>VXBQ01009074.1:7611-126246 GCA_013400175.1 Phainopepla nitens | reverse complement strand
CCCAGCCCAGCCCCCCCGTAGGCTCCTGTATGTGCATGGTGGGGGAACTGGGCCAGAGCTCCAGAGCACCTCTGTACCTGTTCCACGCCACAAGGAGAGAGAACAATTCCCGGGCAATCCTGTCCCAAATGGATATCCTACAGAGACGCATTTCACTTTTGATTGGCCAATTTCCATGTCTGTCCTCAAAACTGGCCCGCAATTGGTGTACACCAGGCCCAGGAGAAATTCACAAGCAAACATCACTTCTACAGGTGGCCATTTCCTGCTCACCAAAATGTCAATCAGTCTCAAACCAGCACAAAAACACCAGGTTTAAAACATATAAAACCTACTGATAAGTACACTTAAAAGTTTTGCATATTATCACTGTTGAGAAATACCAGTGATAGGAGCATTCCATGTGGAGTTAGGTATTCATTATTTAGTTTTAATTTTGCTAATGAACTCTTCTTTAGTCATTGAACAAACCACTTTAATCTAAATTTTTCTGTCTGGAATGGAACTCATATTACCTATTGCCATAAGATATGAGTTAGTTTTTTTTTTTTTTTTTTTTTTTTTTTTTTTTTTTTTTAATGATTCATGGTTGTTTGAAAACCTCTCTGTATTTATGGCAGTATAATATCCCTGCTAAGCCAATTGATAAATATATTTCAGAATATGTAGTCATTATGGTGATTCTTGCCTTTTTTTTAGTTAATGTTTTTAGAAATTGCCAGAGAAACATAATGACAAGTAATCATCCATTTTCCCAATATCTTTCCCAGAACTTTCTGATGCTTAGTCTTTTTTGACAAAATGTTGCATGGATATTTTCCTTGACTCCTATAATAATTTTCAGCTTTAGCTACTTTTTATAGAAGAAATTACTGTAAGATATATCATCTTTCAATGGTGTAAAATGTTTCCAGTCACCAGTAAGAACTTTTGTAACAGCTACTATATGGCAGATGCGATAATCTTATTTAGGTAGCAAAATCATAGGTTAGAATTACACATCAAAAGTATAATTTATAATATATAATCTTATATGGCTATGTAAGTCTCTTATATATGAATTATGCAGGATATACCATGATAAATTTGATGTCTCTGTTCATAACAAAAACATCAGAATTTGAAGGATAAATGTTCTACAGAATTCTTCAAAGTTCTTAAAATGGAAATACTTTTTATATCCACCACTTTTAAAAGCTTGTTGTGGTTTAAGAATTGTGCTCCCCAAATCAGTGTCCCCACCCAGACTGTCTTTCTTCCCTGACAGGAATGAGAGAGATCTTGCAAGTGATGAGACAATAAACTTAGGGTCTGGCAATGCAGGCCAGGGTAGCTGGGACTACAGGCACCACCTTGCCTGGCTCCTGTAAAAAAATTAACTCTGTCCTGGCTAGAACTAAGACACAGCTTTAAAAGAGTTAGCTCAAACAAACCACATAGAATTGTTTAAAAGTTAAATAAAAAGCCTGCTCCCTGAAAACAGTATGGGGCTCTCTAAATGGATGGTATTGCTGCTCTGGATGATTAAACAGTGTAGAAGGACTGGTCATTTTTAAGTTGTTTGGGAAACAGCCATAGATATTTAGGGCGTTTGGGCATGCTACAGGCAGCCCACCCTCAGCAAAACAGTCTGGTTATGCCCAATATGGTGGACAGCTGAAGGAAAGTGGTTTACAATTAAATTCAAACTCTGAATTTATTCTGCAGTGACAGTGTTCTCTCTTCCAGTTCTTCAGAAGTGCTGTAATTTCCTCTGAAACCCAAGTCAGTGTGGGACGTGCTTCTTCTTCAGCAGGATATGAGAAAGCCTGATGTTCTTCCTTTATATATGGAAACAAGGATTTTTTTTTTTGTCCCCTTGGAGTGTAGTACAACAGCATCTCTAATCTGTGAATCTTAAAGTGCAGGGGGATAAGAAAGAAACTATTATTAACTAATAGTTAGGCTTTTTTAATGAAACAAACATGAGACATTGAGACATGGGCCAATCACACTCTTACTTCTTGCCCTGTCTTCCCTGAGGTGCTCTGCAAAATCATTCAACAAGCTCATCTGAGCTAAAATCTACAGTGTAGGAAAAAAAAACCAAAAACCAAATGGGCCTGGTCAAGGAGGAATCAGTTTTGGAAAGATTAATTTTTGTAGCATATCAAGCAAAATGGCATAAGTTTTTTTTCTTATGAAAAAGATAGATTTTATTTTCCAGTTTGATTAAAAGAGAGACCTTTGGTCCATATTTCTGTGTTCCGCAGAATTAGCCTGAGGAGGTTTTTTTCAGGGGGAAAGAGTTACTTTAATTAGAGGAAGATGAGATTATTTGGATTGGTTCTTAAGCCAAGCATGTTTGTTCAAGTGCATTAGATAATCATCCAATTTTTTTGTTATTTTGCCTTTTCTTCAAAATGTGACAACTTGGAAAAAGTCCTATTTATTTAAAACTTTTGCCATGAATCCCATATCATAATTTTCCTTCTTGTAATGGATTTTGTATCTGTACATATTCAGGTCCACTTCCATAAATCTGGTAGAGAAACTAACCTTTAATATGGACAGTGCAATAATCTACATGTATGCCTTTTTATACCACTTGTGGTAGGATAAAATCCTAATGTAGATAAATAAATACAAGTACTTTAAATTTCAAATACCCCTTCTTTGTAACAGGGAGTTTTATTACTTAAGCCTGAACTGTCATTGTTGCCAATCCTCCCGCATCCAAAAAGTAAATAATGGCTGATGCAATTACAGTATGCACAAGAGGCTTGCCTCTAGTTTTGTTTTAAATTGCAGATAAGATCATGAAATAGAATGACTAAATTCTCAATGCCATTTCCTTCTCTTTCCTTAGATGCTCTAGCATACTGAACTTTTCTTTGAGGTCGTAAAATGCAGAAGGTATTTTGAATATGGACCATTAAAGATGGTAGTCAGTAGTTGTAGTGTCATCAATAAATGAAGGAGGTAATTTTATGACCTACCTTCCTTTCTGCCACCTATATTTCCATGTCAATGGGGTTATTTATTGGCTGGCAAAGCTTCACAGGCTCTTGTCTTGCCTTTCTAAGTGATTTAAAGAAAAACAAATAAAACCAGACAACTTGAAGTGTTATGAAAAGCCTGCTACCTGCATATGAACTAATTTGCATTTTCCAAATCTGACATACATTGTTTGAGCACATCTGAAGATTCTCTTGGTTTGACAAACCCAAATGCTGATTTTTTTCTTGCCATGGCTCCTCTGGGATGTTTCCAGGACACTGTGCTCATTGTTCCCCTTTTCTGGAAAGAAGCCAGCAATGATCCATCTACTCTTAGATTGGAGGACCAGGGCTGACATTTCAGTGCACCCTGCCATTGCTGCGAGAGGCTGGCTTGAAGTTCATCACTTAGGACATAAATGATAATTTTGAATGTATCATAGATGGTTTTTTTAGAAGCCTACTTTTAAGAAGGTTACATAATTTGACAAATTTAGTACATGGTCACCTCGTTGCCTGAGTCACTATGAGGCTTTGAAGAGCTCCTCAGGGTTCATCCTGAGATGACTGGTGTGCCTAGACATATCCTCTTGTTCCACTTGTATTTTTCTGCTCCTTTGTCCTCCTTTCATTTTCTTGCATGATTTATATCCATTGCCTCTATAAATTACACTTCCTCTATAATGAGAGTTTCAGATCACCACTGTTCACAGCTCTGTTCCTGACCATTGTGAAGTTTCATGGAGTGGGAACTTCATGGCAGTAATGTATTAAGGTGTTCATACAGTTGCAATGCATGCTTAGCTAACAAAGCAAAGGTGTGATTTGGCTCTGCTGTGAACAGAACACTGAGTAGATTAGATGTTAAAGGTACTGTGGTCATCCTTTTCTCATTGTTTTCCCTAACTTGGATCAGTTTAGTTGTCTGATTGATACCATACTCTTCACAAAAATCCTTTTAGCATGAGGGAGGCTATGGCAGAACTTGATTGGCTGTAGGGTGGTAGGTAATGGTGAAGCCCGAGAATATTTGCAGCTGCTCCGTCTCATCTCTCAGGTTCATTGGGCTGCCAGAGTCACTTTGCTATCCTTTGGGGAGGAAGAGTTAAATTTCTGTAACAGAGAGGGTGAAGGGGGTGTATCTCCAGCAGAACAGGTCATGCGTTCACATTCATTTGCATCAGGGTTTCAGAGTTGAGAAGCAAAACTGAAGCACTGCCTGCCAAATGTGAGTTGGTTAGTTCCCATGCTGACATGTTGCTGGATAGCTTTCAAAGCAGTGCATAATTTTCAATTCTGTTTTTCTTTCACCTGCTGTCATTACAAAAACCCTACAATTGATCAACAACTGTTGAACGAATTATATAAATAACAACCTTAATAAATAGAAGAGGGATATGTAAAAATTAAGAGGTGATAGATCTCTAACACAGTCTGTCTCAACATTACCACATACCGAGTGTTATAAAATAAAATCAATGTGCAAAGTAGATTAAATGCTTAAATTATGGTTATGTTGAAACTGTTATCCCTTTAGGAAACAAGAAATTGGGCAATTTTGTGGTTGAGTTTGCAAAAGTATGTAACTTGATCAAAATGTTCTATTAACAAGGGAAGTTTTTAGAGGAAAATTATTGCAAATTATATGCATGAATTTATTACATATTTTGAAAAAAAATATAATTCATTTGAAATAATTGGAAATTTTAAATACCTTATACAAACCACAATACAGAAATTATGCAAAAACTGTCCCACTTTGAAAGTTGCAACCTGTAGCATGTAGATGAATTTTTCCATTCTCAAACCACTTAACAAACATGATATAGTTGATCTTCTGGCTGTCTTTGTGAGTGGTAGTGGCTCTATTTGATGTGCATTTTTATGTGAACTAAAGGTTCTAGCTTAGAACTGCTGACAAATTGATTGCAAATTACTGAGCTGTTCCCTAAATACTTCAGTCTTTGCTCAAGTAGTTTGTTTTATTCAAATAATAATGTAATTCATGCTCCTTCATGCATTCATCAATTTTTGGATTAATTTATATGAGTAAGTCTGATAGCATAAGTTGAGAACAGTTGTATTAGCAAACTTCAGTAGTTTCATGTGATTAGTGAATGTCACGTATCATTTTTTTAAGTCTTGCATTTTGTTTCATTAGTTTTCAAGTGTGTTTTCATAACATACAAGAAAAGGCAACATTTTCCTTTTCTTTGCTATGTTATTTTTAAATGTTTCCCAGGATGTATTTGAGTGATTTAATAGGTGATTCTAGTTGGATTTTTTCCTCTTCGTGTTTCAGCAGAAGTGTTTGGACAACAGATACATTAATAGAATGGCAGTTTCCAAATAGATTCCATTATTAACTATTTTTTCATGGATTATGTAGGAGTGCTAGGTAGGAATCAGAATTTAATATTTTGAGTTATCATTGTTAATGATTTGCGATGTTAATTTTTTTTTAAATTTAAAGCAAACTTTTGAATTGAGAAATCAACACACATGCTTTTAAACCATCTGACTGCTCTTCTGTGATACTTTGTTGCTTTCTTATCTTCATTTCACTGAATAACATGGCATGATGTTTGATTCAGCAGAAAGCAAATTTTTTATTTAAATGAAGATGTTTGTAGACATTCACTTCGATTCCTCCCTTGTTTTCATTGTTCAGTTTCAAGCTGAAAGTTTACTAGTTTTCTTTAGGAAATGTGCTTCTTAAATCCAGGCACATTAGCTTAGACAATGTTGTTCTTGTTTTGATGTCATTTGTCTTGCACTCTTCCAGAATGAAAGTGCTTAGAGAAGTTTTAATATACCAGCCTGGTATTTTTCAGTCTTGTTAAATCTTAATCGTCAGTTTCACTGAGATAGTTGAGAAGTTAGGCATGTTAAACATGAAACTAATTCATTTGTCATTTTGAAAGCAATTGAATGCTTGAGAACTTGACCTACTCTCACTGCAAGGTAGTGTAAATGGAATCTTTAATAGAGGTCTAATAGGATATGGCCAAAATGATAACACTTAAACAACTATTTTTTTTTCCTGCTAAGCACCACATAATTTCTTCTGCTATTTTTTTTTAAAATCCCAAAAAAACCCCAGAAGAGCAAAATCCCTTAAAAAAGTTTCATTTTCCTGCAAAGACATGTAACTAACATAGGACTTCTCAAGCATTAGGAGATTCTTCAGTTTGTAATTGACTTATGATAAAGGTAATGAAATGGATTTAATTTTTAATATGCCCATTAATATTGAGTATGATCTATGGAAAATTAAGCAATTAAGTAAAATTTGAATGGACTGACTGTTTTGTAGGCGAGATGTGAATGTTATATTTGTTCCCATGCTATGGTGGAATATTATTTCTTAAAGACCTGGGTCTGTTTTGGTCTTATTGTTCCCTGTCCTGTTGTGGACAGGGAATTAAGCAGCAGGAAAAAAGTAAATCTTGCAAAGCTCTTTCATTCACAGCTTCCTTTTTCTCTTGTGCTGAATAGGGTCTTCAATATGGGGAAATCTGAATTTTTAATTAAAGATTAAAATATGGCATATATATGTACACTTTAGTATCTTCTGAATGTTAAATGTTCCCTTTTGCAACTTAGCTAATATAGATATTATATGAAAAATATTTATAAAAAATAATTGGAATAAACATCCATTCTAAATTCCAGAATTACTGACCTAGTTTCTTTTTCTTTTAAGAATATTTCTTTTTCTTTTCTTACTGTGTACTGATGGAAGATAGTTGAGTGCTAGAATTTAGTTGGAGTCATAGGGTGGGCTTTTAACAGGGATGTGGGTTCACTTAGGTATAATCTTGCTTCGGTTTCTGAATGTGCCTGTAGTTGAAGCAATGCCATTACAGTTTTGAAGAAAAAATTTGTTTTGGAAGTTAATAATTGAAGTTCCTTTTTTTTTTTTCTCTGAAGGTTAGTTGCATTATTTGAGACAAAGCAGGAGTGAAGTTTCTTTAGTAGCTCATGTAGCTTCTTGTCCATGTATGTACACCATCCTCTTTTCCTTATATACCAAAACCCAAGGGGACGTGGTTGCTGCTGGTATTAGCTGTTCATAACTTCTAGGGTGTATGAGTATCATCTCCACGCATGTTCTATGTAGCATCATCACCAGCCAGAGCTAGATCATTCTTCTAACTACTTCTGTATTTAAACAGATGTGAATTTTTATATCAAATTTATATAGTTTGGATAAGTGAAAAGACCTTGGTTTTCATGTTTCCATATCATGTGTTATGTTTGCTATTTTCTGCTATTGTCATTTCTTCTAGTGCATCACATAAGGTTAATCATTCACAGTTTGACAAATACAGGCAAAAGTCTAAATGGAATAAATTTAAAATTAAATTATGTAGATTAACTATTGATTGATACTAAAAACTTGACACAGATTATTTTGCAAAATGTAAATTAAAATACTGTCTTAAAAATTATGGTAACTCAGGTAACTATTAGAGCCTATGGCATGAAAGGAGGTGTAGAGGAGAAACTGTTACACTGAACAGTGTTAACAGTGTCTTTCCAGTCTAACAGATGAAAAGATGAACTGAATGCATTTCTTATGCATCCTTGCATTTACTGAGCTTCAGAATGGTTGGGAGTAAATAACTATGAAACAGGAAATTGTTATCAATAGCTCAAATGGTCATTTGATGTAGTGCTCTGTTACGGGAGATTAGAGTGAAAACAGAAGTCCCTATAGGTTATATGGAATGTGCAATTGTGGGAAACTGAATGCTCATTTCCTGCAGAAGCAAAATAAGGTTATGTTTTCACAAATTATTTTAAAAAATTACATATAAGTCTGGTTTTTTCTTCCAAGGGTTAATGCCTACAGACTGGCTAGTCACTTTCATTGGTACTTCCAAAGTGTTTTCTCTGTATAAAAAGGGAAGAGTAGCAGTAAGAGGGAAATTTCAGAATTCTGCACGTATACTAGCCAAGTGTAAAAGTTGAGTGAACCTGAGAATAGGTTTAGCAGCTGTATTTCAAAATTATGGAACATTTCTGAGTTTTGTTGATTTATTGATAATAAATATTGATAAATTACTTCTCATTAAATATTAGGCTAAGATGAACTCACAGAAACAATAGGTTCTTTTCTTATGGAAATATTGCATATATTTTCTTTCTTTGATTTGCAGAATATGTTGTGCTCAGTTGAATGATATGGTTTTTATGAATTCTAAGTGGATTTATAATTTTTTTCCCAGCAATGACTAGTTTATCCTGCTCTGAGGAAATTCTGTCTTTGCTGCTGCTTCCATCCCTGTGGTGGGATGGTTCTGCAACAAACCACAGCAGCTTGAAAGTGATGCAATGTCTGAGGAAAAAAAATTCCTATCTCAGTCATCAATCTACATAGCAGTGTTATATTAAAACTGTCTTGAAGTTTTGCATTAGTCAGAGCTGATGCAAATTCTTAAGGAAAAAAAGGGCTCAGCTGAAGTACTGGAGTTAGGTGCTACTTAAGCTATTGTTTAATTGCATCTTATATGCAAGAAGAAAAATATTCTGACATATACTGTGTCTGGTGGAAATGACACACATCATCTTTCCATGGTTTCTTTCATTTAAAAAAATGTGAAAGTAGAACTTTTTTATGAAACAACTTCGCATTTATAAGCATAATGTGTTTTTTTTTTCGTGTCCACCCACACTGTAATTGTAATGCCAGTTAAATTATCTTCCTAAGTTCTGAGTAGAAGAGGTTGTGTTTTCATGAAATGTTAGTTCCAATTCCTTTTTTAAGTAGCTTTTATGCCACTCAAGAAAACCACAAAGGAAACACATGTGGAGCTTTAAATATTTTTTACCTAAAGTCCTTTATAGATGGGCTATAGAAGCACATTGTGTAACATAAGAAATTGTATTGAAAGAGACCAAATGTTTTTGTAGTAGAAAAAAATGCATTTTAGTGATCTGTGTATATCCATATGGCATATTTTTAATCCTAGTTACTTTCCTAACTGTTCTTTCAATTCCTGTGTCATATGTCAAATTTTAATACTTCAGTGAGGATGGTGTCTACTCTGGGAAAATTTCATGCTGTTTAGAGTCAATAGCTTAAAAAAAAAGTTAAAACTAGAAAGATGCCTCATTTCCACATTTGACTCTGGAGATTTTTATTTATAGGTGATATGAAATAAAATGGTCCCTTTCTTTTGTTACAGTAATTTCTAGAGACATATTTTTGTAAAAAACTTCCTTTTTCCACCCAAAAGCTATATACATGCAGAGTGCATGTAAATCACCTCTATGAAATGTGAGTCTCACAGTAAGATGCAGAGAACCAGAGGGCTGGGGGAAAAAAAATGACTAATCTCCTCTCCAGTTCCATAAAAATAGTTTCTCTGTGGGGTTTGTCTCCCTGAGAAACTTCCTGATACTTGCATACTCTGTCATGTGTAATTGGATTGTAGCTCTTTCTGAATACTGTTTTCTCCTCTTGACAGCATGGGGTAACCTTGGAAATGTTCTCAAGAGCCAGAGCAAGATTTCTGAAGCTGAAAGCGCCTATAGAAATGCCTTGTACTACCGCAGAAACATGGCTGATATGCTTTATAATTTGTAAGTATGTGTGGCTTTCCTGAGGTTGAACCTGTTGTGAACAGAGCTACTGATTTACTTGCTGGAAATAGAGATGACATTATTTGTTGCTTTGTAATAGTCATTTCATTAATTGTGCCCCATAAACTGTGGGGTGGACAAGATTTTTTCTTGGTTAGCATTATTTTATGTACATGTAAGGGGTTATGAACAAGGTAAACTTAGGAATCTGTTTGCTTCAAAAAAACCCCAAAACCCCCTACACTAAACAAAGTGTCAATAGATGAGTTGTGAGCTGTAGACTTCCATCTGTTTGAGACTCAATTAAATTGTGAAGTGTTATTTAGGCTTCTTTTTTAAGAATGAATAACACTTGGTGGACAGAGTGGGTGTGAGCACTTTCCAAGCATTTCAGTTAGCTCCAGAGGTCTGAAATGTTAAAACAGCAAATTACTTTCCTCCTGTGACTGACTTCAGAGCAGCATAGGTTAAACAAAGTTTAATTACCTGAACCCTCTTGTCGGTGAGGAAGAGGATAAATAACATGAGCATCAAAATAATTATTCACCAGGAGAAAAGATTTCCCATCTCATTAATGTACCAAATCATGAAGACGGAAGCAAGCATTGTGCCAAGCTTCATACTGAGGTGGGGTGGTGCTGTGTATCCTGTCAGGGAGCGCCTACGCCCTGCTCAGCCCTGCTTGTCTTGCTGGCCCTCCCCCTTCCTCCCCCTCCTGCCATGACCCACCCTCACAAGCCCTGGGAGCGAGGCTCTGCTGTACGACAGGCTGGTCACCTCCACCAGCTATACGCTCTTGTTCCGTGATGTGTGTGGAGGACAGAATCCAGGTGTCTGCCATTCCATAGGTAGCCATTTTAAAATCGTATCCTGCGTGCAGCGTGTGTCTGTAAGATTAACAAAACATGCAAAAACTGCACACAAATAGTAACCCTCTTCAAATCAATTGGTCAAAAAACAGTGTTCTCCCGGTAAGTCCAGTTTAAAATGATTGCTTGTAATATGTGAAAATGAAGTTTACCATATTAGTATTTTTTTACTAATTTTTTTCTGTGTTTAAAAAGAAGTTGACCATTTCATTTATTTGCCTTTCAGTTAAACAAATGAACTGAACTCAAAATAATTTCATTATAGAATTTCTCTTCCATAATGAAATCCATATTTCATAATATGCTTATTTTTACTAATCGTTTATTTAAATGCATGTATGCACAGAATTTCCCTCTCTGTTAGGTGGTGAGGAGTATGAAAAACATATTTTTAAGAGGAATCTTCTGCTCGCATTTAAAAAATAACTTCTGAACCCAGCAGAAGAATGTAGGAAAAAAAGCAACAAGATTGATACATGTATATTTTCTATATACTATTCATTTTGAAGGTGAAAATTATAACTATTGATTTTTTTGTATGCCTGTACAGTACTTGTGTCTCTTACTGTGTTATAGAGAGAAGCTGAAGTTAATACCAAGGTAGAGAAGAGGAAAGGGGGTTGAACAATAAAGACAGGGACATAAAAGAAATCAGATTTCAGTTTTTTCACTGTTCTTAGAATAAGCTGCTAGTTTTCCAGTTTTCCATTGATACACAAAATATATGTCTATAAACTTTCATCTCTGTTGAACAAAAAAGTTTTTGAAATTCTGCTGCATTTGTGTGGAAGGATTTTAACTAAAATGCTGGTTGGAATATTTAGGGCATTAGAAGTAAAGTTTAATTCTTAGCCTCTCTACTACTACATTGAATACAATAGAACCCCTTATTTTTTTAAACAAGCTTTACAAAACCTTCAGTTATTCAACAGTAGTTGAAAAAGCTTGCATCATTTTTTCTTTTTGTAGGCTTTATCAGTATTGGATGCTTCACTATCCAGCATGAAAAATAGATGGTAATTGAAGTGTCCTTTGATATTACACAAATGAATCAATTCTTTCAAGCACAAACCCTCAAGAGCTCCTTTGCAAGTTAAACCCATCCTTGGCATGTAGTTCTGTGGGAGTCTTTTACAAAAATCCTCTCTAATGGAAAATGTCTTACATGTGCTTACAAGAGGCCAGTCAGTTTTGCTGTTTCTGGTTTTCAGTATGTGCCTTTGAAACTAAGACAATCACTCCACAGTACTCCAGGGAAAAAAGTATCTTTACAGTTATTTAGAAGCACTGTATGTGTTTCACATGTTTGTTATTGTTTCTAAGCACCTATGCCTCAGTATTTGATGGAAATTAATTGGCATGTGCTGCTCATTTTTCACTCAGAGCAATAACGTATCCAAGTGCTGTCTGCTCAAGAACAAGTTATTAAGGTTTAAGTCACAATTTTAATGAATGACAATCAAAGAGAGAAACCACATAAACAGAAGCACTTGATGTCTTTCCTTCTTTTTCAATAAACTGAAATGTGAGGTTAGCTTAGATGTTGACTACTAATACATTAACATCCAAAGAATTTAGCAGACTAGATGAATGGCTGAATTCAGTGCTGTATTTTTGGTTTTTGACTTATACTTTGTGGCTCTGAGTTACAGCTGCTTTTCCCATTTAAAAAAATTTAAAATTCATTAATACATAACTACATAATCTACATTTGAAGGTTTGCCTGATTATAAACATGTTATATTTGTGTTCTCAAAGCTATGTAGCTCTACTTATTTCAACTAAATTTCCTAGGGTAGTAAATCAGCATAAAATGACCTATCTTTCTTTTAAACCATCTATTTTAATACTGTGAAGGACAGAGCTACAGAGCTATTCTTTCAAACAAGGCAATGTTCAGTAGATTAAAACCAAACTGTTTTAGTTTGCTTTGGCTTTTCAGTGTCTGTTACCTTATGATTGTTACCTAAAGCTTGTGGGTTTTTTCGTATAGTTTCAAATTGCTTATAATGAGCGTCTAAAGTGAAATTGTTTATCAATTTTGCATATATTATTTCACTTGTGTTTAGGCCTAGCTGTGCTTAGAGTATTCTTTTGTCATACATATTAGTAATCAATGTTACCTTGAGTTTCTCATGTGATTATAAGGATATTCTCACTGTGATATATATATTGGATATTCTTTTAAAATTATACTGATTGCTTGTAATGTTGTAATTTTGGAGTATACAGTGCCCTATGAAAGACGAATTTCTAGCAATCAGCCGTCCCCTTGCTTCTGTCCTGAAGTATCTCATTTTGCCTGTACTGATATAGGACTGTGTGTACAAGTTTCTTATTCAAATAATTTCTTTGAATAAGGTTGGATTATGAATTTCCATAAACTTTACATTGGAAAAAAGGTATTGTATCAGTAAACATGGAATTTTTTTAATGTTTCTGTTAGAAATTTTAGCCACTATTGAAGACTACCTATCCTTGAAAGTCTAGGATTATGGTGTTTTACAAGCAAAGTTTAACTCTGTAGGTAAAAATCAATATAAGCGAAATTCTTTCTTGTCTGTTGTTGTTAGGCTTTATATATTGTAAAACATGTTCCCTGCCTTTTAAGGGTGCTGGCATAAAAAACTCCTTCTCAGAGACAAAACACTCTAGAAGTAGGCTGACCTACAAACCTGTGCTGAACTGTGGTTGAACCTTCCCCAGACAAAGTTCCTGCAGCAACCTCCTAGTAGGAAACAGGTCAAGGTTATGGTTCCTCTTCCTTGATAGCCCAGAAGTTTTTATAATTCAGGATGTTGAGTTAAAAAGCAAAGAGGATGTGTCATCTGGTGTCTTAAGTACTTGATTATTGTTTTTCTCAGCTATGAATGCAAACTTTTTGCAGACCTGTTTGGACTTCATCTCTGCTTTGCCAACTAGTTCTCCCGTGATGTGGCCCTCCGGAACCCAGCTAGCTTAGAATCGCAGTCCCGGCGGCGCCACGCTACGAGTGGGGAACTGCTATGGCAGGTGTTGTGCCGATAGCAGAACCTTAGAGTGTTCCTCTACAGAGGTGCCGTCAGTCGGGGAGAGGCAAAGAGAGGAGGCTTCTGAGTTCTGAAGATCCAACAGAGTTTATTGCCTTTGAAGGGAGCAGAACACAAGAGCCCCAAGCACTGCTGTGCACGGGTTTAAATACCGACAGAAACTGAGGGGGGGGGGTTCAACACATAAACCAATAGAGAATATCAAGGGGAGGAGTGAAGGGGTTACATAATCAGTTTGGCACCAGTAGGGATAAGGGGAGGAGAGAAAGGAGTCACATGGGCCAATGGGGCGTAGAGGATAAGGGGATTTCCAAATGGATGTGTGTATCCGGGATTGGCCCATGTGGGGATTGGCAGGGAAGGGACTGCAACAAGCGATGGAGACACCTTGAGGGACAGTGATAGGGGAGAGTATTTCTGAGGGAGTAACCACAAAGGGCAAAAACTAAGGGTTAAGGTAGGACTGAATCATTATAAAGGGAGTGAAAATAAACAAGGGCCACAACACTTCCTCTGTCAAAGACAGCAGCTAAAATTGGTGTCTTGCTGTAACCAAAGATGTCTTGATAAAGTCTTGTGTGTTGTCAGACTGGCTCTTGAGGTAGCACCTGAAGGTCAGTTAAGTGACTGGTGGTTTCCTGCAGTGTAAAACTCTGCTCTGGGGCACTTTGTAGGGCCTATAGGAAAGTTTTCAAAGTCATATTGAGAGGTGAAAGGCATTCAGTGACCTAGCTATTCAGTTACATGTCTCAATATTTAAAATTGTGGGCACTTACAATCCTTACATGAATTTCCACCACTTTATAAAATTAGGAAAATAATAGTTTGCGTCTGCCATTCAGTTTCAGTAAAGACCCCTCTTGTAGGAAGTTCTGTCCAACTCTCTGTCTATATTGACTGCTGGGGCACATGAGAGGGAATAGACATCTGGTTTTAGGGCTGCAGACACAGCACAGCGCTGCCTGTCATCCAGAGGAGTGAGAAAGACAGGAGAACTGCTACTCCTCATCCTCATAGTGGTCGTCCCTCTGTCAAGGAAATAGGAGTTGTGCAAGCTGATATGGTTCTGAAAGGCTGGCATTCTCAGCCAAACTGTACCAGTAACAGAAGCAAACATGGTACTATATTTGCTGACCAATTTGCTTACATTTAGGAAGCTCTTCTCCAGTTCTCCAAGAACGTAACAGCTTTACTGTGTTGTCTGAAAGAGTACAGGTTGTTTTGGGAGTGATTGTTTAGTTTTGTCTTTTTTTCTTACTACGGGACTTTTTTTTTTACTACTGGAGTGATAGATTACTTAGTGAGCTCTGCAAAGGAAATGGTTATTCTCTGTATATTTGGGTTCCTATTGATTGAAAAAGTATGTTTAGTGGTAGCATCCATACCTATCTTTCTATCTGCTAGTCTTGCAAATGACAGTGAGAGAGTTGCCTTATGCAAAACATATCCACTCTTGCTGTGTGACTGGAGACACATCTGTGTGGGAAATAAAAGAGGATTTTCTTCCATTCCTTTCTTTGTTTGCCAGTGCAGCTTTTAGGTAGATATAGTCCTTTGTAGATAATTCCACCTGAAATCAATGGGATGAATGTAGCTTGGGGCACGGAAGAACCGCATCATGGAAAAGTAATAGCTAACAGGCCCTGTAGTAGTTGTTATAAAACAGTAAACATAATTGATTCAACTGTTTCAATGTTGTACCTGGGCTGGAAATGTTATAAATATCGTGTTTACTTTGACAGTTGCAGTTCCTGTGTATCATACTTGGCCAATTTATGCCAGTTTTAGTCACTGAGGCGTTTGCTTTGTAAGCAGACCAGCTGACTAGAGTAGGACTACAAACAGGAAGAAATTATTATGAAACTTGAGAAAGATCATAGTCCATCTACTGCTTATTTAAATTCTGTGACTGCCTTCTGGTCGCTGAAAACATTTTTGTGCCATTAGTATTTAGTGACTTTCAGTCAAAACCAAAGCAGAGGAGGAAGACAGGAAGACTTTTCATTGTTGGTGAAGCAAGATAGGTAAAAGTTAGCAGCTTAAAGAATTCAGGAAGGTTGCAAACAGCTCATTTGGGGAGAAGTGTTTTCCTGCATGAACTAAATAAGCAATTCTACCTACAGAAATGATGTGCATCATTTCCAGATAGCCAGAACTTGCTTCTCTTTTTTTTTTTTTCCTTTTTCTTCCTATTTAAAAAACAGGATTCTGAGCCACTTCCTAAGTCACTTGGAGAAGTCTGCTACTCCTGCAAGCAGTCAGCACATATCCTCCATTTCATAAATGATGAACACTCCATGTAAAAGTAGCTAGAAATAATGCAAAACCAAAAAATTCCTGTCGTAAGGTTCCAGAATCTTGCTACTTATGATAGTTAGAACTTGTCTCCTAATTAATCCTAAATTAATTCATGGACAGTTTATAAGTGTCCACTGTGTGTCCTATGGTTTAAGTAGCTTTTTCTTTTCCAAATACTTCTATCTTTATATATTTCACATAATCAAAGAGTGTGTAATGTCGGAAGGGACCGCAGTGGGTCATCTGGCCCAACCTCCCTGCTCAGGATCATCCCAGAGCACATGGCACAGGATTGTGTCCATACGATTTCTGAATATCTCCAGTGAGGGAGACTCCACAACGTCTCTGGACAATCTGTTCCAGTGTATGGTCACCTGCACAGTGAAGATCTTCCTTATGTTCATTTATTCCTTCACAGTACTTGTCTTACTAATCTATAGAAGCCACATTTTTTCCAGTTATGTCAGTAAACTGTCTTTGCAAAGAAGTTGCATATTTCATTTAACATTTTCATTTATCTGCCTTAAAACTGGGAAGGTGAGCTGGAGAGAACAAAAAGTTTTAGAAGTATCAACTTGAAGCAACTGTTCCTGTGTTCTGTTTTTTTTTTTTTTTTTTTTGTGGGGGCATTTTGGTGATTAGGCTTTTTTATTTAGTTAGTTTGGTTTTTACTAACTGTAGAAAGTTAAGTGCCAGAAAGACTTTGAGGTCTTCATTCAAGTTTATCACATGAACTTACTCTTTTGTATCAAGCATCCTTACGTCAAGGATGTTCTTCCTTTGTTCATCCTTGAGTTAGGAAAAAGGAAGGCTTTATGTCTTTGTAACCACAAAAGTTAGATGCATTCTAAACATGCATCAGTTGCTCTGCTCCACCTCTGGCTTATGTCCAATGCTTCTCACTATATTGATGCCTTTGTGGCCTTTCTGCTCCTTCTCCCCTTTGCCAAAAATCTCCAAAGAGCAGTTGTCATTTTGCAGTGTAAGCAAAGAAGTAAAAGGCGTGTCAAGAACAGATCTGCTTCTGGCTATACTACACACTTCCTTATAGAGCCAAGCGCCCTGACCACTGGGAGGGGTGAGATACTGGAATCTGCAGTGCCTGCAAGGTGTGAACTCCATCTGAGGGATGTCTAGAGAAGTCAGCTTTTTCCTGTCTTTTTTTAATCTCTGACTAGAACTGGACACTCATAAATCTAGTAGTGTTTCTAGCTACAGTGGAAACTAGTGATCAATTAGGACCAATTTCACAAGGAGAAGAGGCAGTTTCATGCCTTGGTAAGATTATATTATTCTCTTTCTTCTCCCAAACTCATAACAAATACAAATAAAACACTATTTATTAGGTGGAATTCAGCACTCAGTCCTTCATCTGAGCTGCTTGGGTTATGTGTATAAAAAAGAGAGAGACACACACACACCCAGACACACAGACACTGACAGACAGTTAATGGAACAGCTTTTAAAAGAAAAAGGTCTTTTGGAAAAGAATTAAAAAAAAAAAAAAAACAACTCAAAATCTCAAGTAATAAATCAAAAGTGTCAGTATTAGAGCATGTAGTGAATGCAAAAGATTAATTTATAATAATTGCAAATAAAAGTTCTTCTAATTACAAAACCACAAATGGTGTGCACTTACCAAAGTAATTTGACCAATTACTGTATTACTTCTCTCAATATGTTACATTATTTATTCCAAAACTAAAAATAAGAATGGAATTTCTTAGATATATTTTTTCAAAATTGTGTGAGAATGTTTTTGCTTTTTCAGAAGCTAAGAAGCAGTGTAAATGTCAGACCATGCACATCATTTTTTTCTGTCGATTCTCCTGCTATCAATAGCAAACAGGGTCTAAGTACCATAATTAATCTTCCTTGAAGCAAGGACAGTGTATAAAAATTTTTAAAGTAAACGAAATTCAGCTTCTAGAAAATTTAGAAAATGTTATTTCTATCCTGATGGTCATACCTCTTGCCATTTGCAAGATACTTGATAGTTGTTACAAACCTCTGTGCCATGCCAAAAACTACCCTGAATATATTCCCTCATTGCTTACTTTACTGCAAGTACATACTAAATATAAGTTCTGTTAATATTAAAAATTATTTACTGCGTTATCTGAAGTTAATTGGGAAACAGTTTCAAAGTGAGGTCATGTGGTGCTGATAGGATAGTATAGAAGAAAAAGAGGATATATTCTTCAATTCTTCTAAATCCTAATCCATTGGCAAGAAGCAAACAACATAGAAGGTGGCTACTTTAGCTAATTGCTCTTCTCTTTTCATCCCTTGAAGTTTACTGATTTAATTTAAAAAAGTTTTTCTAAGATGTTAGAGGGAAAAAAAATCTTCTCTGGTTTGAGCCTGGAGATAGAAGAATTCCAAGCTCTTTGGTGTTCGAAAGGTTATCAGCAGATAAAAGCATAGAGGAAGAAAAGAAAATTGCTGTAGGTTAGGTTAGGGAAACTACAAATAAATATCGTACCACTTCTACCTCAGAGGAAGAGCTGTGTTTTCTTGGATATTTTGAGTTATATGACAGGGGATGTTTACCCCTGGATTCTGAGGTCCGAGTCTCCACTCCGAAATGACTAATTTTTAAAGATTTTTAAATCATTCTGGTTTTAATATATTTGTATATGCTCTTTTTCAGTCTTCTGAAACTTCAGAAGACTATAATGCTTTGAACCTTCATTTAATAGAGCATACATTCATGTCAGTGATGTCCAGACCACTTCTCAGAAATTTGTGGATGGCTGGTATAAATTGTAATTCACAAGGATGTTTGTCTTAAAAGCTAAATTAAAACCTATCTATTATGAAACTGCAAATATTTAGTATAATTTTAATACCTCTTCAGTTAGTAAATTTGTTCAGAGTATAAAGCATACAGGAAAAAACAGAACTGTTGTAGGTACTTAGCTGTACAGTGAATAATCTAGTGAAATTGCTCAACAAGGGGACTCCTTAACATAACACATGAAGGGCTGGGTGCTTCATTTTACCATACATTTGAAATAGACCTGCTTATTTCAGGTCAAGATAAGATGCCAAGCCAATCACTAATGACTTACAAATACCTCCATCATATTCTATCCTCTTTAAAAAGTCTTGCAGGCTAACATTTTCTCAACTGAGTAAATGAATTCCTGGTTTCTAAGAAAGCAAAAACTATTCTGTTTAACATCTACTTTGTTAAAGTCATATGGATGCACCTAATGTCTATGAATTCATCTTTATATGTGGAGTAATTTTCACAGTGAACTGTTAGTGAGTGCTTGTATCTCTGAAATACCAGTAAGCATATTTTTCTTTGTTACTCAAGTTTTATTTTCATATTTGTGTTCAAGTTACTCTTTGTAGTAACCTTACACCTCATTCTCTCTTTTCTTTTTCTTTTTTTTTTCTTTTCTTTTTTTTTCCCTTATGCAGAGGATTACTACTTCAGGAAAACAGCAGGTTTTCAGAGGCATTGCATTACTATAAACTGGCAATTGGTAGCAGACCCACACTAGCTTGTAAGTATTTTAACTATACAAGCTTGTATATTATTGACTATAGTTCTCACAGAAAATTTTCCTACTCTTTAATAGTGCTTTCTTTTTTTTTTTTTCAGAAGCTTGTAAGTCAGAAATCAAAGGATGAAATTGTGCCCTTGAAAGCAAGTGTTTATTAGTAAACAACTATATTTAATGTGGTACAAGTAAGAAGCAGATAATATATTAATACTCAGCAGCACTACTAGAATTTAAAATGCTTCTGATCTGTTGAGCCACAGATACTACTGCCCAAATTTCCAGGCTCCTCTTTTCTGTTTCATACAGCCACTCCCTGATATTTATGTGAGTGAATAATACAAATATTTCTAAAGTCCTTTCATTTTTCTTTCTTGCCTGGGGAAAATGGAGAATAATAATTTGGATGTTCCCAGTACTAGGTTCCAAAATTAAATGGTGCTATTTAAGATGGTTGAGACTTTTGTACCTTCGGTATTAATCTTCTCTGTATGTATATATGTTTTTATGTATATGTATATTTTTTGTAACACTTTGAACAATGATGCTATATGCTTTATACAATCCTAAAAAGAGGAATGAAATGGAACACCCTGCTAACCAGTGATTCCTTCCCTCCGTACTCAGTCTTCATAGTCACATTCTTCTTTCCTTGTCTCTGAACTTCTATCTTTTATATGTTCACATATGTTACATGTTCACACTCACAAGAATGAGTGATCTATGTTATTCAAAAACCAAATTGGATAACTACAGGATCTCTACCAGATACTACTTAGAATTGAAACAGTAGATATAGCATAATAGAACTCCATTAAAAGATAACATTTTTTCCCTCCTCACAGCTGCCTATTTAAATACTGGTATCATCCTGATGAACCAAGGGAAGACAGAGGAAGCCAGGAGGACTTTTGTGAAGTGTTCAGAGATCCCTGATGAAAATCTGAAAGATCCTCATGCTCATAGAAGCTCTGTTACCAGCTGTCTTTATAACTTAGGAAAACTTTTTCATGAACAAGGACACTATGAGGTAAGAGTCCAGATTTGTACATAATATATTTATAAAACCTTCATATACAAATAATACATACTGCTTCCACCCAGACTTTCAAAATATATCATATACATGAACTGATTGAATTTCACCAGATCAAGATTAGCATTCTCTACAGAGAATATTTGTTCTTTACAGCCCCTGGTGTAATGCTGTTAATTAGCAGTGTGATGTTCTCATGTTAGAGTCAACATTAGCAGTGGTCACATCTGATAGGTGTTAATTCATTGGTTTTGGCTTTGTACCCATAGCTGGTATGCAAGGATAAAACCTGATTAAAGGCCAGTCAACCTAGAGTGTAGAGGCATTATAATTCAAAACACAGTAAGTCTACCTTTAGCTGGAAAAGTGCAATTATGCTTGCATTTAAGTCTCCAAAAGTAAGACCCAGTTGAAATAATTTTAAACTTTAGTGATTAGAAACATCCCACTGTGTTATTTTCAGATAACTTGACCTAAGTGCTAAAGTGGGTTGGATATTTTTGATGTAACAATAAACTGCACTCAAGCTATCCCATCTCATTTACACATGCAACTGTGACTATTGTGATTCTTCTCCATTTTCACTGATGAACTAAACTGAAACCGGACATTCACTCGAGGTTTGACCTTAAGCAGTATTTGAAAGAAATTAATTTTCTCTTCACATTGTTATGCACACTTCAGAACAGGAGTTGTAAGTGGTGTTGATCAATGTAAACTGTTCCTGACCATGACAGTTATGTCAGGTGTTTAAGTTCAGGCATGCACAAGGTGGACAGATGCCCTGTCATCTGTCCACTGCATCCAGCTCTGTCAGATGGAGTTACTAATTGGTTAAAATACAGACAGCTAATGCATATATACAGAGAAGAAAGCAACGTGTTGTCTGCACAGTCGATAGAGTGTAGAGTTGGAGTTCAATACCTGCAAGATTTAAGAGCTTCTAAGAATATAAAACTTCAGATTTCTTCCTGGTAGTCTTGCAGCCTTCATAAGCTGTGATTGTTTGATGCAGAGCTAACAGACTGACCAGCAAGCATTCAAAGAGGTAAATGAATAAATGTCTGATCAGGTAATTCAAGGCACAGCATATTTGCAAAGGGATTCCAGTTTTGACTTTCTTGACTTTATAGTGCATTTCATCCTTTCTGTGAAGCAGGCTTCAGTTGGTTATGCTGTGTTATTATTTGGTAGTAGACAATGATTTCTTTATTTTTAGGTCACTTAGTGTAGTTAATCATCAGAATGTCCTTTATTGGCAATTCTGTAATACTCCATATTTTTAGACAGCCTATAGAATTTTATGTTTATAAACTCATCAGTCATTAAGAGATATAAAAAGTGTCCTTGTTACTTTTGCCTGGAAAAGAAGTTGCAATATTGGAACTAACTTGATCTCTTGTCTGTAAGTCTCAATGAATTTGGTAAAATTCAGGTAAAAAAACCTTTTAAAAATAGAAATTCTGCACTTCCTGTGACATTTTTGATGCCAGTGTGTTTTCTCTATCCCTGCACCTTTTATTTGGAGAAGGAAGATACTTAGTTTTACTTTATATGTGAAAGAATACTTTTTAAGTTGGTGTTTTCCCACCTGTATGTCTCTTTTCAGGAGGCCCTTAGGGTTTACAAAGAAGCAATACAGAAAATGCCAAGACAGTTTGCACCACAGAGCCTATACAACATGATGGGTAAGTGCATTGTTAGTGCTTCAGAATGATATTTGAGGAGTCAGGGTGAAACAAAAGACCTTATCCAGGCAACCGATGGTCAAATTAATGAGCTATAAAACCCAAAAATAATTACCTGAAGTACAAGCCAAACTAGGTTCAGAGCTTAAATGCCAACAACTGCAATGCTGGATAAGGTACAATAAATGATGAGACTGTTAGACACTGGATGCCTTTAAGACTGTCAGTGTAGCAGTTTTACATTTAGGATGCACGAATTAGTGTTTTCCTTTGTCTCCAGAATCGCTCATTCCCTACTTTGGAGGCCTCATGTGCCCACGTGTGTATGGGTGTTAGATGTTGAAATGCCTTGTAAACCAAGAAGGTGTTCAAACAGACCCACAGAGATAGTTGTACTTTTTTTTTAGGTTGTGCCAAAAACTTACTTCCAGCTGATGTACTTTAGTTTGGATGTCTACAATGAGAGAATTCTTCTTATTTTTCTTCCAGGACCAGATATCTGTCCTTCAAAATTTTAGGCGTCCTTTGAGTACTGCAAAAAACCCATTAATTTATCTGTGAAGTGTTTTTTGTTTAACTTCAGTTCCTCATATTCTTCATCACATATTTATATGGGATATATTAAACAGATAAAGAAAATAATAATAATTATTACTTATCATACTCAGTTCTGAAAACAAGAGGGCTGGTTCTTACTGTCCCAGATGATGCTTTTATGTGGAATTCTCTCTCAAAGCTCATGTGTTTCTGCTAAGCAACCTCACTGTTTGGCCCAACACTCTCTTGTTTGGGATAGAAAAGGATGAAAGAACCTTTACTTTAAAGTAATTCAAAGTGGAGCAATTTAAAATATCTGTGGAAACAATTAGGATCAAGAGGAAGCATATGGGGTTTTGTGTGGTTCCCCCCTGCCAATGCCTCATATGCAAGGGAATGTATTTGTTGATACCAATTGCTTTTATACAGTTATTGACTACTTATTCAAGAAAGGCATCTTTTATTAGTACCTTACAAGTACTAGGGCACAGGAAAAAGTAAAATTGTAGTTGTAACTGATGCTGTATGTTTGAAAAATGTAAATGTAAATGCTAGATAAAGTAGTTCTCTTGCCACAGTGACAAGTATCTAGTATCAGTCTAAAAACTTTCTTAGCAGTTCATACAGTTCAATGGAGAGAGTTACTTCTCCCTAAACACTAAGCTTTACCAGATTGATGCCAATGGCTAAAATCCATAAATTGCACAAATTGATCATTACATATACTTTTGTTCATTGTCAGTATTAGTGAAATTATTGTTTTATCAGTTTTATTTATCAGTATTTGCCAGTCAATTTGGTGGTGGTATCTACAGTCACCACTTAGTGAATTAAAGCTCTGTTTACTGTCGGTGTCCTGTAGTGACTGCTGAAATACCACAGTGCTTCAGCAAATTCTCTGAAGTTTGATTGCCCTCTTTAGTGTCGATACATTTTTCATAATTCTGATAAAAGTGTTCCTCAGAATACAAAATTGGGAAATATAAACCAGTGGTGTTTCTAGCATGTAATGCTTCCTCTGTTGCAAAGGAGGCTTGCGCTACCCTTTTTCTTTTGCAATGAATAGATGCTACCTTTAAAACCACTATAACCTATAAGTTTATTCAGATTTTTCCTTTTTTTCGGTTGCTTTTTTAGGTTCAGGAGGCCTTTCTCAATTTCCTTTGTAAGCACAGTCTGTGATGTCCAAGTTCACTCTGTTGCTGGGGTTTGCATTTTTCAACTCTCAAAACCACAAAGACTAGCTTAGTCCTTTGCCCAGGCTTGGCTCCTGCTATAATTCCTCCCTTCTCTCCTTAGCCCATACTCTGGCTTCTGCTTCATTTAGGCTGCTGCCAGCATTTCATGGATGTCCTGGTGGCATAACAAGACATGGTCAACTGAGTGTATCTTGTGAAGCTCTGCAAATTTCAACTTACCATTAATATAGCTTATATTTGTATTTTGGTTGCTGTAATGGCAGCTTTTGCAAGGAAGACAGAACTTGCTTCATACTTGTTGCTGAAGTGTTGCTTGTAGGTTATGCTGCAAAGGCAGTCCAAGAGGCCACATAAAGTTGGGTAGTGACTTGAATAGAATGCAGTGCAGCTGTATTAACAGGACTCAGACTGATTTCTTCAGAGCTGTCCTGGATATGTCTGCATAAGCCAATGGCTGCATTTAGTCTCTTCTACCTGAGATGACAAGACAGAGCTAGGTAGCTATGCTTCTTTATAGTGTGGAAAGAAAACCATACCTCTGGGGAGTAATGAAGCCCTTCTGATTTAGACATCTATTTAAGATTATACACATAATCCCTGCAAGTTTCTCCTCTTAAAGGAGCTGAAGTGACTAACTTAGACTTAGTAGCTCAACTTGGGTGAGCTAAATCCTAAATACCTTTTCAGTCATCTCTTTGCTTTGTGTATGACAGGAGAACAAGGCAACCTCATCCATTATCAGGAGGGCATCCGCTTTGCAGCTCGTATGGTGTCACTGAGTATCAGAAGGCTGCCTAGAGTTTTTATTTCTGTTTTGATATTCAAGACAAAATTATAAACGCGTTTGCTGTAACACTTTCTTTGATAAACAGCATTACATAAACTTGTCTGCCCACTTCTTGCCTTTAAAAGGGAGACTAGAGGAACTGAAATAGGCCAGTCCTCTCTCATGCACTTGCAACTGCATAAACCTGACTGAGCTGTTCCCACTCCTTGTATGCTCATTGCTAGGGAGGAAGAGGGAGAAACCGGGGAGTGCTCCACATCTGCTTGGGAAGTAGCAGAAGGAAGTAGTCTTCCCCATCTCTTTAAATGTGGAAAAAGTCTTCACAGCTTATCATGAGATCCAAGAACAGTCACATTTTGAGGATTATCTGCTATGGTTGTTATTGTGATGACTGCGTTCCCAGTCTCTGGCAATCTTTTTGCTTGGTTGAATGGCACATATATTGCTACATATTGGCATGCCATATAAGGAAACAGTGCTTCCTCTAATTTTTAATAACTACTCACTCATGTAACTGATGATTTTTGGGAAGGTTTTTCTTCTCCTGTATGATGAATACAGGAGAAAGAAAGAGACTTGGAAGAGAATAAACAGGAGATGAACTGTTTAAACTGAATCAGGTTTGAACTCCAGCACTCCGAGTGCAGTAGCATTAACACTCCAGCAGTGCTAAGCCTTTACACCACCTGCTTTCCCTGTTTATGTTACACTTCTTTTCCTCTGCTTGCTTCTATTGGCCTTTTGCTCTGACAGGCCCAGTGACTCATTCCTCTGGTGTGTAAGTCTGCCTGACAGACTTGCATCCTTTAAAACACTCTATAACTTGCCTCTTAATGGGAAAATGAAATATTTGGGCTCAAGAAGCAGGCATTTGACTTTGCATTTTTTTCATGGTACAAAAGACAGGGCTGTAATACCAGCATCAGATGTTCTAAGTTTGTGCATATAAAAAAGTTGCAAGGAAGATTTTGGTCTTCTCTTGCTGTGATTTATTTTGCCAGGTGTGCAACAGCTCAGCTAAGGAAACTATATGTTTCTCTGGCATTGTACCCAGAAATAAAAACTTTTTTTTTTCCTTAGGAGAACCCAAAACAGCTAAAAATTGAAACTTTAAAACTATAATCAAAATAATTATTCCAGAAGCTGTAAAAGGTTGGCTTGATATTTATTTTCTGTATACCATATTGCTTTGATGTAAATTAAAAAGTACCTGCTAAGGTTACACGGATTAATTTTCTTGGCATGGCAACTTGCACTACAAAGGCCAGAGTCCAGCTCAGCTGTATTAAATAGGTAATATATTTTGTTTAAAGTTTCAATTAAAGCCTAAGGTCAAAAGATAAAATGGTCCCTGTGGGATCTTGAACACTTTAATGCCAATATTAGGATTGCTTAAGGATCAGTCTCTGCTCTAGATGTCTTTTGTGTTCATTGAAATCTGATATTGTACAGGTGATTGTATTACATTGCTTTTAAAACCACACTAGCCCACCTGCTACAATAATTCATACTCTTAACAGTTAAGTGGTGTGAAGTGGACCATGGAGGCTTTATTTTAATACCAAACAGTTACAAGAAAGATGGTGGGGTGGCATTATTCGGGTTTAGATTGGCAAGGTACTGTCATGAAGACTAATGTCTTGATTGCACTTCATCTGCCCTTGCTATCTAACATCTGAATGTCTTTTTTCAAATGCACTTCAGGCAAAGCCTTACAAACACTTTTTATGAGAAATGCAAGTCACAAAAAAGCTAACGCTGCAGGAGTGAATACAGTTCATGATGCACAAAGTTGAAATTTCTCCTTGTGAATCTGCTGGATTGCACGTGGACAGAAAACAAATCATAGGCAAATATGCAGTCCAGAAAAGGGGAGCCAGATTTTACATCTGATGTAGAGGTTTGTAAGGTTTCTATCCTAAGTACAAAGGCTTAGCATGCAGAGAGACTTTCTGCATTGATGATTATAACATAGCTGTCACTTTGCTTGATTATGCTTTTGGGTGCTCGTGGCTGTTTATACAAACATGTTAATATTGTTAAGGCTCCTATCCCATTTACCCCTTGCTCCCATTAGATGCTTTCTTATTGAATTATTTTGAAATGGTGTTTAGAACTCCAGGAAACCCTTTGGTATAGTTCTACTGTGCATGTTGAGCAACACTTAATTTATAAGATCCAAAGATGATTAAGCTGTGAAATACATGTCCCACGTCCACATCATAATTTACGCAGAGTGTAGTACCTGCACTTATCTAGGCTTTAGTCATCAGCGTGCTTCCTATGCATCTCATGATGTTTTACTGGTAATTTCTTGCTAAGCGTACGTAACAATTCTTTTTTTTTTTCTTTCAAAACTAGCTTGGATGGAAAAAGGGGTTATTTTTTTAAATCCATATGTACATTTATTACATGTTCCATGGAAATAAGAATGGTGCCCTCTCCAGTGGTGATGGGAATAAAATGCTGGGCTTCCTTCTCTCCCCCTTCCCACTCTCATTCTGTTGAGCCCTTCCCCCTCTGAGACTTTGCAGACTGTGGTAGTTTATATCTGGCGTCCAAATCTAGGTAGCTAGGTGCTGCATCCAGCTGGCAGCCAGTTTCTGGTGAGGTTCCAGGGCTCAGTAGTAGCACCAATCCTGTTTAATATCTTTAGTGATGATCTGGATAAGGGAATTGAGTGCACCCTCAGTAAGTTCACAGATGACACTAAGTAGGGTTGGGAGTATTGATCTGCTGCAGAGCAGAAAGGCTCTGCAGAGAGACCTGAATGGGCTATACTGATGATGGGTCAAGGCCAATTGTATGAGATTCAGTAAGGTGAATTGCTTGGTCCTGTACTTGGGTCACAACAACCACAGGCAGGGGGGAAGAGTGGCTGGAAAGCAGGCCAGAGAAAAAGGACCTGGGGATGTTGGTCACCAACAACTCAACATGAACCAGTGTGTGCCCAGGCATACTGACTTGTACCAGAAATAGTGTGGCTAGCTGGACCAGGGAAGTTATTGACTCTCTGTTCGCTNACCAGGGAAGTTATTGACTCTCTGTTCGCTGCACTGGTGAGGCCACACCTTGAATCCTCTGTCCAGTTCTGGGCCCATCACTACAAGGAAGACACTGAGGTGCTGGAGAATGCCCAGAGAAGGGCAGTGGAGCTGATGAAGGGTCTGGAGCACTAGTCCTACAAGAAATGGCTGAGGGAGCTGGGCATATTTAGCCTGGAGAAGAGTCAGGAGAGACCTTATCGCTCTCTTCAACTACCTGCAAATAGCCAGCAGGGGGCTGGTCTCTTCTGCCAGGCAACCAGCAATACAACAACAGGAAACAAGAACAAGCTGTACTGGGGGAGGCTGGACATCAGGAAGAGTTTATTCACTGAAAAGGTTGTCAAGAATTGGAATGGGCTACTGAGGGAATTGGTGGAGTCACCATCCTTGGAAGTGTTCAAGAAGTAACTGACCAAATGACACTTGGTGCAGTGATCTACTTGATGTGATGTTCAGTCAAAGGTTGGACTTGGATGATTGATGTTTTTCTTAACCTAAATGATTCTGTGATTTTATGATTCTAAGTATGAATCTTCCATCTGATTGCAGTGTCTCCTGTTTTTTTTGACTTTGCTTTGAGGGAATCAAGCTGGGTGTGAAGGTGACATCAGTGGATTGCTGGAGATGGTAATTTATTCAATGCTTGAGAGCCTGTTTGTTTGGGTTTTTTTTTCCCAGGTTCCCATATTTTCTTAGTTTTCTCTCTTTGGACTATTGATCTACATTTTAATGTGAAATGCTTGAGTCTTCTTACGTAATAGTCTAAAAAAGCTGATTCTAAGGATGAAATGCATTTTTATTTTAAACATGCAGGGTTTTACATGAAAATAAGTATAATGATAACATTTGCAGACCAAAAATATGGTCCAATACTGAAAATGGACTACAGGGATCCCAGTTAGGCATGATTCTAATAGAAAGTGCTTCTATTAATAGAGTTGTAAAGAAACCTATACTGGCATGAAAATGAAATTACTTATCTTGTGTGAACTCAATGCCTCTATTTTTGTCAGTTCAAAAGTAGCTTAGTGGTCTAATTAAATCAGATATGGCTTTACTTCAGCTAATTGAGACCTAGAAGAATTTGTTCAGCCAAAGTAAATGTGGATTGACTCCCATCCATAAAAAACCCTGATAAAACACAATACATTTCTTGAAATCTTCAAGGAAATTGTTCTGTAAAACAAAAAAAATTGACCTACAATATGCTTGGTCTATGCAGAACTTGATGCTCACTGTGTTCACATGCTTCAGCTGTTACAGGGAAAATGTGCATGCACTGCATATTTATTACCAAAACTGTTGCAGTATATTTTCTACATCAGTACAGTATAATATCAAATTGTGCTTCCAAATTTATTATGTTATTTTATACACTAGTACCAAAGGGAAAAAAGAGGGAAGTCATATATCTAGAGAGGTGCATTTATGGTAAGCAGATCTGCAGCCTTGATTTGCTCAAGAAAGCTGCACGGTTGCATTATCAAAGACACAAACTCCATGTGGTATTGCGACACACAGGGACACATACCCAGATCTCTCCATCATTTTCTAATTGTTTATACTGCCAGTTAAAAGAAATTATGGAAAAAGTAAATTTAAATCCTGATGGAATGTATATATTAGAGATCTTTATTTTCAAAGGCCATCTCCATCTTCCTTTGTGTTTTGACATTTGGTGTCTTGTCTGTGTCAAATTTTATATTTTCTATATTACAGTTTTACCACCCCAAAATTTGAGAGGCAGATAATTAGCATATATAAGGATGATGTAAGGCAGATTTACCCTACATTGTCTCCTTTATAGAGATAATTTTTCAGTTGTCTTTTCAGCAGTCTCTTTTGAAGTCCTAAAAGGAGGGACATATCTTCTTAATCAGAAAGTATGAGTACCTTACACCTGTGGAGGTACAGTGCTTTTATATCCACAGTTCTGTTGTACTTTCTGATTAGAAATTCTGGCATGCTCCCTACCAGGATATGGCCTTTGCTTGGTATGACTACATGCATCTGAAATAGAAAAAACATGAAATCAACAGATGAGAGGTTAAGCTAGAACCATGTAACATATATTCATGTAAATGCTACCTAATTTTGCTTTTTAACAATATGGAGTATGCATTTGAAAATCTTGTGTCCTTTTTTAAAATTTATTTTTCTTACAAACACATTGCACTTAATTATCAAGTAAAATATTAGCCTTTAGGGAAAATGGCTAGTAGCAAGCTAATCTTTTATTAGCATCATTATTTAATATAAATATTTAATGTTTATTATGATTGTGAGGGGTTTTAGTTATTATTATTTATATGTTAATTATTGTTAATGCTATGTTAATCAATTACATTTAATTGTAATTAATATCCTAGCATGATTTTAGTGGGGAGTTTTTGGCTAGTTAATTTTTTTTGTGGGATTTTGCTTAATTTTATTTTGAAGGATTATTTTTAAATTTCAAGGATTCTGAAGAAATGTGGGAAAATACTGTTGGTGAATGGTAGTTTTGCAAGTATCTTTGTGGCAAATAAAATCCACTTGAGTATAGGGATTTCAATTTTGGTGGTGTAAATCAAGCTAAGAGGTATCCCATTTCTGATTTCTTTGAAAGTATTAATAGAAATGTTAATGAACTTTGTATGCACTTCTTTAAATGGTGTTTCAGTTGCATATTAATGTTTTTCTTGCACTACATTAGTAAATGAGAATTGCAGTTTAATAATATATCATCTTTCTAGTAGAATAAGACAAGAAATGTGTTCATAAAACTCAGAAAATATTAACTGAACTAACCCCTGTGAAGCTGGAAACAGTTTTGAAATACTTACTCCAGTTCTCCATTGAATTTATTACCACCACTCATTGTGCAGGCAATGCTGCACATGTCTCTGTGTTTATACAGACTAGGGGCTGGAAATAACTGGCCATTTATATCTTAAGATTTTCACTGCCATGACTTTCTTTCTCTGTCGTGTTATCTCTGTTGAACTTTACAGATCTGACAAGTTTTATTAATAAAGTGTTCGTGTGTGATCTTTCAGATTTTTAGCGTGAGATTGAAAAGATTTTGCAAAAAAGAGTAATTGTTAAAGTAAATACAGAAATGTGCTTATGTGTTGGTTTGCATATTTTCTTCCAATAGACACTTTTGTTATCTTTCTAATGCCTAATCGTTTGTGATGCAAGTTTATAAGAATGCATGATTGTAAATGGCAAATATTATTTTTCTTATTTTAATCTCAGACACACAAATGCATCCTGAATTACAGAAATCAATCCATACATGTTTTCTCTGACATTTTGATAGAGAATTATCTTAAGATGACAGAACTATTACTAAATTGCATCAGCCTAATGCATAAATTCACTTGATTGAATTAATGATTCACTTACCTGTTGCTTGATTCTGTTTTGGGTATGGCAATGGTAGGAGCTGTTGTCAGTTTTCAACTTTTTCTTTTCTTCATTTAGAAGATGGAATTAATAACAGACCGCCAACAGTACTTCCTTCTGTAGTTATCTATGTTCTAATTACTTACAGGAATTCTTGATATAGGTTCCTCAGAAAAAAATGTTCAGCTATAGAGAATTACCTGCGAAGAGTCACAGAATCACACAATCAGCTGAGTTGGAAGACACTCACAAGGATCATTGAGTCCAGCTCCTGGCCCTGCACAGCATTATCCCCAAAAGTCACACCAGGTGCCTTAGAGTATTGTTCAGGCTCTTCTTGAACTCTGTCACGCTGGTGCTGTGACTGCTGCCCTGGGGAGCCTGCTCCAAGTGCCCAGCCACCTCCTCCCTGGATGAAGAACCTTTTCCTAATATCCAACTTAAAACTCCCCTGATGCAACTTCAGGGTCCTGTCATTGGTCATCACAGAGAAGACACCAGGGCCTGCCCATCCTTTTCCCCTCCAAATGAAGTCATAACTGCCATGCGGTCTTCCCTCAGTCTCCTCCAGGCTGAACAGCCCAGGTGACCTCAGCTGCTCCTCATATGGCTTCCCCTCAAGGCCCTTTATCCTCATCCTCTGTTGGGCACTCTCTAATAGTTTAAGATCTTTCTTACATCATGGCACCCAGAACTGCCCCCAGCACTCGAGGTGAGGCTGCCCCAGTGCAGAGCAGAGCAGGACAATCCCCTCCCTTGCCTGGCTGGTGATGCTGGGCCTGATGCCCCCCAGGGCAGGGTTGGCCCTCCTGGCTGCCAGGGCACTGCTGGCTCGTGGTCAACTTTCTGTCGACCAGGACCCTTTATGCAGTGCTGCTTTCCAGCCTTTCATTCCACAATTTGTCCATATATCCAGGGTTGCCTCAGCTCAGGTGAAGAATCTGGCACTTGCCCTTGGTCAGCTTCACATGGCTGGTGATTGCCCATCTCTCTGGTTTGTTGAGGTTTTTAGAGCCTCCCTGCCTTCAAGGAAGTCAACAGCTCCTTCCAGCTTTCATCTGTGAAGTTCAGGGGGATACAGTTTCTTTAGAGTTTGATATTTAGATTGACATATTGTAGCTTTGTTTCTATTGTTTCGTTGTTCCACTCAGAAATATCCTTAAAGTTTTAGGAGTTTAGTTTGTGAAGTAGTTGGGCTCTTAAAACCTACTAAAAATTGAGTTTGCAAGTACTCCAAAGTTTTTAATCTCTTCTTATATCAGAATACATCATGAAAAATAGATGAGAACCTTGGATCTATTTGATATTTGGTAGTGCATGCAGCCTTTACTAACCACAGATAATAGCTCCATCAGTTATGGCTGCTTACATTACTCTTAAAGCTTGTTGTTAATTGCTTGAAACTCCGCCAAGTTGTAACTGGTTGGGGTGGAATATTCCACTTGAAGAAAAGAAAAGAACAATATGGATTCCTCATTTGCTGTATGCTAATGAAGCAGGGGCCCATGGGAAAAATAGTATGCAGTCAAATTATTAAACGTTCTGCATTAAAGCGTGCGGCTAGGGAGAGAAGTCGAGGGGAGCATATAGCTTGACTTCTGGCCTTTTCAGTCCTTTCAACACTTAATGACTTTGTTTTGTGCAGATAAAGTATAATGTTCTGTCATTTATTTATAAGTGACATAGTGAAAAAAATCGCATGTTATGTTACTATCACCAAATTTGATGTTCGTGTTCTTTTGGGGTTTCTTACCTGTTTGGATTTTTGGATTTTTTTTTTTTTTAATTTAACCTGGGCTTTTTTGAAGGGAATTGTTCTGTCTTTTTGGCCCTTAACAGCAGCAGAATTACTTGAGTGCTTCTGTGTGTGTAATCCAGACCCATGCATGACTACAAAATGCTATGTAAATCTGGTTTAGCAAGATACGTAGATCTTTGATTTAGAACAAGTAGACTTTTTTCCAAACAGGGATACAAGCCTCTAAATACAGCAGGCTTGTTTGAAAAAAGTTTATTTGTTCTTAACAATCATGTTGGTTTCCTTTAGCCTTGGTTCAGCATGACTTCCGTCTCTATCTCATGCTCATTTTATCTGTGGTCTGAAGTTTGGTCATTTTGCATGCACCACACTCTAACTCCTGAAACTCAAAACTTAGGTGCCATGTTTTGCCTAGGATTCTTCTCTTCTGGTGACAAAGACAGAAAAAAAAAAAATCTGACTTGGCCTTGTCCAGTTTTCTTTCATGAAGAAAATCTTCCATAGCCTCTGTAAATACTGAAGATAAAGAGGTAAAGTAGCTCCCATGCTATGAGTTAATTATATTTCCTCTTTGAGACTCATCTCCAAGTTTTGGGGGTGTGGTAGTTGGCTTCAGTTTTGATTAAAGAACTTTGGTCCTTCTGTCTCCCTGGTACCTTCACAATTATTAGTTTCCATATAATGTAGAACTGGAGGCTGTGACTCACCTGGAGACCTTTAGTTAGGTCAGCTGTCGTCTCTTGATCCTCCAGTAGTAGCATTTGATAACCTGTGACTTCATAATTTTTGGAAGATACTTAGTCATTTATTAGAAATGGATCAGCTGCTGAGATGATGAAATCCTGAATCTTCAGTTGGCATTTTCAGACTGTGATTGACCTAGGCAAAGGCACGTTTATATCCAGAGTCCTTGTGAAAGTGCTGTGTAAGTGCAGAGTGTTAATCTGGAAGCTGTTATTCTTCACCATTACACACTTGTTTCATATTGATTGTTTCCAACCTTTGAGAAATTTGTTTACTTCTTGAAGAGACTTTCTTGCTGTGTATGCTAAATTCTTTCTCAGAATCTTCATGGCTACACTTTTTCTGTCTAATACTAATATATATAAATACATATATATAAAAATTATTTTATCTATTATTATATATATAAAAATATATAAAAACATGTAACAGGCTTTTGGACATCCCATTCATATATTGTTCTTCAATACTGCCTGCCTCAGCCTCTCATTGTAAAGAATTTCACTCTGAAAAATGTCCCGTTTCAGTCATTTTGTATGTGACTTCTTAAGAGTAGCAATTTTAAAATAATGGATGCTATGTTTTAATTTAAACAAGTTGGCAGATGACCTAATGTAACTACATTCATAGATTAGGTTTTTAATGTCTTGCCCCTCCCTTCAATATACTTTCAGGATTGTTTTCTTAAACTTCCCTACTTTTTGAAACAAAATTTAGGTTCTTGCGTTATTATGATTAAATGCAAACATTTTCCATGTTCTCCCTGCTATTCCATGCTTTGCAATGTAGGGTGATGGAAAAGTGGTAGCTTTTCTACAGTAAAGGAGGTAAAATTTCTGTTACTTTCATACTTTTGACTAAAGCTTAGCAAGTGGTGCTTTCTCTGGCAATTTAATTCCAACTATAGTTTTCATTTCAGCTCTGCTATTTCAGCCCTAATAAGGCCTTAACTTAATCTCACTCAAGTGTCTCCAAGGCTTTTTGTGTATGGGTGTGGTTGCAAGTGTTCCAATCACTTCACCTTTTTCTAGATCTCTGCACATTTAAAACATAGAAAATTATGAGATAAACAAATTATGGAAGCCTTGAGAAATCTCTGGCATTCTCATGATTATTTGTTTGACCCTGCAGGAGAAGCCTATATGAGAATGAGCCGGCTGCCTGAAGCAGAGCACTGGTATGTGGAGTCACTGCGATCCAAGAGCGACCACATCCCTGCCCATCTCACCTATGGAAAACTACTGGCTCTGACGGTGAGTTCATCAACACCTCCTGGGAAGTGGTCTCAAATCCTTTGTGTAGGTTAGGTAAAGGAATGGGAAGGCTTTGGCCTGAAAATTGCTTATTGTTGTATTTGTCACACTGTTTCAGTTATTCCTTTTAATTAAGGACTTTGACAGCATTGGGTTTTTTTTTTTTTGTGAGACCTTGCATCTATTCTTGAGGTAGTACCAACTCTGTGCTGGAAAAAAAACCAGTTAAAATGGCACAGGAACTTTCCAATGGACAGTAAGGAGTTCTGTTTGTAAAGCCTTTATTATAAGTTCTTTGGATGACAAGTAATGGAATTAATTCTGTAAGATAGTGTTTGACTCGGGACTGTTGGAGCAGCCTATGGCTGGATGTCATCTGTACTTTGTGAATAACATCTCATGCTTTGAATTTACACTTCTTTAGGAGTATCTCTTAGAGCATGTGAAAGGAATTATTCAACTATTAAGAGCTAGATCTAAAAAGTCAGAAGGGTGAGACTTCTTTATTTCTGTAAAATTTACCTAAATTTTGACTGCAGGTGTGCTTGTAGCTCCAGCTTAGCTAACTCCGTATGATTGTTATAGCAAAGTGCCAGTCTCTCCTTTATGTTCACACATGTTGAAGATGAAAATGGATTTCTATTTTATTAATTTAAATAATTCTGTTTTAAACCTGCCTTTCATTTTTCATTTGTCATTCCCATTTTTCTTTCATTTTTATCTATTCTACATTTGCTTTCATTGTTTACCTCAGTAGGTTCATATTTGTTTCCTGTGCTCTACTGATACACCTCTGTGAGGTTCTTGAGTCCTTTTGCCTCAGTCTGAATATTCCTCAACTTAAAGTTCCTCAGCTTTTCACCTAGTGATAAGCTTCTTCTGTGGTCTTGATTGTGCTGTCCGGTCTTCAAGCAAAAAATGTCTTTTATCTGGTGGAAAACAACAGCTCATGATTAATTTCAGGAGATCCATTACTGTTAAAGGTTTCTGAATTTGAAAAAGGGGAAAGAATAACAACAAAAGTTTCCTGGATGAGTAACAGGTGACAACATGGTTTGAAAGACTTAAAAATTGGTCTGTGTTATCATGTAATGTTAAATGCAGAGTTTTATTAAAAGCTGCCTGGAAGGGAAGGTTTTCACTTGTAATGAAAGTCAAGGTGGTAGTGTTATATCCCCACTGCCTGTCAGTTCCACGCCTGGAAAGGCTTTTTTTTTCTTGAAAAATTTCCAGTTACTGTTAAAATTTCTGAGATATTGATAGATATGCACCCACTGTTTACCTTCTTCTAGAATAGAACTAAAAATAGGTTGCACAGGAAAATTTCCTTATTGACCTTACTTTTCTAACAGATATCTTTGTATCTTGCACCTAAGAATAATAGAAAAAAGTCAATGTTATTGGCTTCTTCTTAGCAGATCTTTGACACAGGAGTGCTAATTTATTGGAATTGCTGTGGGGAAGTGTTGTGGTTTAGGAATAGTATTTCCCAATTTAGTGTTCCCACTATAATACTCCAAACCACATGCTTCTCTCTCACTACTCCCTCTCCCTCCTGCTGCAGCAGACTAGAGAGGAGAATTTGAGGAACAAAAGGTAAAGATCATGAGCTGAAATAAGAACTATTTACTGCAAACAGTAATAAAATAAGATAACAAATAGGAAGAGCAACAATACTAATAACAAAGTGTACGAGAGAGGTGAACAAGTCACATGGGAATGCTCATAACACAGAAACCCCTGGCAGTACCTGACCGTGCCACCATGCTCCTCGATCCAGAAGCAACCCCTTTCCCCCTTCCCTGGATGGCGTGGTGGTATAGAATAACCTCTGGGTCCTGGCCATACCCCCTTCTGGCTACTGCAAGACTTAACCATGTCCTAGCAAGTGCTAGGACAGGTAATAAAGAGTTTTCATAATAAAATCCAAATTTTTGTTTGTTTGTTTGTTACACACACACACCTCTACCCCAGTACTCCTCTGGTTAATTTTTTCGACTGCTGAGTGTGTGAAATATGAGGTCTGTTAGGGAAAGTCTTGCAGTGGTTCTAGGAAACAAGGTCTCACAGTTTTCTTCAAAATAACAAAATCCCCAAATTGCAGAAGTGTGCAAACATTGTCAGCCACTAATTGATTTGGTTTTAATTCTGTCCCATCATTATAAAAGTGCAGGTATAGGATTAAATTTAGTGTTATTATCCCAACTTTTAGAAGGAAGCAATGAAACATCTGTATGAGTCCTTACAGTAGAGTTGAACTGTTTACATTTCTGTGGGGATATAAATGGAAGATATGTGTGGGGTGGATTGTGCCTTGAGCATCTGAGCTGATCTGTGTTTGTGGAAGAATCTGTCTCAGCAAGGAGAAGAACTGTATACATCTCTGAACACTGAATATTGCACTATGATAGGCAATAAAATACCTTTCCTTTCTCAATGCACACTTGCCTTCCTATACTTGCTCTGTGCCATAATTGTACTCTATTCTCCTCACATTTGTTTGTTATTATCTCTTGATACTTTTTTCTTTTTTATTGTTGCTTCTCATATTCATGGCAATATGTACAGATAGGGTTGATACCCATTCTGTTGACAGCAGTGTAAGGTGAAAAGATGGTGCTGGTGTCCTGTTGACTTTCAGGCATTCAGAAACATATAGCAAGGAACATTATGATGGCAAAGTATTTACAGGTGGTACAATATTTTTCTGATGGTTACTTCATTAATGAAAAATAAAGTTCCTTTATCTTTGATCTATTGAAAATTGGCATTAATTCCAGTTAGTTCTTTGAGCTACAGGTCTGAAAAACTATTCAACACAAAAACAGATGAAGAGATTTGGCAGTAAAATATGTGGGTTTTGTCTCCATTTTGGTCACTTAATCAGTTTTTCAGGTTACTGTCTGCTCAGTGATTCACGAAATGAATTTTGTCTAGTTTTTGGTGTACTGAACTGTCCTAGCATTAGTTCCCATCACAAATATATAATTGCTGTCACTGACATGCTTCCTGGAAGTCTTCATAAACTTCCTTGGGATTCAGATTAGAGCTGCTCCCTTTGGCGTAGTTATTTCAGCCCAATCCCAACTTGAGCTACCACTGTGATTTATTCTTTTGTTCCACTTTGCTACTGGGGTTAATGATTATTTTCTCACAGCCTGTAAATTTAGGAAAGAGAAAAGCCTACTTCAGTTAGTTTTTGGATGTTAGAGAAGAGATGTGTTAGAGGCTTCTTTGCCATCTTCTGTTGGAATCAAACTTTTGAACTTTTTACAAACCTGTTTCTGAATATAGGTACTGAGACAAAACCATTACTAACGCTTCTCTGTGTCTCTTTTCTAGGAGAGAATTGCTCATGAAGTGAAGGGTGGATGTAGGTGCTAATATAGATAGGCATTTTTTCTGTCAGTGAAATTGGGGCTGCAAGGGAGGAGAGGAGGTAATTTCCAGACAAGTTCTTAAAATCCAGTCAAAGGCAATTCTAATATAAAATCCCCTAGCAGTAAAGTCAGACCTGTAAAGTTCACAAATTCAGCTGTTTTACTTCCTTACTTGCATTCCAATGAAGTGGCTTAATTTTAACCTCAGCTTTTCTGCCTTCTCAAGTCTGTTGCCAGTATTAATGCATACTGAAAGCAGCATCACATAGAAGGAGAGAATCATTTAGGCTGGAAAAGATACAAATAATGCCCGAATGGACTTGAGCATGCTGCTGTATATGCAGGAAAAACCAGACCAGCTTAAGAGCTCCAGAGGAATAGCTAATGAGTTTACAGTCTTCTTACCTAATATAAGGCACAAGAATTTCCTAGCTCCTATATTAGTTCATGTTTTATGTTTATATCTAAGCATTACAGCTCACTAAGCTACAATTTTCTTGAAAATATGTTAGGACAGCATAATTTAGTGTTTGAAAGTCATGATTAGTAGCTCAGTAACTAGAATAATTGGAAAATAGCCAGTTATCTGGGGCTTAGGTTTGTCCTTATTTTTATATTTTTGAAACGACATGTAGCTGTTTAGAACTGTAGTGTTTCAGCATTATGTGCTTTTCATACCTTTAACTTGTTAAGCTGCTTAAATTTCTTAAGGAATTTATTTTTCAATGTAACATGTTAGTTGACATAGCGAGTCTTCTGGTAGCTTTGTACCACAACATCTGAGCCTCATTCCTTTCTTAGGTAATTTATTTCTGCATTACAAAGAAAAGCTTTTTTTTTTTTTTTTTTTAAGGCTTTAAAATTGCAAGGCTCTCAGCATTAGGATAAAAATGAGTCTGTCAAAAATGACAGTGTCAGGTGATGCCTTGAGCATGTACTGGAATTCATTTTCTATTATATGAGCAGACCTCTAGAAGAGAAGGCACTGGCTGTCATGCTAAAAAAATCATTTGCAAGGAAGGCTTTTAATTTTTTTTTCCTATTTCTCACTTAGTAGTCCTAAAGAGAAGTCTAAGAAACCCTCCCTCCTAATGTCTGGCATCTCTGCCATCAGTCAGTCGTTGGTTGTTACAGTAGCATGCTAATCTGAGAAGCTTTATTTCAATTACAAACAAATGTTTTGAAGTTTTGTTTATCTGTTTTGAGAGAAGTTGAGCCTATAAATGACCCTCATGGTTTGCAGTAGTGGCTCTAATTGCTAAAGTACTTAGGGACAGCCTCATATTGTAACATTTAGTGTTGCATCTAGGAATTTCAGGCTTTGCTATATTTCTCTGGAAAAAAATGCACAGTGTTTTCTTGCATTTTACATGACTCCACACAGTGCTATTAATCTCCTATTTTTTTACTGGCTTGGAAAATCACCCAAAGTGCTGTAAGAAAAATATACTTTGCCTTGTAAAATTTCACTGTTGGAGCTCCAGTTGTTAAATTCAGCAATAATAATCCTAGAAGATTGCCTATAATATAAAATATTTTCTTTTAAAATGTTTTCTTCAAAAAGCGATCGGGAAAAGGCAGTCATAGACATAATAGAGACAGGCAGTGTTTTGGATTAATATAAAAGTAACAGGATTGTGACATTCAAGTATCAACATTAAAGTTTAGTACTTTTCATATTTTTGCCTGCAGTTGATTGTTGCTTATGCTTCTGACAAACAGAAGGCTAGTGAGGTATCTTGCCATTTTGGTTAGTTCTGAAATTACTCAGTGTTGCTGTCAAATACCCTACTGTACTCATCAATTGGTGTAGTGCTTGACTGTCATCTGAAAATAAATATAAATAAATGACAATGTAGGAATAAATGGAAGATAGGAAAAACAGAAAAGAATGAGATAGCAGGGGAAAAGAAGAATGGTGTCCAATGAATAGATTAATTCAACATTTACTATTCCTGTAATTACTTGCTGCTGGTGTTTCAGCACAGAAAGGAAATTTACATTTCTCTTGGAAAAATCCGTCATACTGTCATCTTTAATGTCACTGGTTCATTGCTACTTTTTTTTCTGTCTCTCTAGATTTACACAAATGGGAAGAAAGCAGGAATAAGGGAAAACATTCATGATATAAAAAGAATTGTGACTGTCTTCAAGACTTAGCAATTGAAATGCTCTATGTTAAATCTAGTCATGATCTTCTAAAACAGTTTCTTCTTTTAGTAATCAACTCCTTTAAAGCAAACAAAAATATTTCCAGTAATACTTAGGGGACCAATAAATGCCTACACATACATAGGGGAATCTTTAATTAGTGAAAAGGCATTTTCTGAACTTAATTAGATCAGCAAAACTCAGGTATTTAGTTTTGGGGAACTGTATCACTGGGCTGGTAGTACTGCTTCTAGGAAGATTTTTTTTTTAAATGAAAATTGGATATTTCAGTTAACATCATGACAACATAAAAATGACATTGAATTCATGAGAATGCCTTGCCTAAGAAATCAAGTTAAACCAAGCAATAGCCACTACTGCTTTTCTGTCTTGCATTCAGTTTGTCTTTGGAGTCTGGCATAGACACTATGAGCTTTCTTGACACTTGAAATCTCTTGAGGGTTAAAATTGAAACATGCAAAGTTTGTATTTAGTTCTGAGTTTGCAAAATGTGAGTTGTTTTTATTTTTGTTTCCAGCTTGCAAGCAATTCACTTGTAGGGGTTAGAAGGAAGGGGTTTGCCTCTTCATTGGGGAAAATGAGGTTTACTGACTTGAGAAGTGTGAGCCCTTTTTTAAAGGTTTGGTTATCTGGTGTATCTGGAGCTTTAACACGTCCAGTCTGAATGACAGGATTTCCAAATTACAGAAATTTCAATAGCTGACATCTGTTGAGCTTGTATGTCGTCAGAAGCTGGCTATGTGCCAGGAGTATTGCATCCCTAGATATACTTTCCTGTCCCCTTAGGAGACGTGTTTGGCTGCATGCCAGTTGTGATAGAATTAATTGTAAACCAGAATATTTTCGTTTAAATATAGCATATCTGTCTAGTTCATAAATGTCTCTGGAACAGGTATTTAGGCACATAACCCCTCACTAACCTCCTTTAGGGATCTCATCTTTGGTATTGTGTTTCTAACTTCCTGTAGACAGGAAAGGGGGAGCCCTAGACTTCTCACTTTACTCAACATAAGTTTAAAGCTTGTTACAGAGGGCATTACTGACACAGGATCAACTGCTTTTGTGAAAGAATCACAGACTGCTTTGGGTTTAGAAACAACCTTAAAGATCATCTAGTTCTAAACCACCAAAAGAGAGATCTTTTTTTTTTTTTTTTAATTATTATATGGTTGAATATAGCTGCAGTAATTTTGTCAGTAATCATGGAAAAATAGGCCAAATTTAGCTTAGAAGAAACACATAGGACTCAATGAAAACAGCATTTGAAACTACTGAATTTATATTCTACTGAAATAGAATACTGTATATAGAATATATAGTGGCCAGTGAAATATGAGCAGATATTAATACACTTCTTTATCAGAAAATATAAAATGTGGTTTAAGACTGAAAAGAAGAGAAAGAAACTAACCTGGAAATTTACTTTACATTTCATTACATATTTTTGATACAAAGTGGCCAAAGCTTAATGACTGAAGTGAACATTTCAATAGGGGTCTAAGAGTAAATAAATCACAATGTATAGAATGAAATCCAGAACGGATTAAAAGTTTACTTAAGACTTTACACAATATTTCTTGGTTCCAACAGTGATTTAATGAGGTAAATTCCTTCTAGACTTCAAAGTACTCAAAAGAAAGACTAAAAATAGATACATCATTTAAAAAACAGACAAAAAACCCCGCCACAACAGAACAACCAGAAAAAAAAACCCTCAAAGGGGAAAAAAATTTTATGCCTACTTTTCTTTTCTATTTTGTTCTGAATACTTTAATAGAACAAGAATTATTTTGGTGGTAGGAGACACATAAACTAAGAAAATGGGTGTGACATAGCTTTAATATATTACTGATTAGTTTGATGTGTAATACTTGAAGAAAATATCACCTTAATAGTGTCTTAATTGTCTCTCAAGCCAGTAAAGTTTTGAGCTGTGCTTTAAATTTCTAGATCTCTGTGTCAGTTCATATGCCGTGTTGTCACATTCAAAAATTCTTAAACTCCAGTAGATTCTCGCCAAAGTCCGTGTACGCTGCTTCAATCTCTAATGAGATTGAATGATAATCTCTGATTATCATGCCTTTAATTATCACTGTAGATGTATACTCAAAAACACAGTTTATGTTACTATTCTCTCAATTAATGTTGGCTCGTAGAAGAATCACACTGACTTCAGTAGTATCTCAGTGAAGCTAGTAGATGGATTTTTACTCAACAAAAATGCCCACGTGTTTGAAGAAGAATTAATGTTATATATTAAGATGGAAGTGAACCACTTAAGGTGCAAGCAGAGGATTAAACTAAAAGAAGATGTTGCATTTTATTGATTCTGTCAGGGCTTATTTCCAAAAGCAACTAGATTATGTACTGGGTTATGGTAACAGTATGTGGTGTACTGGATTGTGTATGTGAGGACCCTGGTCCAGTGAAATGACTGGGAAGAAGAATGTTAGTCGTGACCTCAGTGGCAAAGTTACGTGGATTTGTTACACTGGACAATAATGAGAAAGTTGCTTCACATTTATTATAAAGTTTAATATATGGTGAATTACCTTGAATTGGTAAATAAAGATTTATAGTGTAATTTCCTCCACAGTAATCCAGTTCATGGTCCCATACACTGAGATTGCTTTTCTGCCATGTTTAGTCATTATTATTTTATTTTAATAAAGATGAGATGAAAAGGCAAGATTTATCTGCTTAATGCACAAGAAGTATAGAAACTGAGATAAATTTTAGACCTTTGATGTTAATAATCCAAGTCCTGTATATTTCAATTGGTCTAACATTTCACATACAAATTATGGTACAAGATATTTCTATTGTAGTTCAGAGTGAAGAGTTGTAAAAATAGCAGCAAAATGAAGGAAAAAAGGAGAATCCCTTTAGCTAGTAAATACTAGATATTAAGTTGTTTTTGAACTACTGATATTTAGAGCTGGAGTGGAGAGCTTGCTTATGTCAATGACATAATTGTAAGATGCAACTCTATAGTTCCTGTTTCATTAGTCCAGCTAAGTAAAAGCTTTTGAAGAATTTAGTACTCATTTACTCAGTATCACACCATTTAAGCTGTGTTTTGCCTCATAACTTTTGTGAGGCAAAAGGAACTAGTTATGTAACAGGATATGCAGGTCTGCAATAAATTAAAGAAAATGGAAAGGAAGTCACAGGTTCAATTCAAACTCTTACTATCACTGAATAGTCTGTAACTTTAAAATGTTCTAGAGAGGAAGAAAAAAACATGCAACATAATAGTTATTTTTCTCTATTCAGTATGCACATTTTAATCTAACTTCCATTAATAAATCTTCTCATAATTCAATCGGTTTTATTAAAAATGTGAATGCTTGCCAAAAAAAAAAAAAAGAACAGAGAGTGTAGAGAGTGACAGTTGACTGCATTTGTGGCATTAATTAAGTTCTTTATGCAATCACAATTACCAGTTAAAGTTTGTAAAACTATATTGAAGAATGAAGTCTGTGTCTACTGGTGAAACTGTCGTAAGTTTTGAAGAATGATGAATATTTATGTCATATAAAGTTGGTTCAAATTGCAGAGACCACCTAATTTGTTGAACTACCTTACTGGTTGCCACTGTGTCATCATAGTTTCCACAGGAGGCTTACTCAGAGCTGCTCAGCTGTATTAGTCTTTCCCAGTTTTACTACCATTGCAGGGTCCCTGGGCCTCCAGCAGCCTGAAGTACAACAGCTACCTCAACTTGAATTTGGCACAGTTTACGAGAAAAGTGAGGAGAAAAAATTGGGATGAATATTAAAATGCTAGTTTTGTCCTCAGCTTTTTAATATTTTCAGGATAAATAATGCTCTACTAGTGTATGAACTGCCCTTAGCTGGCTCTCTTTCATTTGTTCAGGTGATCATAACAGTTGCTTGTATTTCATTTGTATGGAAGCCCAGATAAGCTGTATGTCTGACCATATTAGCAAACACAGATACATTGTTTTGGTCTCTAGGGAAGAAACAACCAACAAAACAAAAAACTTCTTGCAGTCAACTGCAAAATACTGATCTTAAAAATCAAGCTCCTGAAATAATATTTAAACAATTAGCAGTTTGTCTTCCAAAACTGCAAGCACCCAGCCATTCTGATTTAGAGTCTTCATGATTTGTGGCAACTGAGGTATTTCTGAAAGGACAACTTATGTGTTAGGTTGTAATAGCCCTGGATAACTTACCTTTGCATTTTATTGCACTTATTAAACTTTTTTTTTCCTTTAAAATTTGTTGATGTTGCTGGAGGATGGTAATCAGGAGCAATTCATCTTTATTTGGGCATGAGATAGGGGAGAGGGGGACTGTTCTTTTCTTTATTAATGGAAAACTCCAGGAAGTTTGTCCTCATTATATGCTTTAGGTCCAGATCCAGTAAGGCAAATATCAGCCCATCTTCCAAATCAGTTATTAAAGTGTCTTCCTCATGTTCAAGCTCTTTTCTTCAGCAAGGAGATTGACACTGATTGTTTTGTAATTCTGCACTGAAAAGTCATAAATATGCCAGTGTGTCTGAGCAGAGGATCTCCATTAGGGCTTGGGCTGGGACCACCCACTCATTTCTCCTGAGCAGACCAGTAGCTGTCATGTAGCACCTTTTCATTAGCTGCTGACCTGGCCTGAATGTAAACTGGTGACCAAGAGGAGAAAGGTGTTTTGTATCCCATTGTTAATCCTCAGAGCTGTCAAGTATTTTCATTAAAATTTATGAATAACTTCTTTATCCTTCAAATAAGTCTGCTGTCATGTGGTTGTAGAGTTACAGTTTTTTGCTTTGTAAAATTGCCAGAGCATGTCATTGCGCATATATGACTGCAAACCCTGCTGCTAGAAACTGGGAGGTCTCCAGTGGCTCTCAATTCCTGCATTTGTATGGGTCAATACACATAACAGTCAGCATGCACACACCAAATGCCTTCCTGCCCCAGATCAGTATTTTTCAGCTGTTTAAACAATTATTTGTATTTTCTTTGAAAGTTATAATTTTATTCCCTTACGCCATCTGTTTTCTTTAACACTGAGAACATACAGTGGGAAAGGAACAATGACAGGATTACTAGTGAATAAACTACACAGTATCTGGATTCCGTTGGGTAGTTAAGATGTATATTGAATAATTGAAAAAAGTTGATAAATACTAAGCTTAAATTGTGAAATAGCCTGATTCTGTCAAGTTGGTTGTATTTTACATATTTTGACACAAAAAATAATGTGTGACACAAAAAATTTTGACACAAAAAATAATCTATGCCGAGATATTGACATTTTAGCATTAGACTGCATTAAAGAGGACATTTTAGCTGGTGTGATGCAAGGCTCCTCACAATGCTGGTCTGCAAGAAAACACTTATTCATTTGTTAAAATAATTTTTGACAAATGTGGATAAATGAAAGTGATGGCCAGCGTGAACAAATGGAGCTTTCCTGATTGTTTTTAATCAGATAATTTTATGTCTTGGTTGATATAATTAAAGATTTTCCTCCCCTACATCTGTGAAATGACCATTTGAACCTGTAAATATCACAGTTCTTTTGATGTTATGGATGCTGGCACCTGTCATCATGTGTATTGTAGGTCTCCTGACTAGCCTGAGTTTGAGTGCAGTATGCCATGTGGAAAGTGCCAAAAAGAGGAGAGCAGTCATGTATTTTTGGTGATTCCAGGAAATAAAAATTAATAATTTTTGACAAATATTTGTGGCCTTATAGATCTGTAGGTAGAAGGTACAATTTTGTGACTGTATTCAGTGAACTGTGCTTTGATGTTCCAGAAATAGACACAGTGCAACTGGCTAAAACTAATTATGTTAGTCTGTTAAAAAAGGCAATTAAGCAAAATCTATAGATGTTCATTCATTCAGTATTAATGGTACATATGCTTAGTGCCTCTCATTTTGAAGCCTCAATGCTAAATTAGATAGGCCATTGTAACTTTTGCCAGACCACAATTGCCAGCCTTAGACTTAAGTGTGCAAAATTTAGTGTTTGATTAGCACCTCACCCTGCCAGTTGTTTTAATTGATGATTATTTTCTTCTTCATTTTTTCTTCTTAACTATAGTTACGTGTTATTTTTTAAAAATTGTGTTCTAATCTTTACTGCACTAGTAAAAGAGGAAAAATCAGTCTGGGCTATGTGTTATACGGTTTTTTGTTTTGGGCTTTTTGTTTGTGTTGTTGTTTGGGTTTTTTTATAAAGCAGGATGAGCCACTGCAGTATAAGATAGTGTACTCTATCATGTAGCTGCACCATTTTGTTGATAAGAACCTTGTGCCATGTGGATTTGGCTTTAAGGAATATGGGTTTAGCAAAGAAGGTTTACTAAATAATATGGGTGAATTCTTACCTCCAATGAACATTCATTTTGTGAAACTGGAATCCTGTAAATGTTAAGCCTGCTCATATCTCTGCCAAGATGATCTCTTGAAATGTAGTGGTTTTGGTGGAACCTGGTCTTCATATGGTTCTTGGTGTGCTGCACAACTTCCGTCACTCTATTTTATTGTCTCTAAGACCCCTGAGGGAAATACTGAGAATCTAAAGCAGCTGTAATTATGAGCAGACCTCATTATTATTCCTATGTTTACTTGTGGGATAGTGCAGGATGTGTGCCATGTCTGTTTCCAGACGGCAAAACTTGAGAAAGCCTATATGGCTGTATTTGTGAAATAGCACTAAAGGCAACTCAAGGGGTGCAGATCACAATGCCTTTTTTCCACAGGGGCTAAGTTTAACTGTTCTTTATTCTGCAGGCTGCCTATTTTATAGCACAAACCACAACAGCTAATTTCGTGGGGATAGGTCACAGGTTTCTTACTGAGTATGTGATAGTGATTTGTGTTTAGACTAGACTAGACTAATCCAATATCACTGTTTTTTCAAGAATAATGACCACTAATGGATCTGCTCTGGCACTTCTATACCATAATGGAACTCTAGTGATTTGGTGATTCTAGTGATAAGGAAATCTCTGTCTCAGAAAATGTCTATTCTTTTTACCATCAGTTCTGTTAGGATTTCGTTTTGTTGTTTTTGGGTTTGTTTTTCCCTGACCAATTGTCATACCCTTGACCATTGTCTTTAAAAATTACCATTTCTATTACAGTTGGTTTATGATTGTCAGAACTGATTTTTGATAAAATCTTGACTTCCCCCATTAAAATCAGAAATACGTATTTTTTTTACTTTCCACATTAAGCCCTAAAATATTTTCTATTTATGTACTTTCATTTGTGGTAACTTTACCTTTGACTGTGTATGTAGTGTTGCTTAGGATACAAGGAAAAGAAATGGAGCTGCATCAGGGGACATTCAGAATGGATATTAGGGAAAGGTTTTTCACTGTGAAGGGGACTGTTCACTGGGCTAGGCTCCACAGGGAAGTGGTTACAGCACCCAGCCTGTCAGAGATCAAGATGTATCTGGAAAACACTTAGTCACATGGTTTTAGGTAGTCCTGTGTGGAGCAGGGATTGGGAGTGAATGCTATTTATTGGTTCTTTCCAACATGAGAACTTCTAGGATTCTGTGATTTCATAGAACCATGACATGCTTTCCTCCCCCAGCCCCCACTGACTTTTTTCTTTAGTATCATGACTAAAGTTCTGTCCTAGTTTCCCTTCTCATTTTAGCTTGGATAAGTGTAATGCTTGTCCAGAAAAAGTAGCATGGAGCTGATGTTCACCCCAAAGCCCTTTACAATACTTTTTGCAATATGTTTCTGCCACTTCCTTACTTCTTGGATGATGTTGGATACATTTCTTCCTCAGTCTGGAGGTCTGCACCATAAACTAGCTGACCACAAAACTTACTGTAGCACTTACACATTCATATTTATTTAGATAAAGTCTAGTGATAATAGTGGTAGTTTTTCTGCAGTGCCTGGTATTTGGAAATTTTGACTGTACATGATTGCTCCAGGGTGACATACTGTTAAAATAATTTCACCTTTTTTCTTTTTTTTTTTTTTTTTAGGGACGCAAGAGTGAGGCTGAGAAGTACTTCATGAAGGCTATTCAGCTGGATCCTACCAAAGGAAACTGCTACATGCATTATGGTATGTTTCAGATAGATAAGATTTCAACATGTATTCCAGGCTTGCTGTTAATCTCTCCAAGTGATTAAAGATTAAAGATTTGAAAAGAAAAGTTCTACTGACAGAATATCTTCTTTAAAAGGAAAGAAACTAATCTGCTATGTATTACTTCCTTACAATTTTTCAGTCACTGAAGAGGGAGAGGTGAAGATTTTCATATTTTGCATAGCTTTCCTCCTATGAGAAGAATTTCAGTATTGCTGCCTCTCTGGGAAAGAACAAAGGTGACTATTGCCATATGTCAAAGTTTCATGGCCTGGAATATTATTGTTAGGAGTTTTGGCCTGACTTCACTGACTGTTGGTGGGTGGGCAACCAGAAGTTTTACTTCACTGTGTGTGAGTTCCATATATTGAAGTGTCTTACAGGCCTTACATCTACCTCCTTCCCAGCACCTTCTTGGCTTGAAATGGCTATGTATTACAAAAGGTTTTGACAAGTTGGCTGTATCTTTCCTTTTAAGCCATAAAGCACACAGTTGATTTGAAGGTATCTTTGTAACTTTGGATTGTTTTTGCTAGATATGCAAAAAACATTTCCAGATGTGTTTTGTCTCAGGGAACCAAAATTATTTATCTTTATGGACTAATTCTTACTGTATTTTAAAGCTGATAATGGACAAATCTTAAAATGCAAGCTATGCTATGCCAATTGGAACACAGAAAGTACTAAGTTTCATCTTAGTTTAGGAGGAAGGTAGGGAACCACAAAGTACACTGTATATATCTTTGTATATTATTTTAATTTCCTCTTGATTCTAACTGGTAACATAAATAAAAATGAGTGGGCAAGAGGAAAATTAATCTCACATAATAACCATGTTTTTACTCAGATATCTTTGTCTGAATTGCTCACATGTTGTATTTGTTTGGTCCTATGCAATTCTGTATGTTGGATTCCCAGAATCAACCTTTGGATTTAGAACATGTCATTGTATTTAAATTAATGTGGCCCAGTGTTGCATTATTTTGCATTATGAAACATTGCAGTTCATAGCCTTGTCTTCTATTTATGCCTGTACATGTCCAAGTAAGGATGATAGAGATATTTGTGCATGTAAACCCTGGTTTTTTCAGTTGGATGTTAGTATTGTGTATATCTCAAGACAATGAGTAAAAGTTACAGCTAATTGTTTCTTGAAATCCTGCTCAAGCCTCTTCCAGCCTTTGTTATAAAGAAATCTGTCCTTAGTTATTAGGAAGTCTTTGCATAAAAATTCAATGGTTGGTCTCAACAGTCCATCTCAGCAAATGATGTTAGCATTTAGCGTATTTTATTACAGGTCTAGAATTTTTTTCTTTTTTCCTCATTCCTCAGAAACTTGCTTGTCCTTTGCTGCAATATTCCTTCTGTCTCATTTTCAAGTACCCTATAAACTAAAAGCATGGTTATTCAAATCATTCATTGATGTCTGATATATTGACTTCTTCGTCACCAGATTACAATATTAACGTGGTGTGTTATTTCCTAATTAAGATTATTCCCTAAAAACATTGGAAAACTTTTCCTTTATTGTGGCCTATGTTCAAAAAGTGAGTTCTGTCATTGTGAAGAGGTGATAATTGCTACGTAAGTGAGGTTCTACTCAGCAGGTTAGGAGTGAAGGGCAAAATTTAGTTGGTGTTTGGAATAACAATGTAGTAAAATGGGATGCTGAAGGGCAATATACACAAGAAGGTTCTCTTTAACAGTCACTAGGTCTTGGACCATTATACCCAGAGAGCTCTTCTGAATGCATGTGAGATCTTTTCATAATACAACTTCTGATTGCCTCGCAGATTCCGTGATATTATTCTACATCTATATCAAAGTAGCTATGGGAGGGATATGGTCTACTTCTGTTTGGCTCTTGTGTCTGTGTAGTACAGCTGATCTCAAATCCTTGTCGCTTCGGTTGTCGCTTTGGGCAGAGGACTTTATAAAATTTGAAATAAATTATCCTTGCTTTTTCTTTCTTTCCCTTTTTCCTTTCTTTTCTTCCAAGCTTTATTTCTCTTCTCTTTCCACCTGTTTCTTGAATTAATGAGAGCTGTGGACTGTGTGCTACCAGGGCATTCCAAATAATCCATTGGAATCTCTAGTGAACACTTGAAGCTTTACCCCTCCATCTCATTAATTTGTTCCAGCACCATGTCACAGGTACATTCTAGATCCTATATGCCAAGAGTTTAATTATGGGGAAATAAATCCATGTTTTGCGTGTAAATCTTAGAGATTACTTTTTTTTCCTCAGCATGAAGATGTTGGAAGAGAGAGTAAAATAGTTGGCATCAGTCCTAAAAAAACCACATAACTCACCAAGCAGCCAAATGAAAAGAGTGGTCAGCTTGGACATGACAGGGTGTTGATGGAGTAGCAGGAATAAATGGACTGAAGATTTTATTCCAAGTGCACATGGATTGCATACACTTATAATTTGTGCTTCCAGATTGTACAGATGTTCTTTTTGACTTCTAACCTTCTGGGCTTTTCTTGGAGCTATGAGAAGAACTGTCAATATGCTGTTTCTTTAGGAGGCTTACCTTCGTATTATAATGTGCTTTAATTCACACCATAAGCCAAAGCTATTTTTAGGTATGACTTGGTGCAGGAGGCAGCTTATTTAATCACGTGAAAATCTGGAGGGAGTAGAACAGTTTCTTGGTTGTTCCTTGAAAGATACCACCACAGCACGTTTCTCTGCTCAAGCTGGCATTGTAATTAGTTTTCTATAGGTACTTGGCTGACTCTGGGTTTAAGAGGATTTAAGTTTTAAGCAGTGTTTCCCAGACTCATTATACTTGAAGATGTCTGAAGGGAGAAACAGTGGAAAAGCTGAAGAGATGTAAATCCCTGTAGACTGCTGACATGATTCCACTTCATTGGACATAAGGAGAAGTGGCTTTTACTCTAGTCACCATAGAGGATGGCAGTCCCCTCTCAGATTGAAACACAGGCTACTGATCACCTGACCACCTTTCTTTTGCCCTTCTTTCCTTTCTACCACTCATATGCCATTTATCTGAACATGTGAACTTGATGCAAAACCGTTGCCTTACAAATATGTGAGTGTTGATGAGTGATCTGGTACAAGCTCCTCAGGTACACAGTATGCTACCTGAAACACCTCACAGATGGAAGAGAGAAAATTGTCGTGAATCAGAAAGAAGAAAAAGTGAGAGAGGAAAGAGTGAAAAAGCACCAATATTTTTTTTTTTTTGTACAAGATACATGTTTTTTAACTAGAACACTGGAGGAATTTATTTGGATACTGATTTGAATGCTTCTGTAAGTCTTGCAGCTTTTACTTGGATGTTTTAATACACCTTTTCTAAAGACTGCCTTAAATGAGCACTTTTGACTAAAAGAGGTCAAACTTAACATTTTGAATTTCCATTTTTTTCCTCTGGGAAACTTTCCTTCAAACAGTTGTACCCACATCTACTCAAGATATTTGCAGTGATGCATCCCACTCTACTTTGAACATTTAACTCAAGTAGTCCATTTTGAATCCTGCAGGATCTTGGTAATGTCGGTCATCAACAGATCGATGACATAGTTGGTCTCCATGGATTGGTGATTCTTTCTGAGCTACTTGCCTCAGTGAAATGAAAGGGATGAATCTAAGTGTCAGTCTGAGAAACCACAGAGGTACCTATGAACTAAACAAGTTAAAAGAAACTGTCTTCTAAATATTTTAAGAATGCAATGGCATCTAAAGAGTCAGTACTTCAAATTTGTTAACAAATCTGCCCAGCATAGGGATGTTCAGTCAGGTCAGACAAGTACCCTTATGGCTCAGAGACTATGTAGTTTTGGATATAGTGTTTGGATATATGACAAAGGAGGTAAAGGTCTCTATTTCTGTTTGCGCTGAGCCTATCGCAGGAGATGTTGAAGAAAGATTCTGTATAAAATTTGTCAGTGCACAGAGATGAGGTGCTTTTCAAACAGTGACATACATACATGCTCATCTTTTAAAAACAAGGAAAAAAAATAAGTTAATCAGTTAGTAGGATGCAGTGTAATTGAAGAGTTTGAAATTGTTGAAAGCTTTCTGTACTAGCTTTCCCTTAAACAAAAACGACCATAAATCTACAGTGATATTTGTTGTGCCGAGTTTATCTCCAGAAGTGTCTTAGTTTATTTATAATCTGCTGTTTAAAAACAAAACAAAAAAAAAAACAATAACGATAACAATAATAATAATAATAATAGTAATACTAATAATATAAACCCCACCAAGCAAAGAACAAAACAAACAAAAAAAACCCACCACACACACGCACACACACACACACACAAAAAACAAACAAAAAAGCCCTCAAACCAAATGAACCCCCCAAAAAACACTAAAGCAGAGTTCATTTTACTTGTTTGCTAAAAATAGATTTTTCCACTATGCCTCTTAAAGTGCATATAGCGGCATCTCTCCAAAATTATGAAAACAGAGTGGGGAATAAAAGAGAGACAAAGAAGGAGTGAGATTTCCAGATAAATGTGTGTAGAGGTCCCTTCTCCCTTATATTTGTAATGGCTTAATTGGAATAGAAAAGTCTAGAACCCAACAGGATGTTCAAATTAACTCTATTTTATTAATAAGCTGTTGAGACCTCCTTTTAAAATAGTTTCCTTTGAATAATACATTGTTTCTAATAACCCTAAATTGTTTAAAGATTCCTTTTCCATTATAAATGTGGATTATTCTCATATTATTATGCATTCAATTAATTTGGCAGTTCACATTGATCATCTGCCTTTTTAAGTGCTTTCCCAGTTAGAGATGTAAAACAAAAAGAGACTTTTAGATTACAAAAAACTGAAGTGTATTAACTATATCCTCTAATTGAACTAAGAACAGATTAATGTATTCCCAAATACACTTGTTTTTACATTGTCTTTCACTTTTGAATTTGTGATAATTTAGGAGTTATTTTTATAGGTTTTCTTACATTATCTGTTTCTTTTAAGCAAGTTTAGCTTCTTAACTGCTGTTTTTATTGTTTTCAATTTCATCCTAATCTGTCTAATCACTGTTTCTGAAAAAGGCTCTTAGCCCTTTTTGATGCCCAAATTTTCACCTAAATTTATGAGCACTTTGTATCTGTCTTACTTCCAAAGATGGCTGCTTACTATGTCACAGCCTGAAAATGAGTTGGAATTGCTATGGTTTAAGGATTGAAGTATATTTAATTGAAATATGATAGCAGTGAATTTTCAGCCACCATTTTTTCAGTCTTTATGTCTTGGACTTACATGTATTAGTGAGTGTGAGAAATTTTATATATTTACAGGTGTGACAATTTTTTTTTTTCTTTAGATATTTCTGCTTAGATTGAGGCTCAGTAAGGTGAAGTGCTGGGTCCTGGATTTCAGTCACAATGACTCTATGCAGCACTGCAGGCTGGGGCACAGGGGCTGGAAAGCTGTGCAGAGGAAAAGTACCTAGGATGTTGGTTGTCAGCAGCTGAATGTGAGCCAGCTTGTGCCCAGGTGGCCAAGAAGGCCAGTGGCATCCTGGCCTGGATTAGCAACAGTGCGGCCAGCAGGACCAGGGTAGGGATTTTCCCCCTGTACTCTGCACTGGTGAGGCCACACCTAGAGTGCTGTGTCCAGCTCTGGGCCCCTTGCTTCAGCAAAGACATTGAGGGGCTGGAGTGTCCAGAGAAGGGCAACAAGGCTGTGAAGGGTTTGGAACACCAGTCCTGTGAGGAGTAGCTGAGAAAACTGGGGTTGTTCAGCCTGCAGAAAAGGAGGCTCGAGGGAGCCCCTATCACTCTCTCCACCTATCTGAAAGGAGGTTATAGACAGGTGAAGTTTGGTCTCTTTTCCCAGGCAACCAGTGACAGGATTAAAGGAAGTGGCCTCAAGCTGAGCCAGGGGAGGTTCACGTTGGACATCAGGAAGAATTTCTGCACTGGAAGGGTAGTTAAACATTGGAACAGGCTGCCCTGGGAGGTGGTGGAATCACCATCACTGGAGATGTTCAAAAAAAGACAAGTCATGGCACTTAGAGCTATGTGTAATGAGCATGGTGGTGGTCAGTCAAAGGTTGGACTCGATGATCATTAAGGTCTTTCCCAACCTAAATGATTCTTTGTGCTATATTTATAATATTTCCATGTAGTCACATTGTTCTCAGTGCTCGAGCTTGTGTGGTTTTTCTCTTCATTGACTGAAGACCAGTCTAGGAAAAATTTATATATTTTTCCCACATATTTAAGGAAAAGCTCCTATGAAGAAAGCAGTGAACTAATGAAAAATAGGGTATGAATGTTGTATTTATAAGAAGGAGGAACATCAAACACAACCTGTTCATGAAATCTTACTAATTTCTTAAGGAGAGTTTTTTGTGGTTGGTAGAAATGTCACCCTAGTCCACAGGTAAGTCAGTGTTCACTTTTGTCAATGAAATGAATAAAACTTCACAAGCCATAAATCCAGTGAAGTATCCTGTTTCTGGCTGATAGGTTAGCTAAATGCAGTATTTACCAAATGATAAATAAAAGTGCATGGTTCTGCTGCATTGGGAACCCCAGATGCTAGATGGTGATTTTGTATTGAGAAATTAAATCCCTTGCTGAGGTAGGGTAAAAGTGAACCACATAAAGTATGTCCATCACTTCCCAATCTGCACTCATGAACCTTTCTGCCAATGACAGAGTCATTGAAATCTTTTGGAAATCCTACCATTAGTATACAATGATTTTGTGGGGAAACTATAAACAAGTTTATGATACTCAAAAAATACGTGTTCACAGAACATATGTGCTCTTTGGAGAAAAGGTCTCTCTGTCTTGAACATACCACGTGCCATCAAATCAGGGTTCTGACTTTGGTCTATGGCTTACACCTGCTCCTGCAAAATCAATGAACATAATTCCAAGAAGGCAGGATTCCTAGCCCTGAAAGAGGAATATGTAACTATCTTGCAGAAAGACTTCATTAAGCTTCTGAGCTTTCTGCTCCAGAACTCTCTCTATAACTTTAAGAAAGTCTTCAGCTACTACTAACCAATAGTATTTCTTACTTCCAAACTGAGGACATAAACTGAGCTGTTCAGAACAGTCTACCAATTTTAAGTCCTTTTTGTCACTCTAGGCTACTGTTATCACACAACATTAAAAAAAGATTATTAAAGACCACTATATTAACTGTTTTTTTTCCAAACTCCCTTTAGAACCAATCACTCAAGTGGAATGCAGTGGAGTATTTCCAAACAAGCTAGATCACTGACCTGAAATGCTGTGGAATTTCCAAGCTTCTGGCTCTTCCCTGGGGTTTAGCCTTAAATCTAATCATTCTGACATCTCTAATACTTGGTTGACTCTGCTTCTTCAGCACAATATACTAGACCGCTCAAGAGAAGTGATCTAGATAGTGCAGATCAGAGACAGGTTTAGAATGATGCTTCTTTTGTATTGCCAAAATGTAGCATTTCTGTAGTTGAAAAATGAACACGAACAATGCTGGAGGCTTTGTGGCTGGAGGCTTTGTGGCACGAACAATGCAGGAGGCTTCTTTGTTAATGGTCGTGTTTTGACCTATGAGTACTATCTCACAGGGATTTTTGTAGAGATAGCATGAAGCTGCTACAAAAGTGCAACTGGATGGGTTTTTTTCAGCCAAATTTTAAATTTCCAAATCTTATGCATCATCAGGTGTCTGGGAAATGATATAGAGTTCAGGATCTTCCTCAGTGTTGTAAATAATGAGATCCTCTGTAGTATATATTTTCATCATTAATCATTTGGTTTTGTGAGAACTTCCAGTGATCCAGATGGTCACAGATTTAGTCATTAAGTCCCAAAGGTTTGCTAGTTAATTTTTTCTCTCTTATCTGTGATTGTGCTCTGAATGAAATCCCGTGGTATATTTAGCACAACTGCAACAGCTAAGTTTTTCAGATAAAGAAAAAGGCTAATAAAAAAAAGTCTTTTCCAAGCCAGTGCATATAATGACATTGCAGCACCCACTGGCTTGCTTAGTGTTTCATTATATTTTATTTACATGGAAGAATTTTCTCTATGGGAACTAATTAAAGGGAGAAAGTCTCCAGAAGTCCTTCCAGCAAGAAACCAAGACTACACCTTTAGATTAAGATGGAATAGGATACAAGGAGAAGCAAAAGCTAGTATGTTGCCACCATTCAGGTGTTTGTGATATAAGCTGCCTTTGTTTCTTCTATAGTATCTTCCACATTCAGCAAGAAATTATCTAAACAAGCCTGGAAAAGTAAGATATTTAATCAAACATTTCCTTGCTGTGGCAACTGTCCTTTCACAGCCAGTGGATCTGTTTGGAAACTCCTAAAGAAAACAGTTACATTAGGTCATGTCTATTGACTTCGCGTCTTGAAACAGGATTCATCACCTGTAATACTTTGGAAATCAACTTGCAGACAAGGTTTCTCCTCATTTCTTCCACTGAATGCAATTTTAATTTGCCATTTTGAAATCTCTGGTTGCATCAGCTCTTTAGCTCTGCATTGCCACAGCAGAGCTGAAGTTTATAGTAACTTCAGGGATGGTTCTGCTCATGCCACTGAGAATATTATTTTGCTCTCAAGACATCATCTGCATCAGACAAGATACAATGAATTGAGTCAGCCAGAATCCACTCCCTCTTCTGATTTATGTTGAAACTTGAAATGCTTTGAAAGCACCAGCATATATTCAGCTTCAAATCCTCAGTGTTGAATATGCTGAAAGAACTTATAGTGAAATTTACTACAAACAGATTTTACAGTTGAATCTTGGTAGAGCCACTTTTCATGTTGTGGAAGTAAAAAGCTTTTTTGAAGAGAATTAGAAGCAGAAGGCTTGGTGAGAAATGCGTAATAAAAGAAGCAAATTCCTGTTAGGATGGCGCTGGAAATTTTTTTTCATTATTATTCAGAAGGTAGTTTACTCTGTTTTGCTTGGATTACTAAAGATACCACCACACAAGTCTGTCATGGCAACCTGAGTAAATCCAGAACCAGCAGCATTCTGAGAACATTCAAGACAGTTCTTTTCAAAAGCAGCACCGGCAAGATGAGCTGTTGCAGAAATCTACTCTGTTTGGTGACAGAGTACCTTTGTATGTTTGCCAGTGAGTAAAAGAGGGAACATTTCAACTAAAAGATTGGTGCAAATTACACTTTTATCTAGTAAATTAAGCAAATTGCACTTTTATCTAGTAAAATAAAGGCTCACAGTGCCTGCAAGGAATAGTTAAGCCCATTCTAGAGGAACACACTAATGCCTTTGTGCTCTGAACATAAAAGATTCTTACACAGAGACATATCCCAACCAATTAATACTTTTCTTCTTACAATAAAGCAGCAGAACTACCAGTTCAGATGTATGGCTTTTAAATTGTTGATGGTACACGCCTTAACAAATGCTTTACAAATGTTCATGATTGTTTTAGGGAGACAATTATACAGGATAGAGAGCTGTATGCTTTCGTTTATGTGAATAAATACTTTTAAAAAATTGATAAAAGATGAAAAGAAACCGTTCTTTTCAATTGCTGTGAACTGGAAATTTTTTGTTCTTGTTTAAATTACATGTATTCTTATATCTTACTTTCCAGTAGATTGCTTATGTTGCCCCAGAACTTTTTTGTCAGCTATAGACTTGAAACCACTGTTGATGGTTTGCAATGAAAAGTAAATTTGAACAAGGCTGCAGGTGCAGATTTCAGCAGCTTTAATTCTATTTCTGATTCTTAGATAATTTAGGAAAAAATTACTAAGAGGTTTGTGAAATATTGAATCAGTTCTCTGCTATCAAAGGCCTTTAACAACTCTTGACTACACATTTACTCTCACTCCTGTGCTGTCTAGCAAGAAAGGTGGAAAATTTTATTTTTAAAAGTAACATTCTAGGCAAAGAACTGTATTTCTGATAGTCACATCTTTTCTTGGACTATGGATTTCCCACCTCCAGTTTCGAAGAAGAGTAATGAAAAATATTCTTTCCTATAGATAGGAAAGTGAGGTATTTGGAGCTGTTTTCTCAAAAACGGCTGTGATTCCAAAAAACAGTCAGGCTACTGTAATTTATGTTGTTGGCAAGACCTAGAATCATGACACCTGCAATAATTAATCTCTCTGTGATGTTTGGCAGTATCTCATGAGGCTTGCCAGCTGCTTGTCAGAGAAGAAAATCCTACATATAAATTTAGACCCACACAAGTGGTTCCTGGATGCAGGGGCTCACAGATCATACCTTCTGATCCACCTTCAACACTTTGCCAATATTACACCCTGCTAGTGCTCTTGTCTTGGGAAAACCTCTTTATGGTTTTGACAGGAAAGGTTCAGAAGTCTGTTTTTTAATGAAGAAAGCGCAGTAGTAAACTGCCAATCCAACTCATTCTTGTATGAATTTAGTATTTCAGATTAAAAGGAGTGGCAGCTAATGTTTTCAAAATGGCATTTTTCTACTTAGGTGCTTTAAATTAAATTGAGATGAGTGAATAAAATTAGTCTGCCTTTCAGGAGAACTTGGCAAATTAATTTTCAGCTGAAAGTTTCCACCTTGTACTGGGTCTAGCTAGGATCGTGTTAACTTCATAGCAGCCTGGATAATGCCTTGTTTTGGATTTTTGACTAAAGCAGCCTTGATAACACAAAGCAAATGTTTTGGCTGTTGCTGAATAGTGTTTGAGCAGTGTCAAGGCTTTCTCTTTTTGGGAGAGGACACAGCTTAAACAGCTGACTTGAGCTGGCCAAAGGGATAGATACAACAGTCCATATAACATCATGTTTAGCAGTAAAAACTGGGGTAGAGAAACAAGAAGGGTTTTAGCTTCTGAGGTGACTTTGTTTGGAGACTGGCTAAGCATCACTCTACTTGTGAGAAGTGGTGAGAAATATCTTTCACTTTGCTGTTTGCTTGTGGTTTAGATGGTTTTGGTTTTTTTTTTTTTTCTTCCCCATGTTAAACTGTCTTTATCTTGATGCAGAGATTTTCTGCATTTTTCTGGGTTTTGCTTTTTCTCCCCTCATCCTGTATGAGTGCTTGGATACTGGCAGGGGACAACCCACCACACACCTGTAAACTCAGGTATTGACTTTTTCACTAGACTGAGAAAGTCACAGTGTATTTTATTTGTAGCCCATGCAATCAGGAAAATCTTTGATCAGCAACCCTCCTCTGGATGCTTTCTAATAGCTTCATAACTTCTTATGTTATGGTGCCCAAAACTGCACACAATATTCAAGATGAGATCAAACCACTGCAGAGTAGAGTGGGAAAATCACCTCCCTTAACTGGCTCACAGTGCCAGGGGACTGTGACTCATGTTCAGCTTGCCATCTATCAGGACCCCCAGGTCCCTTTCCATGGTGCTGTTTTCCAGCCTCTCATTCCCCAGTCTGTTTGTACATTCAGGGTAACCCCATCCCAGGTGCAGAATCTGGCACTTGCCCTTAGGGGAGTTTACAGCTCCTCTCAGTTTTGTATCTTTGGCAAACTTACTTAGTATGCCTTTAAGACCTGCATCCAAGTCATATATGAAGAGAACTGGCCCTAAAATGGAGTTCTGTAAGGGCCTGTATACAGAGGATAATAAAGTCAGTTTCATATATGCATCATTTGCTATTACGCCCTCAGCGTGAGTTAGTGCCACCTCCAGTACAGAGGAGAGACTTGTGTGTGGTAGTGTTCAGTCCTAGAACTTATTTTTTTTAAGAACTGAAAGTTTTACTTATATCTTCTTTCTTTCCCCTGGCTAAAATGTATTAGTAGCACATCCACTTACCAGTGTTTCACTCTGCGAATCTAGGTATCTTAATGTTAACATTTTATGGCTGGTTTGCTTTAACATGGACTTAAAGATTAGGGATACTGTTTTGCTTCATTCATTGGAAGAGAATTGGAATACTAGTTGATCAAGTTATTTTAAAGATTGCTTTTTAAAGAAAATAGGAATTCAGCCCAAATCGACAGATATGAACTGTTTTATTTGGTAGATTTACTTGGAGAATTTTCAGATTCAAATCTGAGTTTGTCCTGTTGCACATAAGGCATACACTGATGTGGTACCCAAAAGGAAAAAAAAAGTTTAAAAAAAAAAAAAGACAAACTTCTAGCTTTTGTCAGAATTTTTTCCCTTTAGAAGAAACTTCCATTAAGAGACTTCCATTAACAGTTCAACCAGTGAATTATAATTCTGAAGAAAAATTAATTTCTTGTAGTCCAAACTGTTCTCAAACTACGCTTTCTTCTTATGTTTCATTCTCTTTTATTTATTTATTTACTTACTTATTTTCCTGTGTGAGAAGACTTTTTTATGTAAATCGTCTGTTTCTGGGCACAACAAGCACTGAGCATTGTACTGCATCAAAGTGTGGTACATATTAGAGTATAGATGTAACTAAAGCAAGCAAACATTATGGTGTGAATGCAGGAGGGTACCAAAATGTTTTTACAAGTTTTGCAAATCAGAATAATTAAGATATAAGAGACTGAGTAAATAATCTGCCAACTCTCCCAAGCTGAAATGTATCCGCAGAGAAAACAAAAAGCTAAGAAAGCTGCCTTTCATGACTTTTTGTATTGAAATGATTCCTTCTGCAAATGTCTTTGTACCAGAGCAGCACCAGGTTCACGATGCTTGTACAGACCTTGCTAGCTCTGGTTAAGGGAATTTTTCACATGAGCACACAGCAAGTATGTGAGCAATGGGGAATGCATGAGAAAAGGGGCAAAGAAAAAAGAGAAAACAGGATATCATTTGCACGCGGTATATTGTTCCTGATGAGGCGTGCGGTTAGTGGTGGCATGGCGGAGTTTTGGTTGAGAGAACTTACTTTACAAAGTAAGACAGAAAGGGAAGGATGAGATACTGGAATATATAATCACTAGGCTTAAGGATAGCTTTTCCAAATGTAAAGTTATGTAGGCACAGAGACTAGATGGTTGAATTCCTTAAAAAAGTTGCTGCAAAAATTACACATTTTACAGATTAGGTGTGAAAAAGCATTAAAAGGAGCAAAAATAAGGTTGAATACCTTCCAAATTCTTTTTTGTATCTTCTTCAAAGAAAAGCTCATTTTTATAGAGTTCTACTGTATGTTTCATGTTTTGTTTTGAAACTACTGTACTTCAGTTAAAGCTTGGTTATTAATTCTTTTCTTTATTCTTGGTTTAACGATAACGATAATTTCATTTGTAAAAAGTGAATCACGTGATTTTAGCCATCTTCTATTTTTGTTCAATATGAGAGGTAAGCATCCTATAGGAAACTTGTAAAAAGCTACCTGTTGTGATTCTTCTAGTGTTAGTGAAATACATGATAAAATACCAGTCTGTTAAGATATACATATGTAGATAATGGTTCTAAAACAAATACAACTTAGAATTCTAAAGCTTAAAAAAAATGTTATCATGTATGTATACAAAAATTTATCATTTTATGTGATTTTGAGATATACTTTAAAAAAACTTTTGGGATATGCTTTGGGAATGTGTGTAATTTGTAGATACTGTTTTATTTCAATTTGTTTTGAAGAAGTAAATGTAATGGTAATTGTATATGCAGACAGGCACGTTCACAAATGACAGTCTTCTTGGGATTTGGGAGTATTGTTTCTTAATGGCTGAGTTTCACTCTATCATTCTCACTTTTCTCAAATACATTCCAAAAATATTGTTATTACTTGTCATATCTGTTGCAATTTTTCTACATTGGCTATATTTTAAAGATACTGAAATACAGAGCAGATCAACAAGTAACTAAACATCGAATCTGAGATATTGCTTTGTTGCTCAGTTTATTAGTTTGGGAGTTTTTTGTTTGGTTTTTGGTTGTTTTTTTTTTTTTGTGCTTCTTTTTCCTGACTATACTGTCTGAAATGTATTACATTCGTTATTTTCTATGGGCTCATGTTCACACACTCCATTGCAGGTCAGTTCCTCCTAGAAGAATCCCGCCTGATAGAAGCGGCTGAAATGGCAAAAAAAGCAGCTGAATTTGATAATACAGAATTTGATGTTGTTTTCAATGCAGCCCACATGCTCAGGTTAGTGCTTGTACATCTGCCTCAGTTGATTTTCCTCTTCTTTTGGAGGAAAAAAGTCTTTATAGTGTTTGCTAATGCAGGACTCTTTTTAAAGCCCAGCAGCTCTTTTGAATAATTCAATATTATTGCTAACAAGATACAAAGAAGTGGAATTAAATTGTTGCAGCATTTAGCACTTTGCATTTCTTAAATTCTGTTTATTATATCATAATTTCCTACCTTTAAAACTTCTGTTGTTCACAAGCAGGTAGTGCATTTTTCTTGCACATGAAAAAAAGTGTTTCTTTTGTGAAGAATGTTCTGTAGGATTTCTTTTCACCTGATTTTTAAAATTTTAGTGTGCATAGCAACTGATAAGAGGAGACCATATTTCTCATCTGGATATAAATAGAGAATGTTGAAAATTTCTGTTAATATCAGTAGGGAACATTATGATAACTAGAAATCTAAATATTCTCAGGCTGATAATTACTTTGAGATGCATAGGAGCACTTAGTGATATTCTCAGAATCTGTGATTTAAAATGTAGTCATATATTTAATTCTGTTCTATCTGAACAGAACAAAACTTTGGACTTCTAATTTGGGTTTTAAAGCTCTCAGACCTAATTATTTAGTAACATTAAACTTTTGTCTGTGAATTTAACATTATCATTAAACAGACCTTACTGTAAAAGGTATCCTCCATGCTTATTTCTAGGATAACTATTTAATTATTGTCTATTGTCCACTTAACAGCTATAAGGATACTTGATTTCATTTAGATGGTATCTAAGCGTAGAAAATGCATGAAAGAGGAAATGAAAAGAATATACTTCATTAGCACAAAACAGTTCTTGAGATAATTCTCTGCTGAAGGTATCATACTAGGCTCCTTTATACTTTTAGCCTTTAAAATAAGAAATGAAAGAAAAAGAAAATAGTATAAAAGAGAAGATGAAATCAGCTTCAGACAAGTGACCCGTGTTTCAGAATTACAGTTTCTAGAGCATGATTTTGAAATAAACCCCAAAAATTATTTTTTAAAAATAATTTACTGCTTGTAGATTAGAGAGGAAATCAAGACAAATGGCTCATTGGTAAATAATAGTTTGACCTGACAGAGATGTATGAGCTATTTTAAGGATCCTTCCCTTCCCCATGATTGTTTTGTGAATGATAGCTCTCAAGACAGAATTCAGTAATTTGAAACATTTAGATTAATGTAACAAATTCACAGACAGAAGCATAGCAAGTTAGACATGACAGCTGAATTTAGAAAGGTATAGAGGGGTCAGATTCCTGACTTTGCTGAGCGGGTTGTAGAAGATGGTTTAATGGTATGATTGTGTGTATTATAAAAGGTGATGGCGTAGATCAATATTATTTTGGAAATAGATTTAATAAATCTCCTGCTTTCTCTGTGAGCACTGAGTGTAGCTTTTGAGGTCTTTGAGGCACATATATTTACATCTGGATATGAGTGGTTTTTTCACTTTTAAAGTAGCAGCTATGCTGCTGTGCTGTACATCTCGCATGGTTACCCTGCTTGATCTGATTGGGAGTGTACCATTATTGGGAGGCCTTAACAAGCAATGAGCTCTGTGATTCTAAGCTGCATTCTTGATTTTTACTGTAAGAGCAAAGCCAAAACCTTCAAAAACAAAGAAAATGCACTGAACTGAAACACTTTAAAAAATAGGCCTGCTTTAGTTTAGCTAGAATCCGTTGTGCTCCCTTGGGATACCCAGCTGGTCTAATTTTTCACTTAATGCTCAGCTCTCTTTGTGGAAGATCATAATATCTTCCTAATACTCTCTGAGAGTCTGAGGTGGTCTGTAGGATTTAGCAAGAGTCAGGGTGGCAAAGCTGAATTCAGTGCTGACAAGTATTTGCTTAAAACCCCATGTGTTAGCATCTGACTGATTTTTGCTAAAGGTTATGATTTTGTTGTCTGTCCTTCTTTACTGCTTTACTTAGCAATTAATTCAAATAAATTGCTTCCTTAGTACTTGTTGGACAAGGGCAATGCATATTTATTCATTGTAACAGAGCAGCTATAAATCCACCAGTAGTTTGGCTCTTCAGAAGCAGATTATTTTTAGGATCTTTAGAACAATGGAGAGCTGAGGTGATTTCAGGAGGAGAACATATACCAAGACACAAAGGAGGACAGAAAGAAGGGAGTACTCCAACTGGCACAGAGTGACACTGCTAGAAACTGAATGCTGAAGACAGTCATAAATTAAAGGCTGACATAATTTCAAGTAGGTGACCAACTGCTCTTTAGGTACCCTAGAGAGCTATGAAACTGACTGGTAAGTGAGTAGGAATTTTGAATGAACTGCACAGCTGTGAGATAGATAATATGGTGTAGAAGTTCACAGAGCATGAAAATGAAATTACTCTTGGGAGAGACATGGGATAAATTTTAAAGATGTGTTGTGGAATAAGAGACAGAAATTGATATTAATGATGGATGATGCAAGGTTTCCAAAATGACTGCAAGATAATAACAGAAGTTTAGATTTTTGTATAGATTCTGATATTTTCTTTTTCAGACCAAATATTTTACACGGTGATATATTTTTGAATTAGGAAGGAATCATCTTTCCCTCCTCTCCAACTACTGTTTCCACCATTAGCCTAAGGAGTATCACAGGACTCAGAAATATCATGACATTCTTTGGTCTACAGCTGTTCTGGATGGAAAATAAACATAGCATTCTCTCAAAATGCCATTTATTTTTCTAGTCTAGAGCTAAAATATTTTCAATATTTTCCTTTTTTTTCTTAATCCTCCTACTTGCTGAGAATAAAAATAAAATTAAAATGCAGCCTAAATAAAAATGAACAACTTCATAAAATTGTGAACTGGACTGATGCAAGTTAATTTTCTTTTTCTTAAATTTGGAACAGAATTGTTTACTGGGTCCAAATGCAGTATCTGTTTTTATAGAAAACTTGTTCTCAGTTTAGCAGTCACAAAAAGAATGTCTGTTCTTCCAAACAGGTATTCCAACATTGCTGATTTTCTCTCTTTGTGACTGAATCGGAATTAAAAAAAATCAATTACTTAGTTCTGTTTGCATTATTGAGAGACCTCCTCTTTCCTAATTACATTATAGTTATTAATTTTTTTCCTAAATGATTTCTGTAGCATCCCATTAATGCAATGCAAGATGATTCAAGTCTTCTGTAAAGAGGGGTGAGATGTGGGATGAATGCAATTAATTTCTTTGCAACAGTCTGGTAATTTTAACTTGCATAGTTTGTGTCTGTAAAATTCTTTTTCTTAACAGATTTGTTTTCCAAACAGCTTTCTTCAAGGGTCATGCAGCCATTTGGGTGGTTCTGAAAGCAGTGTCTGGTCATGTGTTTTATGTTTGTAGTATTTGCAATGCCCTTGCTTAGAGGATTTGAAGTCTCTCAGCCAAGCAGTGAGCATGTGTGCGATGCTGTATGGTGGCCGTGACTTCAGTGACTGAGTCACATGCTAACAAGGCCTACAAATCACTTTGCTGTCACATGCCAGAGGAGCTACCATGAGCAAAGCTTCCTGTGGGCCAGGCAATGATTATTTCTAGAATGAAGGATGGTAGTGTGGTGGCACCGCTGTAATCATTAGGAACAGGAAAAGAATTTCACCTTGCCTCCACATGAAAACAGATTTAGGAAAAAGACCTCTTTGCTTAAAAATGCATTTTGTGGGAATAATTCATTTTTCTATGCTTTTGTGAGAGGGTTGTTCTGGGAAAATCTCATGTGACATGAAATTACAGAATGTTTATTGGCTGTTGAAAACGGAAGTCTAAATTAGAGCAGTACTACATGACATGGTCTTTATTTTTCAGTGATTTTCTGTAAGAGTATTTTGGCTGTCCAAAATACAGTGACCAAATATGGAATTTAATTGCTGATACAGTATCATAGGCACAACTTAACCCTGTGTTATTGTCTGAATATATTATATTCATCCTTTATTTATTATCTATGTGCTTAAATATATATGTATGTGTGGCAAAGCATATAGTCTACATAGATTTTTAAAACAAAAAAACTGTGGATGAGTGGTTCATTGCAACAGAGCACCTGATTATAAAATCTGATTATAATTTTGTTATTACACAAAAAGGCCCCTTAAGAATGCCAAGCATCAGCATTCAGCATTTTAAAACAGGAATTGCTGAAGAAAATTTCTTTGTAGGTGTGCCAACATCTATGGTTTTACTGTAAAAATCAACAGTCTGAAGCCTTGTACCAAGCAGCAGGCAGGTAAAAATTAACTCTTGGCCACTCACATGTGCCTAAATCAGTCAGCATTGGTGGTGTTTTTCTCTTACAACAGTATTTTTAACAGAGAACAATGTAAAAATGAAAATTAACGTAAACTGATTATAGCTGCGTGTCAGGAGAATCTAAGAGTGATGTGTTGTCAAGCTTATTTATTAGGTGTCACTGTTAGTCAGCTGGAGCTAACTATGGGGAATTGTTTGGTTTGGAAGCTCAGGTTGCAAGATGTGAGAGAATAAAAAGTGGAACCATTTTTTTCCCTTAAAATGAGATTGGGTGCTAGTTTTTAGTGAGGAAAATCAGATACGTGTTCAAGGTCAGTCCTCATGAAAATATTTAGGATAGAGGTTAAAATATAGCTCATAACTATGAAAAAGACTCTCCTCTAAACCTCTCTTTGTTCTCTTTCCTTCCTCTCTGTTTTTTTATCAACATTTTATCTAATATTTTACTCTAATGTGAGTTGTGTTACTTTTAAATAGTTTCTTTCCATTATTTGATGTTGATCCACAGCTCTTTACTGCTCAGTAGCATAGGGTTACTGCAATTTCCTACCTCTGTGCCTTTAATTTTTCTCAAGGGAAAGCTGTTTCAGGGCTTAACATAATTAATTTCTAGCTTAGATTTGCAGTGAAAATGGGAACCAGAATTCTGCAGCACCTAAACTAATGGAACTGTTGCTGAATGCCCCAAAAAATAGAGCCAACCTTTTCCTGACCCGGTTACTGTGTTGTGCATTCATTTCTATAAACTGTTTTTAACAGAGAACTGTATATTCAAACTGATTTCAACTTGGCAATTAATGATCCTTGTTTCAAGATCTGCATGTGACAGGAAACCAAGCCATGTATTCCCCTGGCCTAAAGGAAGGACAGGATTTTGATGTGTTCCACACTCACATGCCAGCAACTCTTTTTGGAGGTGAAGTGTGTCATTTGTATTTGCCTCCAGGAAAAGGCACCTTGTTTATCGTATGTTATTTCACCACTTTCAGAAGTGATTTGTGTCCTGAGTTTTATGCAAACAAAGGGGAAAAAAAAAAAAAAGCTCTGTAACATTTCATTTTATAGTGCCTTGTTGTAAATCCTGAAATTCCTAAGTATGAGATTATTTTCTTTTGTAATCGTTTCAAGTACTACTGATGCCCAGCAGGAGTGATTAAGAAGCTGGTTGAAGGAATATTTTCAGACATTCAATCGTTTCTAACTACTGCAACTGCAGAGTCAATGATACATGTGCAAAGTAATTTAAAATGGTTAACAGGTATAAACCAGGTTCTATTTAGCAAATTGTTAGTCACAAAGTGGTTTTAGCTTCCACAGGAATTACGTGAGAGACTTCAAAGGGATTATCCTTTCTCCCTTTCTCCTCCCAAGACCAATAGCTATCAGAATGTGTTGTTCGGGATTAATTGTCTATCCATGTATTATATGGCAAATGTTTGAAATCTGGATGGATAGAAACAAAAATAGAACACAATTTGATAACAAATCATGTAAAGGCTCATGTAATGAACAAGGTAGAACAAGTGTTCAGTTGATACTTTTTGAACTAGAAACTGTTTGCAAAAGCAGAAAAGGAAAGGAAGGAAAAAAATCAAACAGCCAACCCTACAGTCTTTTCTTTGTTTTCCAATGTTCCCATTTTATATCACAGAAATGCATCTGTAATCACACAGCAAACACAAGTATGCTGAAGATCTCCTGTCCTAACTCTCCTGTGAAAGGACTTAATGTTTCATAAGAAAATAGCAAATAAATTTAGCAGAAGTAGCCCACCTGAGAGTCCTGCTTGGTTTTTCTTGCAGATTTGCCATATTTCTCTTGACATGTATGTGATCAACTGATATTCATTGGACCAGTGGCCAAAATGAATAGTTAGGGGAAGTAAAGAAGGTGGAGACAAAATGAGAAGAGAGGAATTTGAGAGAAGTGATAAAAAGAGTCTATTGAGAGAAAAACATGTTTGTATTTCTTTGGCAACATACTGAATTTTTGTTTGAAGACATTAAAAACTCAGGAGAAGAAATAAAAACTAAACTATTAGGAGCATGTAGATACTGACAGTAGTAGTGAGGAGAAGAAAAAGTGTTGAGCTAATACTGTTTCAGGTACCCAGAAACTCATCTTATTCTCCTGGAATATGAGATTTACATTTAATTGCCTACTCAGAATTATGAGGAAATGTTGAAATCAGAGCGCCTTTCTGAATTAATTCCCTCAGTCATGGAAGCCTAGTTTTCAGAAATCTTTATTTTCCTGACTTTTTTTCCTTTTTTTTTACTGGAATTATAGTGGTTTTGGGAGGGCACAAAGTGAGAAACTACATTATGGTATAATATACAGTTTCAGAATTTAAACTATGTCTGATATCAAAAAATGAGCCACATTTTCTTCTGATGAAGACTGTTATGTCTTCGTTTTTTCCTGAGATGAGCATTCAGCATTCTGTATTTCTTTCCATTATGTACTAATATCATTGCAGAACCAAAAAGAAAATGAAGTAAGCAAAGGGGATTTATGCTAATGGACATTCTGAACTATAAGAAAACTTCTGGATTTACGTATTTTGTGCATTTTTTAGGGTAATATCCTGAACCAGCAGGGAGTGGAGTAGTTGCAGTGTTTTGTTTTTAGCTATACTTCTTTAGGTATGGTTTCATTTTAACACAAGGAAAATGACGTGTAACTATGTTGTTCTTTTCCATCCTGATAGACAAGCCAGTCTTAATGAAGAGGCCGAGAAGTATTACGGAATGGCAGCAGGATTAAGACCTAATGTAAGTACCTTTTTAATGATATCAATTACTTAAGTTGATGAACGTGCTATGGTACTGAACCCTTTGTGTTGAAGAGAATTTCTTGCTAGAGCATTTGATCTCTCAGTCTGTATTATTTATGTTCTTTTAATAGTTAATTATTGGGTAGTCAGATGAAGCTGTTCATTTGTCAAACCAGGCACTGCACATTCAGGTTGCCTCAGTGAAGTGGTCTAGCCATAAGTCCTACTTGGCTAACATACTTGGAAAAGACTTCTAGATTTAGATTTATTTATCTATGTTTAAATATGTTAAGTTTGAGAGTTTTTCCAAGTCCATCCCTTCACTAGTAAAAGAGAATGAAAGGCTATCCTGTCAGCCACAGTTTAAGGCATTTTTAATAATACATTTATGCATTTTCCTCTGTCATGAACTTCTGGCAAACGTTCAGTAGACATAAAGATGTTTATCTCTGATGTAGTTGTATATTGGCAAAGAAATACTTATTGTTTGAGCAGATATATGTAGGAGTAAGTGACAGATGCTTTTTAAGAAGGGAAGCTCATTTCCAATTTTCATTGCATCAGGAATTAAAGAAATAATTTTTTTAATTACCATTTTTTACTTAATATTACATTTCTTTTCAATTACCTTAACATTTTGAGGAAAAAAAAATGAATATAAAGGGGGCAGAATTTATTTTAGATACATAACACTTTGTCTATGCAATAAATCAAATCTAGGAAAATTTCTATCACAGAAGTCTGTAGTGCCACATTTGAGGATATAAATCAGCAAATGCAGTAAAAAAAAAGGAAAAACCCAAGTTAAAAAAAAACCACAAAAACTTAGAAGAGTCTTAGCAAGAGCTAAGACTCAAAACAAGCTAACAAAATATAATTAAAAACCCCATAATAACTTATTCACATGACATTACAGATTTTCATTCTATCTCTTAAGAACTCTCAAAAAAATACTTCATTACTTCATGAAATAACAATAAAGGCTTTGTGATTCATAATGCTTGCATAATGCAAGACTTTTTTGCCTTTTTTTCTGAGAGGATACCTTAATATTGAAAGTATTCCCTCAGCTGTCTGCAAATTGGTACAATTTCTCTTTCCTGTGCTTCACTGCTCAAAATGCTTTTCAGAAACTAAGATATAAGTTTATTGTGTATAACCCTATATAAATATGGTTGTATGTGTGAGGTTTCTCAGAGAGCTTTGGAATGACTGATAGGAAGCTCATAGCAATAATACTCTGAAGGTTAGGTATTTCAAATTATTCATGACAAGCTTTACATTATGACTGAAGTATCCTTTTTGAAGAACAAGATTATCAAAACAATTTATTGTAGAAATTTTCTTCTAACTTTGATTAGTGTAACTAAAAATCTAGTAGGTACTGGTGTTCAGCTTTCTTCAAAAGATAATCATACTTTTATATTCAAGTGTTGTATCCATTTTCACAGCCATTATCAACTGACTGATGACTTTACAGAGCTGTGTCTCAAAAATGTAAACAAAACCAGAAGTAGTCATACATATTTTTCTTATTGTTATTAACTTTCAAATTTACCATACTAGTTTCAGACTGGGAGGAAAAGAAGCCACTTAAGGAGGCTTACTTGGTAGTAAGCAGTTTAATGCATACATGATAAGACAGAAGCTCCCAATCTTTCCAAAGGAATACGGAATGAAAATTATTGAAGAGCTGTGTACTTCATGGCTGCATCTGTGCTGATAAATTAAATGTGCCCAGAACTATTCTCTAGTGCAGATTGAACCAGCTGCTTAGAGAGTATCCAGATAGTGTACTAGAGACTGCAGTGCCCCAGTCCAGAGCTGCGTAGAAATCATACTGACAGCCTGAAAATGCTCAGAGTTGATTTTATTATTTTGTATGTGGCCTGGGTATTCTCTCACTTTGTTATGAATATTAAGGATCAGCAAAACTATGTGAGTCAAGATGATAAAGAAATATCCTTGAACAGAGTAAGTGCTTGAAGGATCTTTGTTCTGGTGTTTGGGTTTCTTTGTTTGTTTGTTTGTTTTCGTATCTATCACTAATGGTCTAGAAACATTTCTCGACAGACAATTCAAACTACTAGATGTATTCATGTGATGTAATATACAGATTCCAACCATTCCATGTATGAGAACACATACCTATATGTATATTTGCGTGCATCTGTTCAGCTGCTAATAGGTCTGTCCCCAAATTGCTTCTCAGTGAGAATACTGTGGCAGCATTGAAGTCTCATTCTGTGCAGTGGATCAGCCTTGTTACTAGTATAATTAAGAGTCTGTTTAACAAGAGCCTTCTTCTGGTGCTTTAAACAGTAGTTTGATATGAGTGAATTATGGAGCAGCATCCCAAGTAAACTGGCACTCTTCTTTTTTTTCAGTACGACTTTTTTCCTTTGGCTCCCCAGTCACTTGGCCAGATCCCAAGTTGAAGATCCATTTCTTTGTTATCAAATTCTTTCTTTCACTGTGCCAAGACAATTAAATTATCAATTATTTTTTAGAATAACTTTAGACCAATGCTTGGCTCCTGAGAAATTTTGATCTAGAACCACCTGAAACAAAGTTCAGATTTAAACTCTCCTGCATCTGTTTCGTTACAAATATAACATATTGTATAATATCTCTAATATTGCTACTATCAAGTACAGTCTTTAAGAGCAATAAGAGATTTTAGTAAATGCAATCCTGTACTGATTGTTAGTGAATTTTTTATGTTCATTTAGCTATCATGACATAATTTTGTTCTCAGCCTTGTTTGTCTTTTGGCATCCCTTTCTTTGATTTCTCAACCATTCATGTTGCTTTTGCAATGAAACAATACTCTATGCACAATTGCTCATCTGCTCTCTAATATATAAGCCCTTTGGATCCAGAAACTGCTCTGCTGAGCTTTTCTACACCCATGTCCAGTTTAAATGGCTATCTGATTTACTACTTTCAGAGATACTTAATCGGCTATTTTAATGCTTTTTCCAGACAGCAGTCTCCACTCCTGCATTTGTCTCCTAGACAAGCCCTTTTATTTCAGTGTCTCGAATGGGAGAACAACAGCGAGCACCAATATGCCTGCATGTCTGAGTCACATTCTCATTCAGCTAATCTATTTTTAGAAAAGTTGTGACTAAGGCAGCTAAAAACACAGAAACACAGTATTCAGTTATAGAAAATGTAACTTCTCTGAAACTTGTGAGCTATTGTTTTTAAGAAAGCAAGCATAAAAATATTTTATTTTTGCAGTATCAGGGATGATTCATTCATCACTGAATTAATTCTGAGATGTCTTAGAATACAATTTATTTTTTTCATTACAAGCATTATTACAGTGAATAAAGTATTTGCAAGAAAAATATACTCAGGAACAACTGAATACAGCAAAGTTGCGTTAAAATGTATATCCACATCTTAAATGCCGTCCTTGCTTTTGGATGCATATTTTGTCTACGGATGGTAAAAGAATTAAAACACTTTCATACAATAGCTGCACCAGTTGAAAAGGAGTTTGGGTGCAAATTACAAACAAATCTGGCTGTATTATTGTTTGAGATATAGACCTAGCTGTTTTCTTAATAATGTTCACAATTGGCCTTATTTACAGTAAGTGGGTATTTATCCTCCATGAAAGTAATTTCCAGACAAATTTCAGAAGAGCAGTATTTTCTGTAGAACACACTGCTGCTTTGAAGATGGGAACAATTTGTCTTTAACTTTACTGAAGAAGCAAGCATTCTCAAGGTTATGTCTATTTTCAGAGAGTCAACTTCCCCTGGACAGCCAAGGGGTAGAGAGGAATCCAGGAAACAGTTCAGAAAACAAGCATACTTTTATTTGCAATTAATTATTTCTTACAGGGCTCTCTTTTCTTCCTTCAACTCTGTAGGTAACCTACAGAGATTAGCCTCCCTAGCCCCTTGATCTTCATGGATGCTTTCCAAAAAATACTTTACTGCATTGTGTGTTATACCACGATCAAAACAAAATAATTTTAGAGCCTTCTCAGTGAGAAACACATATGTGTTTGTTCTAGCAGTGTTGGCTTGAGTGTACATTAATCACACTAGTCTAATTTTAACAAATTCAGTTGCATGAAGAAATGAAACCATAAGTTTCTTGGACATTTATACAGTAATTATTCTGAGTGTGAGTATTGCTGAAGAAAAGCTGTATTCAGAGATGATTTCTGGGTGCCCTACATATTTTAATCTTCACAAACCAGAGAATTGTTTTAACAAGTCGTTAGGCACTCTAAAATGTGAGAGTTTTAATTTAAGATTGCTTTGTTGTAGAAAAATCAGTCATCCAGAAACTGTCTTTAAATTGGCATTCTTTACAAGAATGTGAGATACTGACTTAAGCTTCAGCCTTTGTTCAACTTTTAAGATATAATTTGTGTAATAGAGCTCTGTTTCTAATTTTTTAAGTCTGAGCCTGAAGCAGCAGCTTTAAAAAGCTGCTCTAGAAGCCCCACATATGGCCAATGGCTTTTGAGAAGAAAGGGCACTTTGAAGTGCGACCTCAAGAGTATTAAATGAAAGAGAGCTCACCAGAGCCTTAAGACTTTGAGCCACCACCTTCAGCTGATTGGCTTAGGAGCATTCCTCAAGGAGGTGCCATGACCTGTAAGTCACTACCATCCCAACTACATATTAGTGCTGCTTGCAATTTTGAGCTCATGACAGCTTTAAGCCCCATGTCATCAGCACATTGTCAGATACAGCTGTTTGCACTCTACCACTTCAAAAGGGCTTGATTAAATGTCTTACTGTGACAACATACATAAAGACACACACAGAGAGTGAGGGGAAAGCAGAAATGTACCTATAAGCAAAATAAATACAATTTCCACTAGATGGTTTAATCATGATGTGGGGGACTAAACCGTTTTTTGACTTGAAGGGCTTATGTAATCAGTTAACACAATATCATATTAAAAAGCAGTTTCTACAAGTGCTTCTTTTATTTTTTTTTTCCCAGTGCTGGAGTAAAGATTTCATGCCAAGGGCTCCAGGCTTACAATAAACTCTACCTCAAGTCTAACTGGTGAAAGAAGAATGCTAGTGATTTCTACATAATTGACTATAATTTCATAGGCACCTTAGAGATAACATGCTTTCACTGCCTTCTTAGGGAAAGTGTTCATAATTCATGGCAGGACTTCTAAAAGAAAATACTTCCAATAGTACATACATCTTTAAAAAATAAAGTAAATGTAGCATTTTTGTCTTGAAACATCTGTAATCAAGGTCTGCTTTATTATATATTTTTTCCTTCAGTGTTTCTGTGCCAACTTTTCCTATCTGATTTTGTCATGGATATTCAGTAATTGCCTCACATAGCTTTACTGGGTCTGGAGTAATTGTGAGGGAAAAAACTTAAATGCATTTTTCCAGCTTTGTTAAGGACATGTCCTGTTATTGCCAGAGAAAATTTTCATAAACTTTTCTAAGAGCTTCTGCTATGTTAAGTCTACTGAGGATGGCAGTTACGGATGGGTTGACAGCGATTCTTTCATTGTCTGCATCTGATACTCAGTTGACAGAAAAACTTTAAACTGTGGCTACACTGGATCCAATGTCATCACCACACTGCTCCAGGGATACAGCAGATCCCTCACCAGTAATGTGTCTATTGCTCCTGCAGCTCTTTTGAACAGGTCTACCCTGTTACTCAAATGCAACATGGGTGCCTTGCCATCCATACTCCTGGTTTCTGGAGCATAGTACAGATAAAACTGACATAATTCCCTAGAGAAGCAGTGTATATGGTTTTAACACTATGTATTATTGCCAGTAAAGCATGACAATTTACAGCTGAAAATCCTTATTTAAAAATCTTGTTCTGCCTGTTTACTGGTTTATTCAAAATAATGGTAATATTTTAGCTTTATCTACTGGTGCTATGGTAGGATCACAGAGCTGTATTTTTAAGTAGTTAGCGTCCAGCAGATTCATCTGTTCAGTTGTCTGCCTGTACTGAGAGTTGAAAAGTGGGCCCTATAGAGCAGAAGGAGCTTCTGTTGACTGCCTGCGTGGCCTCTGAGATCCTCCCAGCTTCTCCTGAGCCCTGCGTCAGGGCTGCACATCTTCCTACTACCAGCACCAGCTGCTGCTAAGCCTCGCATTGTTTTAGGCTTCCTCTCAAGTGTGCCAAACTTTCTGCCTCAATAATATGAATGGCTGTGGATTCCTTCCAGCCCAGTAGCACTCTTGGCCTCCTGAAAATGCCTCCTTTCTTTGCTGCTGTTGAAGGTGCGAGAAAAAAGAAAACTTGCCAGAATCTAGTTCTTCCTTTCTTCCTGCTAAAGACTGAACCAATTGTTACAGGACATGCAGGAATTTTAGGCACTAAAACAGGTACTGTGGCTTCCTAATAAGAGGAACAGGCATGACTGATGGGAACTGTATTTCCAGATGGCATGTTTTTAATAGTTTGGATTCAGACAGATACAGGGGTGGAATGCTTAGGCATGGATCAGCTCCACTGGGAGAGGAGATAGTGGAACACCCTTCTTGAAAAGCGGACATCACTCTCTGATCTCAAAAGGGTAAGAGAGCCCTTTCTTGTAAATTGGTTAGACTGTCCCTGTTGAAACATCATAAAAAATTACTCTGAGATTTGATATCACAATAGCTGTGACATTTTTCAGTCTGCACAGTGCAAGGGTGACCTAGCCTAAAGGTTGTGCAGAATGGAAAAATTCAAGAAAACGAATATTAACTGAATGCAAGCTTCCCTTCATTTCAGAGAGAAAGATTTCTTCGTTGTTTGCACAGAAATACAAATACTTCCCCATGTAAAGAGTTTATCCATGCACAAAGTCTCTCTGCTACTCCTGAGCTTTTTTTCAATTTCATTAGTCTTCAACTCAATTTTCTTTTGTTGTTGTTTTGCTTTACCCCTTTCAGGTCCTTCTTGTCTGGGGCTAAGTCCAAGGCAGATATATTATTTACATCCAGCTATTTGGGAAAAACAGTGTTTATTCTTTTGAACAAAACAATTTTTTTTCAACATTTGTGATTATATTTGTTCACGGCCCTCCAAAATGTTTTTATTACACATTTGGGGGCGTTTTTGTGCACAGTTGTCAGCTTCAAGACAGGCTTCTATATAGGCTGTTGCTCGGAATATTCCTACTTCAGCGGAGATTAGTGTCTCCCACCTTAAAAAAATACAACAGAAAAAACAAAAAACCTCATATAGTGTTTTCCATCCCCATGATCCCCATCAAGGGACAAAGAAAGAACAGAGGCTACTGGAATGGGGATATTTACCTGTACCTGAAGTACAATATCAGAATGAGTTATATAATTTGAAAACCCATTTTCTCAGCTGTGGAAAACACTGAATTTCCTTTGGGAAATACGTGAGAATATTTATTGCCTTACCCCAGAAAATCATATATGTGTTTTCTCCTGCATTGTAGCAGCTTTGTAAAAGCAAAGATTGAATGTGCTTTTGGGCAATTATAGAATATTTAAATCTAGTTCTCAATATTGTGATCCATCTTTGTGTAATATGCAGAGGAACAAGATGGAAATCCTGTCATTACAGTTCTCATCTTCACTTTTGTGAGAGTTAGGCTATGGGGAGTTGATTTGAACTCTGCTGATTATACAAGCAGTCAAACACACCGATGCCTGAGATCAGTTGGTTTGCTTGGTGTAATGTGTGAGCTTTGAAATGGATTTAAAATGCATCTAAATTGCTGTTTATTTCCCATCTAGAATAATTTATTGTACAATGATATTCTAATCAATACAGAACTATTTTGTCTGTGCGAGTTCTAAATGGCTGAAATCAAAATACATTCAAGTTTCTTCTGCTTATACAGATGTTGCATTGCAATACCACCGTTGACTTGTTTAGAGTTGCTTCTGTTATTTTCTGCATATGAGAGATAAATTGGACTCTTTATGTTCTGATTTCACATGAAAGTATGCAAGCAGCTATGAACTGTCCTTTGCTTAAAGTTTTCCAAGCAGAAAGCTGCATACTCAGAAACACTCAGCAAAGTAAGCCAGAAAGTCATTGTCATGGTAATTCAGAATGTTTTTTATTTCATTTTTAGCTATAAAAATGTTTACAAATTTCCCATAAATATTAGTCCTTCTACAGTCTAATTATTGATGTAAGGTATTTTCCAAGTCATTCAACTTCATGAATGGTGAAATGTATGGACATGCTTTTACTTAACGGGGAAACAAATGTTGGAAATAGGCATCTATATACTAACTCCCCTTTTCTAATTTATTTAACTTTTAGAACTCCATTAAATAATCAATTACTCTTACCAAGAATTGTTGAAACAGTAATTTTGTGCTAAACATGTAGTTTGGGAGAAAGAAACTCTCCAATAATTCATATGCTATTCACTTACCACAGAGGTCTTACCAGGTTTTTTCATTATGTGTGATCACAATCCCTTGTGCTGCTTGGAGATGCTGATAAAGTCTTTTCTTCACCAAAAAAACCCTGAAAGTACCCCAGGTTATTTTGGTTAATGCAACCATTTTCCATTGTAAGCTCTCTTGCCCACAGGTTTAAAATGTTATGTGACTAAATCTCAAAAAAATAAAAAGACCATGTTTTCACAAAAATCATACATGTTTATTGTTGGTTTAGTATGTTTCTCAAGAAGTTAATCAGGGAAGTATTAATTTATAGATTTTGTTTCCTCTCTGGGCATGAACCTGGCGTGAACCTCTCTGGTTCTTCCAGTACCATTAGGTGATGTAATTCTCCTTGGATAGCTCCTAAATTCTCCAAAGTGAAGGCGTTCTCATACCAAATAATACTTGAGCTATTTCATTGTCAAGACTTTGATTCAGAAATTTTGTAGGACTGCAGCTCACTTAACTTGAATGGAATTCTTGCATTTTTTAATATGTATTTTCATTATGCCAATCTGAAGTATCTCATGTATGTTCAGTCCACAATCAAAACTGCTTGAAGAAAAAAAAAAGTGAAGTCAGCTAGGCCTGTCCCTTGGAGTGCAGATTTGTTTCATCCAGCATTTTAGTGTTTTTATCCACATCATAGTAGACAGATATATTTTTTTCCTGTGCTTACTCTTCAAGAAGGAAAAAAACTGCACAATGGTTGTGTTTGTACTCAGCTGTGATGTTCATTTACCGAATAATTTGAAAACTAGGTTTTTGAAACTAATCAATAGGAAACTAAATAGTCTAGATTTGTACTACTGAGTTAAATAAATCATTACGCTTTGAGATGATGAGAGATAGTAGTTTGTAAAGATGCATTCTCTGCTGAAATTGTGGAACTGAAGATGGTGTAACATGGATAGATTTATGCACTTGATTGTGATTTGCAGTCTGATAATAATATGACAGGGGATACTGTGCTGCCTGCATCAGCTCCTGGAGAGAGCAAGATTGCCTTTGTCTGGTAAATTTGCCCTTGGTGCCAATCAGAAATAAAGTGCCATGAAATAGAGATCTCACACCAGTAGGTTAGCATTTCAGAAATTAACGCATTTGTTTGAACTCAATTAAAAGAGAATCCAGCAAGGCTTTTCCTAATAGAGTGTTCTAGTGCTGATTCTAGAAACAGTGCAATGGATTTATCATGTAATTAGAACTCATAAGAATGTGGATTTAATGCCCATTAAATAAACCCAGCAACTGTACATTCTCAATAGGATGTTTTGCAGTAAATAACTTCCTAATTTTCTTCCTAATCGGTAGTTCTGGTGTATTTCTCAATCTAGGAATGATTTTTAGTTGTGTATTGACATATCCTACTAGATTTTTTTTTTTTTCCACAAGTTCTGGAGAAAGTTTCTTTCTCACAAGATGGTTTTGCTGCAACTGGTCTTCTCCCCCACTCTCCTCTTCTTCTTACCTTTGGGTTGAATGTAATTTTGTGTGTAGAGGAGAAATGCCCTGTAGTGAGGCTGGTTTTGGTCTGAGATGTGCCTGAGAAGAGCTGAACATTTGCAGACTGCTAGGAAGGGGATGGGTGGTAGGTGTCTGTATGAAGTAATTTGCTTTGAATTTGTTTTTAAGAGTAACTTCAATATCAGTTTGGATGTAGTTTTGCCTTGGAAAGTTAGTCCAAAGATCACATGCCTGCAAATGAGAAGGTGCAGTGGGGAGAGGATGGAGAGTTGCTTGTTTTCCCCAAGGAACAGTTCCTTTTTGAGACTGTTGAACCCTACTGTTTATTGGTTACCTCTTCATTTTGCATTCACATGATTCTGTTTACCATAGTTTGTTTTACTGGAGAGCAAATGTGCATTCCAGTGTACCTACCCTTTTGAAATGTCTCCCATACAATGAACAGCTTTATTATTCAGCTGAAGAAGTTTTACTAATTCTTCAGGTGTTCCAGTAAGAACTGTCTTCCTTAACAATAAATAACTTCAATATTAATTTATGGTTTGTAACAGTGCTAATTGCCTCAACATCTGGCTGCCTCAAGCTCATTGCAAACAATTACAGCATGAAAGAAAATACAAATTTCTTCCAATAGAAGAGCAACAGTAAATAAAAGCCACAATAAAACCCCTAGATTAAATTCCATAGGAAGATTTGCTGTATGTCTTTTAGATTCTGTGGGGGTGAATGATTAATATAATTATTAATTTATTATTATTGTTATTTGGTGGAATTTTATTGCAACTCAATAGTTCTACTTAATTTTTTCACATTCTGACTGCATTTAAATACACGTAAAATTATCAGACATTTTCTGTCCTTTTTGAAAGATCCATGACCCTTCATTAATTCTGTTTGGAAAATTCTGTTCAGATAGCTGAATTGTTAGAGGTTTTTTTGCTGATTAATTCACAATTTGGATGTTCTACCCATAATAGAAGAAGAAAATGCTCTCTGAACAGAGATTATGGAAATTGCGCAGGAAAAACTTCAGTTTGGGTGGAAAAATGAGCTTGAACAGAAAGTTCACTGGTAGAACACAAAGTTAATTTCTGTGGGAGCCTGTGATTTCATATAGAATGAATGATAAGTGTTGTAAAAATTGAGGCAAAATAACCAGAGTCATCAACTACAAAATTGCTGGCTCTGGATTATACTTTGCTCCAGCCATAGAGGGCTTTTTCTGGTCCAGTTTGGAGCAACCATCTGGTTTCACTGAGTAATTTCTAACACTGAATTTCAGAGGCAGGAAATGAACTTTGATTTCTTGGGTGCTATTCCTGCAAATACTAATTGTCCTGATGTGCCTCTAGAAGTGATTAAACACTTTTATAAAAAGAAAATATTATTCAAATTGTTGCTTCATGTGTCCATTTAAATCCTTAGTTTGACAAATACAGAAAGCTTCTGTTTGATAAACAGCATTTGTCAGCATATGCTGCATCAAGTGCAGTCTTTCAGAGTAGAATGTGTAGATCTACCACTGAGCATGTCTTGCTATTACTGATATTAATTACTGTAAACACATATCACTATTCAGATGTGGTAAATAAGGCTACCCTAGCTGCAAGTAATTTTATTTTTTTAGAAGTCATAACCTTGTAAAAGTTAGTGCCCAGTGGTCTTGCTATTAGCAATCAAAAGGTCAAATTTTAGAAACTGCACCCCTGAAATCTTTAAGCTGTAAGAATAAAAATTAAATCAGTGCACTTACTGTGAAAGTTAATAATTTTAGTATGTGCTGTGCATAGAATTACTAAACACTGTACAGGGACCACCTGCAAGTTACTGACTGCCAACAAGTAAGGCACAAATTTTTATGAATTACACAGAACACTGTAATTCAGCATTTTGCAAGAGACCTTTAGTATGTGCCTCTTTTGTCAGCTGCTCTCATAATTCTGTGTGTAAAAATCAAGCTCAAGAAAAGTTTGGGCATAACCTTATTGCATTAGGTAAGAAGCATGGAAGTGATAGGAGCCTGATGAAAAAGGACAAAAGGGAGGAATGAATTGGGTAATACCTCTGATGCCTGGAATCTCCTAGTGTTTTCTTTTCTGTAATGCTCTAAGACCACACTTTGTGCGCTGTCTTAATAATGATTGTGCATGATGGAAGCCTTAAAAAAATAAACAAGATTATTGTTCTTTGTGGTCAGAGCAGATATGTGAAGTTGCATAATGGTTTACACAATGTGCCTGAAAGCAATGCCTTATAATTACAAATACCTAAATAGTTTGGGAACACATACAGTCATACCAACATTAATCTAGTTCTCAAGCATTTAATTTAGTTGTCAGCCAAAGGTGCAGAGGCTTGTTGGAAATTTAATGTTCAACTGAACATTTTAGTCAAAATATTGGAAATCTCATTATATTGACATTCCCCTAACTAGAACTTAGTTAAATTTTCAAGGCTAGAAATCAACATTGCTTCTTTCTGAAACTGCAGTTGTTTATTCTACTCAAAAATAGAAACTCTAATGCAATATGCCTGTTACAAGCATTTTGGAAAAGCTTACAGCCTTCTCTTTGTACCGATGTATTTGATGAGTATCTGGGCAAAAATAAATGGATAACACATTCATTCTCAGCAGACATTTTTATTTTCTAATGACATTTTATTTGACTGGAAAAATGAACATGTTTTAATGCTATTAGTGTGACTATAATTGTGATTAAAAACTCTGGTGGTCTGTACATTAGAATTTTCTCTGAAGATTAGCCAGTTTTGATTGTGTTAATGTGGACAGCTATTCTAATCAGCCCTGCATGTGAGCTGCTGGAGTGAAGTACATTATATTGTTTTTTTAACATTTTACATTTCTTTTAAATTAAAAGTGGACTTTGTCTTTAGCCTTTGTTTTTCTGTTTTGGAAGGTTTAGAAAGAAAATGCAGGCAAAAATACTTCTACTCACAAATTGATTTTTATTTTAATAAACTTACTTTGTCTTAATAGGATAAAATTCTGTTAGTGAAAGATTTTGAGCAATTTCTATTTGTCATTATGATAGTACAGATGACATTTCTGTTCACCAAGTTTTTCACTTCTTGAAGTACAGACTTCCTACTTAGTATGCAGCATATTTGTGTTGGATAAGGTAAGCAAGTTGCTAAGTGTTTTGCAGCATAATTGTAACTATATATTAGAATCAACAAATTACAGACATTAGAGCACAGTTGGGTTTCTATAAACAAAAATCAAGTAATTTAATTTAATTTTTGTTTTAAATGGAATCCTAAAGTGCGAGGAAAACTGAATAAGATTATCCTATCCTATACTGATGACAATATTTAAGCTGGAAAGCAAAGAAGTTAAATTAGAAACACTTTGAGGTCTGGAAAATGTTACTTTTTTTTTTTTTAATACAACTGTAATATGAAATGCTCCTAACGTATGTTCCTCTTTAGCTTTTATTATGGTAGTACAAGTATGTTATCTAAAAATGTCCATCATAGTTTCTGTATAAACTGAGTGATTACCAGGAGCCTTCTCAAGTGTAAACCAAAGCAATTGATGCATGACCATTGGGAAAAAATGTCTAGATACACAGAAATTACAAGTGTAAGTACATTTTTGTGGGATGTTTTTAGCTGTTGTTAGGATCCACAGCCTTTAACAGTTGTGACACGTGCTTTTGATAACTTGCCGATCTGTAAACTGGCCTACCCTGAACTTACAGAAACGCAAATGGTAGATTCAGCATCAAGATGTAACATGTATTCATATATGGTTGTTCGGTTTTGGATAACTATGTTTATAATACACTCAGCAGTCTTAGTGTGTTGAGATGAATAAGATGTTGAGGGAAAAAAAATCTCCACTGGCGGGAGAGCATTGATAGTAAAATGTCTCCTGTTGATGTGGTAATTTGAGAAACAAAGTAGACTGCTTGATGCTTCCTTCCTATGCCAAGTCTAGAACTCTTCCCTGACTCACAGCTGTGGGTTTCCTTAAGGATGCTGATGTCTCAATCCAGAAGCAAACTGAATAATTTCATGGTATATATACTTGTGGATGAAGATTCACACATCTGTCACCCATAAATAGGAAAAAAAAATTGTGAGAAATCCTTCCTTCACTTTTTAATTTCTGGCTTTAAATGTCAATATCATATAATTTGCAGTTTGAGATAGGAGAGTCTCCAGTGTATTTCAAAATACACAAGATTAGATGCATACAAACAATTTCCATATATATGCTCCTTTCACCAGGTGGGTTAAAGTGTCATCTGCTTTAGGTGTCCAGATGAAAGTATCCAAGTGTAAAAGAATAAAATATATTAAAAAAATATGCATGACCTAATGTAGCTGTTCAGCTGTTAAGGTGACCAGGTATTAACTCATTCTGATTTTCTGCCTTATCGGCATAATATATTATCCTAACCTGAGACTATATATAAATAGTGTTCAACAGAAACTATTTAATTATATTTATTTTTTAAAATATTTTATTTATTTATTATTGCTTTGGAGGTCCTTTTTTTTCTGCTGGGTTTTCATCTTCCCTGGAAATCAATAACTTGTTAGTTTGGTGAACAATGAATGAGGTCTCTATCTGTTTAATGTTAGTAAATAATAGGTAAGGTTATGCTCTATTTAGTGTTAAGAACATACTACTCTTAAAGGTGATTACTGAATCCAAGGATCCACTCCCCTCCAGAGCCTTGGCTTATTGTTCTTTAGATTTACATAGCTATTTATGTTACTAATTCTTAAGGTAATTAAATGGGGACACAGATTCCCTTTGCAGCAGAGATGTTTAGGTCCATTTCTGACTAATACAACAGTGGAAACTGTGCTCTGTGTTCAAATTAATACTGGGAGGGTAAATGTTTTCCTCTCCATTTTCCCTTCTAACTGTTTAAACTGAAAGCTGTTGTTGTAAAGTGAAAGCATACTTACTAAAATTGCTCATAAGCAGATTTGAAATTTAAGTGATGTACTTGTAGAGGAAAAGTTGCAGGGCATTTTTCCATTTTAAGAGCTTGCAAAATGCTGATTTTTGTGTTTATTTGTTTTCCAGCAGAACTGAATGGTTTGCTATCTGGTTTGATGACACAGGAAATCCCTTTCAGCTTTGAATTTTAGCTTTTCTATTCTGTCTGAGCCGTACTACTTTGCAATGCATCCTGTCATGTTGATCCAGAATGTTTTTTGCACCAAATTATCAGTACCTAGACAACTGACTTTTGTTGTCTTAGCCAGCTGGAGATCAGTGTCTTAGTTGTGGTTCATGTACTGTTTGGGACAAAATACCAGACACAGCATGTGCAAACTGCAGTTCTTTAGAAGCCTTATAGTGTAGAGAACTGGGAAGAAACTTCAGTCTCTCTCCATAGCTACTGCTTGGTTTATCTGAGAACACCAGATCACTCTGATAAAAAGGTCTGCTTCCATGTGCCACTGATGAATTTATAGTGTTGTCAATGTATTATACTGGAGAGTAAGATCCAGCTGGCAGCATTTGTCTCTCAGCATGTTCCTCCCCTGCTTTTCCTTCCACCAGTAATAAAAGTTCAAGTGAAAATTCTTGCCATCACTGTAGGAGGATAAAAAAGGGCATGACAGCATATTACTTAGTGGCCACTGATCAGATGCAGCAGTCCACCATGATTTTCTCTCATGCCTAGTGAGCTATTCTATAGCTAATACTCTGCTGTTTGACTACTCAGTTATTGTGCCACCTAGGTGTTTTCAGTTGTCAAAGAGAAATATCTGAATTCTTCACCCCTTTTGAACTAGAAGTGCTGGCATGAAATGTTCATTTGTGATTGATGTTTTGTGTCCTTCTTTACCTCAGAGGAAATCCTTAAAAGAATGTGTCCTTAATTGCACTTTTTAAAAACAATACACAGCCTCTGGGTTTCTGGTAGATTGGCCACACTTTTTACAGTATTCATCCAACAGTCCAGGTGTTTTTGAAACATCTACAGTGTCAGACACACCTGTAATTCCTTAAGAGCAAGATGGATTTTGGCAACATCTTTTCAGTGACTGTTTAAAATGGGTAATTGAGAAGCATCTTGCACTTGTGAGTCTACTGGAGCAAAACTTGCCATAATTCCCTTAGAAGTATCCCAGGATCAACAAAATGCACTTTTCATCTCAGAATCTACTGCCCTGATCTCTGTGGTGTTGAGCAGAGAAGATCATCTGTAAGCAGAGCTTTGAGGAAAACAATTTTGGATTTCCTTGCTTGTGCTTGGACTGTTCTTTGTTTATGCTTCTCTGCCATGCAAAAGTTATATTTGTGCCAGATTAAGTGTTTGTGTATTTGTTTCTCTCTCCATAACTTCTTTGACCATGTAGGAGTAAAATTGTCTGTTTATGTTTGGGACTGTACTTCTGCTATGGCATTTGCTTTATGTGGAGCCAGAGATGACAAACAAGGAGGAAATTCATCTGCTATGTCATTAAGATTGATTCTGTTTGTGGGTCCAGTACTGTATATGGTTACAGTAGGGTAATCCTGAAATACTACTCAGAATGATTTTGAATTATTTGAAGATTCTATAGTTCTCTAGTTTTAGAGAAGACTTTTTGATAAGATTTTGGCATGGCCCAGTGCTCTTCTTTTATTTTGGTACTCAAAGGAAAATCTGAAAAAATTGTCATCAATGTAAACCAAAACCACCTCAGGCAACTAAATGTTTGTCTTGTGTTATTTCATTATTCATTAACTACTCTGTTATTTCTTCCCCCTCCTCCCCACGAGCACCTTCCTCCATCACGCCCAAAAAACCACTAAGGAAACAAGCACACCACGATAAAATGCTAATAATGGGAATAATTCCAAATAGACCATAAAAGACAGCATTTATAACCTCAATAGAAATGCCAGTCAGCTATTTTTGATGTAAAGCATCTGTCTCCAGAAGGAAATGAAGGCAGGCCTGTTTCTCCTTTCAAGTCTCTGAATTGGTAGGTGGTGTCATTTGTTATACAGTGCTACAAGTCCCATGTTATTTCAGTGGTAGCTGCTGTGACTGCCTTGTTAACATACTGAAAAATTTTATCAGCTGTCTTTAATAAAAGACAATCTATGTGAAGAAAAACTACAGCAAATGTCTCTTGCTCTCTTATCCTCTGCCCATCCTTTATAGATGCCAGAGAGCAATGGCACTGATGTAGAGTCTTGCAGATGAGCACAATTCTTGTGATTGTTACAATAAACCATAGATATTGCAGTGACTGATATCCTATAAAGTTAGGAAGTAGTCTTTCCAAAATCCCATGCACTTCCTTATTTGAAATGTAAAGGAGTTGGAATGAACTTTCAGTACTACCTTAAATTATTTATCAGTTCATATTTTCTGTGGATGCCTTTGTGTAGAACATTAATGACCTAGAATTTTCAAGCCTCCTGGAAATCAGAAATGATGTGTAGAAGCTGGAAAATTTCAGTTAAAAGATATGCAGTTTGTTAATTTTATTTGTTTTTGTTGCTTGCTTTTATGAAATTATATATCAAATATATGATGGTAGAAGAGTTTCTTAGTCTTACATATAGTCTTACATATATGATGTTCTTGATTAGTCCCATACACACACCATGTTTTCAGGAGGGTATGGAGGAAATGGAGAGGAATTCTGGAAGCCATATGAGACAACTGAGTTATTTCCTGCACAGTAAGTTTTGTGAATGCTGTAGAATTAGCCCTGAGCACATTTAAACGTGTCTTATTTATATGAGTCTTTCTAGGTTTAAGATTTTTTTAGTCCTTATCCATTGTCTCGGTGCAAATCTGCATATAGTTATAATTCAAGTGAGGACAGCTCTGTGTCAGTAACTTTAGGAAAGCTCTTTCATTCATGAACTCTCATTAAACAAAGAAATAGCATGACTAGAGGGAATGGATATTCCTACTCATGATTTGAGAAAATTCTCTCAAACAATCCAAAGTCTAAAAATAAATTTGATATGGGGGTATTTAGACAGTCATCAATGTACATGGGAACTGATTTCAGTGTTCTTCATTTTAATACTATCAGTTAGCACCCAGAACATCTGTAATGAAGGAGTTTATTATTTCATTACAAAACAGTATGCAAGACTGGCACTTCAAAAGTGGAGCTATGAAAATATGGCTGCCAACATGAGTTACTCATAGCATAGATTACATTTCAGGGGCCTACTTTCTCTTCTTTTGAAGAGTATTTAACTGATAAAACTATATAAAACCCAGCTGGCATTTTTATTTGTTTGATTTGCAGTAGAATGAAGTAACTGACTTACAGCAGGTGGAATAACTCTGTCAGGGTAAGGCAAGAAACAGTAAATCTAAAAATTTTGTCTTCAGATTCGTCTTCATTAGCGTTGTGATGTTTACAATAAGGAGAGCTGAATTAATTTTGTTTTGCTTAAACTCTGCAAGCCATTTGTTCTGAAAATTTGATGCACTGCAGTTCTTTATGAGTTTTTGTGATGCATATATTAATAGGCTAAAAGAAGCAAGGAGAAGAGGTATGAATATATAGGGTGAGGATATGAAACATTGGAATTATCTGAACATTATTTCCACAACAAAATTTAGCTTTTGGACATAAGAATTATAGGGATTTTGTTGAAGCTTGATTAAAAAGGATAAGAGTAATGAGTTTAACTTAGGTTTATAAGTTGTTTTTTTGGAACAAAGGTAAGCCTTCCTCATCGTAATGATTTCCTATTGCTACATCAGTCTGTGAGACCAACTGTAGTACATATTTTATTTGCCTTCCAATTAAGATATTTTCATACAATCATGAAATGGTTTGGGTTGGAATGGACCTTGAAGATCATAAATTCCAACCTTCCTGCTATGAGGAGGGACATCTAGACCAGGCTGCTCAGAACCCCATCAGACCTGGCCTTGAACACTTCCACTGCTTCTCTGGCAACCTGTTCCAGTGTCTAACAATTTTCCTGAAGTTATTGTCACTGGAGTGCTCCTAAAGCATACCAACACACCCTTACAGTAGTCTGAACTTGATATGCCATGTGGCTTCACATTTTAAATATTATTTTGAACAGAACACTGATGAGTGGTGGCTTGAAACACTTATCCTCTGAGGCAAAACTGTGTGACTTCAAAAGTGAGTTTTCCTAAAGCTCATTGAAATTTAGACTGGCCTGAGGGTGAGGACTATAGTAAACTTTGTGTGGTGTTTTTTTCCCATTTTTCTTTAAAATGCAAGGTTCTGGTTTGACACATATCTTTACTGTGCTCTCATTAGGATGTGAATACCTTTGATGCTTGCCTAAAGGTAGGTTAGACTCTTCAGCTTCATACATGTGCTTTTTTGCCCTTGTAATATTTGTTAACTCCAGTGACCAGGCATGTTATTATCATGAAGAACATATTATTTGATAATAGAATAACCTAGACATGAAAAAAAGTTAGTAACATAAGCTTTTAAATGGATTTGTTACAAAATTTTAACATTTTTGTTATTAAACTAGCTTTTCTCCACCATTGTTAATTTTATTCAATCATTCATTAAGAAATAATTGCCACAGCCTGAATCTAAATGGATATCCTAGAACCCCTGAACATCCTTAGAATCTGAGAGCAGGCTGTGTTTTCTACCAGTTACAATTAAGACAAAGGGAAGAAAGGGATAAGTTTTAATGTGTTAACTATTCCCAATGATTATAAACTCTTTATTGGCAATGGGTTTGAATAAAATTAAATTTGTGTTTCCAATTCACTCTTGGATTACTTTAATTTTCTCTTGGAACTTGTGTTATGCCAACATTACCACATTTAAAGCTTTTTGAGTTCTGTCTTTTCTCATTAAAGAGAGAAGTCTTACGTCTGTAGGCATCAGAGCTTGACCTGTTTAAAGCACAAAGTTCAGAAACTTGTGCTTGTTATCTGTATTTGCTTAAATTGCCAAATTGCTTCCATGAAAAACGGGCAAACATAAGGGAGTAATTTAAGTGGAAGAAGATTGTCTAAAAAGAAAAATTGAAAATATTTGTAATATTCCTCCTTCCTTTTTTTTTTTATTGGTACCAGTATCCAGCTGCCCTAATGAATCTTGGAGCCATTCTCCATCTGAATGGCAAACTGAAAGAGGCTGAAGAAAACTACCTCCTTGCTCTTCAACTTAAACCTGATGATGTCATCACTCAGTCCAATCTTCGCAAGTTGTGGAATATCATGGAGAAACAAGGTTTGAAAACATCCAAAACATGATGATGAAAGCACTGAACTTCTTTTCCTTAAAGTGATTAAACCCAAGAACTAGAACTTCCACGCAGTTGTCAGGTCAAAGAACTTGCTGGACTTGACTGCAAGGATCAGAGGTTCTAATTGCTGCTAGGAGAAGCTATTCTGCTAGAGAAATGGAAAAAGGGAGACTTTGAGGGATTCATGAAGAACTTGTTACACAACAAAAATATTTGGAACAATGACACGTGAGAGAAGTTGTTTCGGTATATTTGATAAATAATTGCAAATCCTATATTGCTTAATTTTGAGTGGGTACTTGAAATGTATACTGTCATAGAAATATGAAGGGAAAATCACACAGTATACACTAAGCCATATGGGAGTTAGAGTGGTAATAGTAGGTTAAAGTATTTTGCTGACACTGTAACTCAGTAAAATGTCTACGAAATCCAGTGTGTTTGCAGTTTGTCTTAATGCTGCTGTATCTCACTTTTGAACCACTTGCTAGCAATTTCACAGCTTATATGGCCCATTTTTTTTCAAACCTGTTATATTATTAGATGACAGCATTGCAAGTTGTTTACTGAGAATATGCCTGTTACTTCAGCTTGTTAACTTATAGTGCAGTTTTCTTGAGATACACAGTCAAATTTCTGTGAGGTAGACAGAATGACCTAGGAACTATTTGTATTCTACATCAGATGTAGTATGTAGGCTGATAAAAAAAAGACCAGAGGTGTGATTTAGAAATACAAGCAAGAGGGATGTATACGAAATCAGTTTGGTCAGACCGTCATCTTAGAGAAAAAAATTGGTATTGTAGAATAATGTGTTTGATTCTCTTTGCTATCAGGTAAGTCCAACTTTAAATTGAACTCTGCATATGACATTTTTGCAATTGCTAATTAAAATGAGATTTGAAAGTATTAGTGCTTGAGTAGGCTAAAATGAGGCTTCATGAGCAACTCAGATAAAAGGGAAAGTTATACATTGATGAGGCTAGCAAATAACTGAAGGGACTAGATTTGATTATGCTTAAAATAGTGTAGATTAAGAGGAATCAGTAATAGTGGTTGGCAGTTACTTTTCACATTGTTGGTGTTTTAAACAAACCTGTTCAGATTCTAACCAAATATTAGCATTCTGTTTGTATTCTGACACATGCTAGCAGCAGAGCTGTCAAATATCTAAATACACTTTTGGTGAGGTTCAATTTATTTCTGTTTCAGAATTATTTAGCCTCAATACTGTTTTAGTATTCAGATTTTAAATGTAAAAATAATTTATTTTAAATCAAAGTGTATGAAGCTTTAGTAAATTTTTTTCCAGGTCATTTGTTAACTGCTTTCTTTCTTCGGAATAAGTATTATTGCCTGTAAGAAAATTTACTATTTCACTTAATAGCCCTTAGGTATCTGCTTCAGTATTCCTTTCATAATGATAGATAAAGTATTAAAGTTGTAGAGCACCTTGAACTGAAGCTTCTTCAGGATCTTCTGTTAAAAACTCGTCATTACTGAGAAGGGGTTGGGGGTTTTTAGTTTATGTATTCCTTTTTAACTGTTGAGCACCATTCCAACAAAAATGTGGAGAAGAACATTTTGCTGTATTTATTTATTTATTACTTGACTGCAGCAGTGTTGCCTCCTATTAACACAACTGTCTCTAAGTGTTGCTATTTCTTTTATTTGGTTTTACTTGCATTTGTTCTGTGGTTAGTGTACGTACCAAATGGGAAAGGGAACACTTGAGTTATACTCTTCCTTCTTGGTCATTCTACCCTTACACTTGGATTTTAAATCTGTATTGAAATAGATTTGGGAATAGCTGTTTCAAAGTCAGTATAGAAAAAAAAAAAATGGAGTTATGTGTGTTTCCTTTTCTTTCCTCTTGCTCACTAAAATGCCGTAAGTTGCTAAATTTATAACTGGCCCAGCAGAGGGGCAGGATTGTTTGGTTTTGTGGAGTGTGTCAAGTTTTTCTCAAATAATGTCCTTGCCGTAAAAGCAAAATTTAAGGATCAAAAGTTGAATTTCTACTTGATCATTGAAACCAGTGTTAAAGTGCAATGAACTTATTCTTCGGCTTTACTGACTTTCTGGGAAAAGATGTAGAAATAGATAGTAACTGTAACTGAGCTTGGTATAGAACTGTGGTATCCTGCAGCTTTATTTGCTCAACAGCCATCAAACTTCGATGGCTTCTTGGTCTTAACCATTCACCAGGTTATTTGTCTGTTTCAGCTTCTACTCTTTCTTGTTTGGTAATTTTTATTCATTGCACAAAAGGGGGAAGAGGGGAGCACTCCTGTGATACGGTGTCATGCTTGTATTGATAACTGGTTTTGTTTGTTTCTTTAAAAAAAGAAAACAAAAGAAAAGGAAAAGAAAAAGAAAAAAGGACTATCGTAAATTTACCAAGAATGTCCCTGAATACATTTTTTTAATATAGGTCTGGGCTTGATAACTTTCTTCTTTTGGGATAAATTTAAAATGTGTTTAAAATATGTCTCTCTGCTCAGGGATTTGTGGTGGATTATTGCAGACAGTGCTAAAAAAAAAAAAAGAGCACAAGACAAGTTTACTAAATTAAAATTTTATTTTTTGAAAAACTGTTATTTGTATAAATTATCAGATTTGTAGGCTTTCCTTTTTGTAGAAGTAATTGTTTATGTGCCAGATAAAAGAATTTCAATTTTGTTTTCAATAATAAAGCATTGATAACTAATACCCTGTGTATTCCTTTGTGTTACTGTAACAGCACTCTGGGTTTTTTAATTGTTCTAATTTAATGAGTAATCTTGATTATTTTATGTATGGAAGAACTGTATAGCATAAGTAAAATACAGCCTGTCACATTTGGCTTTCTTCTATACTCTATTCAGTGGATATTTTCAAAAAGGTTCCCTGAAAGCGTTTTTTAATATTTACACTCACTAAATCTAGCCAAAGGGATGTGATAACTATTGTATTTGATTATTGTATCTAAACTCTATAGGAATAAAAGCTGATTGATATATGCAAAATATATTACTATACAAACATGATGTCAGTAAAAACCTTGCTATGTAATTGGATACTAAAAGCTGAAGAGAAGATTCTGCTTATGTACATGGTCTTTTGCATGTGAGTTCACCTTTTCCTCGTGCTGTGACATCATATGATGAGTGTCAAATCTTCTGCCTTCCTGCGCAGAGATGTTATGAAATGCCGTGGTTCTTTTGCCATTTGGCTTTCTCTCAATCTTCTACGGACAGAGCCTTCTTAGGTCGATGCAGCACTAATACTCATGTATCTTCCTAGTTCAATTGCATTCAAGTCCCGAGCATTGATAGATTTGCTCTACGATTGAAAAATATGCATGGGCATGAGCAGAGCAATCTTTCATCCATTGACTTGCAAATTCACCTGTCATGCCTTATTTTTATTGAAGGTCATGCCTCACCTTAAGACATTCCTTGCCTGAGCAAGTGTTGATAAATGGCAGATGATGAATGCAGATATGCAAAGAATCATCTGAAGTGTGTCACTTGTTTCTTGTGGAAATGGAGGCTAAGCATGGGCTGGAGCTCCTGCTCTGGCACCTTAGACCTGAACCCTTCTGTGTGAGATCCTGTTCCGTCTGCCTTATGCTGTGCTTCCAATGTTTCTGTTCTTCCAAGAATCACACTTTCAGGCAACAGATACTTGCTACATCTCCATTTCTGATGAAGGCACATGACAGCTTCCTGGTGGTTTTTTTTAGTCGTGCTTTCACAGACCCATCTGAACTTGCTCTCGGTAGCTGGTATGAATGGTGGTATCACTTCTGGTATTTCAACCAGGATAAAGGTAAGGCACTAAATGTTTCTGTTTAAGTATACCAGCTCATTTAGGTCTGGCTTGGCACTCTGTTGTAGGCATTCCCATAGCAGTTCTGCCTGACAGAGGTGAATGCAGATAGCATGGGAGAGACACTGCTTCCAGTTCACATCTGATAACAGGCGCCAGCAGCTGAATTACGATCAGATAGGCTCCCTTAAATAGACTGATCCTGCAGTTTGAAAAGTCCCTGCCTTGTTTCACATAGATACTGAACATTTAATCTCCCTGAGATTCAGTAGTGTGACCCTGAAGGAATGTGGTGAGAGGAATAGAATACATCTGATGTTAGGGGATATTATGGGGGAGGTTGAGAGCAGAGGCAGATATTTTGGGGGAAATCAGTAAACCTTTAGAGGGACAGACTTTATTCCAAGAGCAAAGAAGGAACCCTGAGATCAAGTTATTCTAGGATAACCTATGGAAAAGCCTATGCATCAGTAATTTTTTTTATAAAATGCCACAAAACAAAACCCCAAAGCTATACAGACTTGTAAAAAGTTTTAAGTTCTTCTGTTATAATAATAAATTGAAACCAAACATTGCCAACAGGAAAAGCTGGCCTAGGAACATAGTATTATAAAGTTCAGGACACAAAGATATATTCGCCATTGTCCTGGTTTTGGCTGGGATAATTTTCTTCACAGTAGCTAGAATGGTGCTGTGTTTCAGATTTGAGCTAGAAAACAATGTTGATGTCACAGGGATGTTTTAGCTATTACTGAGCAGTGCTCACAGAGCACCTTTTTTGCCCCTCACATCACCCAAACAGCGAGGGGGCTGAGGGTGCACAAGGAGCTGGGAGGGGACACAGCCAGGACAGCTGACCATGGGGATATTCCAGACCATATGGTTTCATGCTATGCAATGACATTGGGGTGGAGTTTGGCAGGGGGAAGCTGTTGCTTGGGAACCATCTGGATATCGGCTGTTTGGTGGTGAGCAATTGTTTTTCACTTGTATAACTTCTGTTTCTTGGGCTTTATTTTTCTCATGTTTTTGTAATATTCCATTATTATTATTATTACTGTTAATTTTCATTAATGTAATAAATTTATTTAAATTTTAATTATTAATTTTTTCCTAAATCAGCCTATGATCTTCCTTACTTTTACCTGCCCAGTTCTCTCCTCCATCCCACCAGGAAAGAGTGAGTGGCTCTGGGGTGCTTACTTGCTGGCAGGGTTAAACCATGACACCCACAAAAGACTGAATGCGTAACTCATGTTATGCCACTTGATTGGAAAATCTTTAAAGTTGTATTTTTATTCACATTTCAAGTCAATGTTTCTCCCTTAAAGATAAAATCTTTATTTTATTTACCCTGTTGCTGCGCACTGTCTCTTTAGTGGTGACACAGTTCTAGAGCTGGACAACTTTAAATGTTATGTATGAGGAAGCATTTTAGAAGGGCAGGAACACCACTGTGCACCTTCCAGCAAGGTTTAAGATGAAATAAATAAAATCATTCACTCTTGCTGTACACTCAAATTATTTTGAATATAGTTTCAGTAACAAAGTCTAGTTTTGCTTACTAAAGTTATTGAGCTTACAGGTATTTATGTGTAAGGCTGGAGATTAAATTGTTTAGACATACAAAATTCTATCAGTTTGTGTGCATTTAACCACAGATTTATGTTTTTAAAAAATCTGAGATTTCCTTTTGAAGAAACAGGTGTGGAAGCCATGTTGTGAGAAGATGTGGAGTTTTCTTCATTTGATAGAACTGTGTGTGTGAGCTTGTCTTTCCTTGCATCACTGGTCTTTTACAGTTGTTGACATTCTATTTCTCCATGGATATTTTTGGGTTTTTTCTCTTGCACAGTTTCAATAGTCTAAGTTACAGGTTCTGTTTAGAGCCAGGTAGAAATTGAGCTTTTATGGCTAAACTTGAGCTCAGTTTTGATTTCAATAATTATTTAAGCCAGGTGAACAGATTTTTCAACCCAATAATAGAATGTTTTGCTGCAACAGGTAATTCTGGAAAGCAGAGATTGCTTGAGAGTCTTAGTTGGTTCTTCTCTAGGTTTTTTTTTCTCCTGTCAGCAAAGCATTTTTTATCCTTTTCTGGAGAAATATTTTGTTTTGTCTCTAATTTTCTTGAAAACAGATGTTCCTGCATGCCCAGTATTTTTATTACAATGAGAAATTGGCTTTTCATATAATTGATTTCTTTATGTTGTTTGTTGCAACCACAATTGTGAGTTTCTCTACAGTACATGACTGTATAATTCAGTGTATTATTCTTTACATTAAATCAATTCCCTCTTCTGGTTTATACTGATATGCAGAGCAAATCCTTGCCAAAGTGACTCATTTCTACACACCCAGAGTTTCTGAAATACAGCATTGCTTTTCCTATTATGGTAGAGAATGTTTTGATATGACAGCATGAAGATGTAAGATGATAGGACTTTTTTTTTCACAACCGCCATCATTTCATAGCCTTTTTTTGTCCTTTTCCTTAATGAAAGACTTTAACAATGTTGTTTGGTTTTTTTTTTAAATAAACCTACTATTAATAGCAATATAGCTCAATGAATGGCACTTAGACCTTAAAATTCATGGATAGAGCATAGTGGCTCTGTCATTAAAATCTATTATCTTAATTACTATTCTTCCCTCCAAAATGCCATTTCTCTATGAAGTTTTAGTGGCAATTAATCTTTTATCCATATAAATTTGTGTTTCTTGATATTTTTTTTAATCAAATATATCTCCTGATAGTTCTCATTAATTGAAAGAGTCTTTAGATATTCTTGCATAGAAAATTGTTTCCTCCTTCTCCTCTGTTAGTTTTATGAATTATTTAGAACCAGAAGAGGAACAACTTTGTCTGAAGCGAAAGGCAGAGAAGACCTTTGGTTGACCTACATCAGTTTTATGCCTTTTAGCCAAAGCAAAAAGAAATAAAATTTGTTTTCTTTCAGTTTGGTTTGGTTTGGTTTCTTGCAATTGCTACAGCATTCTAAGAATAATTTGATATCCTGTTGATGGGTTTTGCACTTCATGCTAAAGACATGTGAACATGTGTGTGTCCCACTGGCACCATCACTGACTGATCATCTTTCTGTCACCTCTGCAGATATTTACCCAATTTGTTCTGAATCAGTTATTTACTGATTCTTACTCTGATTGATATGAAATCTTCCTCTCTGACATAGGAAGAAGAAAAAAAGCCATGTGAAATGAGATGGGTACTGTTTAGGATTTTGGTGTATTCTCAGTAGTGATATATAAATGCCAATTAGAAGTATTCATATAAAAGTAGATTTTTGTTTAATGATGATTGAAATGATCAATGAAGAGCATGATTTTGCAAAGATAAGGAATCCTCTGCAAATAGGATTATCATCAATATTCAGATTTGTGAACAGATTAGTTACTCAAATACTTTTTGTACTAATCAGTGTACTAATATTTCCTGGAGTTTGTGCTATGCTGTTTGCTTACCTTGGTTTTTTCATCATCATTTCAGTTATGGTGCACTTTTTAATCTCCAAATTAAATTAAGGTGTAAGATTTTCAAATTTATTGAGAAATTGCTAATTAAAGATGTCATCAAGCAAATCATCTTTTCAATATTTCTCTTCTTCTGAGGGAAGCTTAGGAATGAGAATAAGGAAGGAGAAATCTTGTGGTTGTATTTAGTTAGTTTTTTAGCTTTGTTCTCATATAAATAAATAATTAGCTATACAAAACCTTCAGAGTTCCACAGAAAACGGACTCACACACCTGGGCCCAGGTAACTCCAAGTGAAGATATGGAAACACATGTCACCTCGCCCTGGAAGAGGCACAAAATTATGAAGCAGGATCTTCACTCTATGATCATGCCAGCTACAGGTTGTTAGGACATTTACCGTAATTTTTCTAATCCTGAAATCAGGCGGGTCTATCTGAGTCTTAAGATGAAGTCTGTTTCTGAAAGAAACACATAAACTAAATGATTGTCATCCCTGGAACACCTAGAATATAATACACTAAGTCTTAAAAATGGCTACTGGCAAGAATTACATCAGAAAGTTTTCTTTTTCCCGCATCTTTTGAATGGTTACAGCCTTCTGGCACACAAATCAAGAAGATGTGATGCATGTGGGTGTACTTGGGTTTGCTGATTGCTTTGGCTGATAGCTTGTTGCCTGTTTGTAAAGAGTTGATCTCTAAGCAAGATATGCTTAAAAGATTACACAGGGACTGCAAATGACTTACATAATTTCTACTGTAAATATCTCTAGAAAGTTAACAAGTGTTCATTGACCATAAGGAGTGGCTGAGCTGGGAGAAGCAGGCTGGACCTCGATAGTTCCCCAAAGAATGGCTAGTGAGACAGGAGAGAGAAGCTGGCAATCATGCATGGATTTCATTCATCTTATTAATAGAGATAATATGAAAAGCACCACCTATACTGATTATATGATTTTTTTTATTTGTAGACATGGAATCGCAGCAACCTCATTAGGCCTGAGGTATACAAAATACAAAACTATAGCAAAACTGGACCAAAGCGACCTGAAAGCATTTATATTCAAAGTGTACAAATACAAAAGGATTCTTTTTTTTTTAATCAAGTATTATTACCTTGCAAAGCTATGCAGTAGCTCAGACACTAGTAGGTCGTTGAAACTACTGTCCTCATTTGCTAGAGGGTTCAAAAACATGTTTTCTGTTGGTTTGGGTTTTTTCCTATCTTCAAAATTATAAAGTAGACATAACTCACTAACATCTAAAGAAAAAGTATGGAGGAAATTCCCGTTTTATTCCCTATTGTGGAAATGCCAACTGATATTCGGACTCCTAGAAATTTGGCTTGAATGAGACTGCATGACTACATTTTTTGACAAATCCCAAATTGACATACTCATCTTGACTGTTCCCTGCTTAGAATTTCAGGAAGTGACAAGATGAAGAGATTGTCTCTCAAACTTCCCTAAGCTTAATCTTCCCATAACCCCACTCCTACCATTGGCTCTTGTCCCTGCTTGCCCTGCTATATTCATTGCAGACAGCAATGTCTTAAGAGCAGTGATTTGTTCCTTCCAGCTGGCTGTAAAGTGCTCTAATGGGACTAAATAATAATATCAAATAATTTTATTTAATTAATAAAAATAAATAAAAATAATTAGTTTTTCTGCTTCATTCAAAGGACTATAAGTAAGAATAACTGGGTACACAAATCTAACTTTTATATAAATTACTTCATTGCAGAGTTAACACTTTTTTAATATGTACCTCTGGTTTTACCTCTTCAATGGTAAGAAAAGACAGTAATACCTAAAGCATAAAATTACCTCAAACATTTCAGATCACAGAGACTCAGAAAGCTGTAGAAATGATAGATTAACTTATTCTGAATAAGCAGCATCACTTGGGGTTGGATTTCTACTTTTAATTCAACATTGGAAATGATATAACCATACCCTCATGCTTCCTTATAAGAGGAATTGTACAGGTTCCAACCATCTGTTAAATTAAACATTGAGGATTACTATGAACACGTGAAGCAGACCTGGTACAAAGGAGATGATAACTCAGAGCACATACCTAAGCTCTTGGTGCCTACTTGATTCACAAGGTTGGATACCAAATTAGAAGAACGGAAGGGTGAGGGTTTTTTTAGTGGAGTGTCATTCACTGCAAAGTTCAATGGCAACGGTTTGCTCCAATCTTCTATATTAGATACAGTATACCTTGTGTCTGAAATACTCAAATGTTGGACAAGGTCCAGGTAGTTATGTCTTTTAAATAGATGCTTCAATATGTTGGCACTCTTCTGGCAGTAATTTCCCCTGCCAGATACTTCTGTCTTGGTAGTACTTAGAAAACTGGGAGAGGGCAATAAATCTCCTGAAGAGAGAAGTTTTGATTACTAACAAAATCCTAAGAGAACAAGACATAGCAGTATACGTGACAAACCTGGGAAAATAAATAAACATACTCTTTCACACAGGAAACTTCTCAAGGGTCCTTCTGCTTAAGGACCTGCTCCCTAATCACAGGAATTGTTGGTGTACAGTTTCTGCTGCTTTTCAGAAAATGTGCTGCTGTTTTTCACTTAATTGGCTTGTAAGGAAAAAATTCTGCCCCAGTTGAAGATAATGGTTTTGTCATTGACTTTAGTGGCTAAAATTTCACTGTAGAAAACTGTTTGCAGTAAGGACTTACTAACATTTATATGCTGGTTCTGCTGATTATTTTTCTGATTTCCTAGCATGGTAAAAATTACTCTTACACATACTTTGTTCAGGAACAGAGACACAAAGTGGTCTTCACACAAGAAATTACTCAGGTACACTGTGTTTCTCTGCTGGAGTTAACTGCCTCACTCAGGCAATGTGAGGCTGTGTTATTTAAGAGCATCAAGACAGAAGCTGCTTTAAAGCATCAGTGCTTGAACAGAGAAAGGCTGGACACAATCACTGAGTTGTTTTATTGTGCAAGGTCAGGATGCTTTGCAGAAGTAATTTTTTTTTCTTGTGTGTTTGGGAAAACAAAATTTATTGAAAGATGTGTTCCCTCCAAATGCTGGGAGAGCTTCTGTTGTTAAGGCAACTGGAGTAATCAACTGAAAACCAATTTATGTTTCAGTTTGTTAAGTGCACATTTGTAATTATTTCAGTGCTGTACTGAATTAATGGTAAAGCCTGATAAGAAGATGATCTGTCATTCCTATGTATGTATTCCTTCTCCCCCCATTCTACAGAAACCATTATTTTTTAGTCGCTTTCAGTATAACTTCTCTTATGATGGGCTTGAAATGCACTTCACAGTCCACTGAGCAATGTTTGAAAATTGATTAAAAACTGTAATTATTGCAGAAGGAACATAATCATGATTGATAGGATGAAGCCAGGTAATCAAGGGGATGAGGAGGATTCTGCTGTAGCAAAAGGTAATTGAAACAAAAAGCTGTATTTTCTGAAAGTTGAATGAGTTCTTTTACTGGTGTTTTTTAACACACAAAAAGAGAGAAATCATGAATACAACCAGGACCCCTAATAAATCCCAAGCCTCTTGAAATTACATGGGTTTCTGCAACCTCAAGTTAATATAAAAAAGAGCAGCTTCTGGTTGGTATAAGCCAAGGAATCTAGTTCTAAATATGCTATCTCATGAGGATGAGGGTAAAATGTTTCCTTAATCCCTGTTACACTTATTTTTTGTAAAGGCCAGTTATAATAACTCTTGTATGTTAACAATTCATTTTCTTTTATCACAGACCTCATGAACAACCTTTTCCTCTGAAATGGAAAAGGCTGTTAACTTTTATGTTGTTAACTTTTCATTTAAAGTTGAAAGTCACTTTATTTACCAACAAATATCCAAAAATAACTTCATTAATCTTTTTGTGTCCTAATATCATTTTTTTTTTTCAGATTGAATTCTCATGTTTAGTTCTGCTCTGCCTTTGTTGTCACAGCTCTGATTTATTGCATGGTCACTTGATTTTTCTAAAAGAATTTCTAATTCTCTAAAAGCATTCTAATTTGAATTTTCTAATAGCCTCACCTCCCACCTCTTGAATAGGTTCAGGTTTGTTCATTTTCTGCCACAGTGATGGTCATTCATCTGGCAGATTCCAGTTTTACATGGTAAGGCAAAGCAAATAATTTTTCAGCTCAATTGAAAAATTCAGCTGAAGAATGACTGCAGCAGTAAACTCACTTTTTAAAAATTCTTGAATTATGCGGCTTATTATGGATAGTTCCTTTTTTGAATATAAAATCTTAGCTAATCTTCAATTTTAATATTCTATATTGATCAACTCTACCTTTTCAAAGAATTGTTGGAAGGGTTAATTGTTGTTGTGCAGGTAGATGACCTCTCAGCTTCTCAGGGGCTTGCTCAACTTCACCCTAACTTTCACTGTGCTGCTGCTTTTCCTCCCTTCTGTGCAGGTCTGTAATGTCTGCAATAGCAGGAGTGGGCTTTTGGGGAGCTTAAAGCATCAGGACTTGTTCTTGTGGAGGTAGAGATTCAAAATATATACCTGAAATGTGAAAGCTTCCCACTCCAAATCTCAAACCCACTAGTGATGACAGCACTTTTCCTTACAAACTTGTTTGCTAAATTTACAAGGGATGTTTCAGTGCTTGAAGCTCATAGAAGATCTTATCATTCAGAACCAACTTACAGAGAAATCAATTACTGTATTTTTTTTCTTTTTTTTTTTTTTTTAGCTTTTCCTTAAAAAAAATAGCAAACAAACACAAAACAAACAAATCTGCACAAAATGTACACTTAATTGCAGGGTCCAGATTTGCCTTTAAACTGTTGTGGCTAGTACAGGATATTTTCCAGCTGGGGTTCAATCACTGTCAGCAGTCACTGCAAGCATGGGCTAATTTAATTTAATTAAGCAACAATGCAAGAAGCTGAATTTAAGGCTAGTCACCTTACACTTGATGTGTCTAAACATTTTTTTTCATGGATGTTTACTGTATGTCAGCTGATCTACTGTTACTTGTAATATTACCAATGCTGGAAGCAAAAATCTACTTTTTGGTGAAGTACGAGTTAACATGATAGGAAGTGATACAGCTGGATCCTAGGCTGACCCAGAATTATATTTGAGAGAGTTAACAAAGCAAACCGACAAGTTCATTTTGTTGAAGCTGCTGCTATAATTGTGCCAGTTGACGTCTTTCATGCTCACAGCACATGAATGAGGACAATCATTCCATCTGAGAAGCCAGAATGATTGGATCTATTGATAGGCCCTACCTTAATGTAATCTGTCACAGTACTCACTCCAGAATGGGTAATCTCTAATCCTTTAAAAAACACAATGCTTAGGAGCAAAACAATAAGAGCATTTTCTGCATAAAAAAGAGGACTAGGAAAACCAAATTGTAATACAATCACCTTCGTTTTAGGTGAACTCAATGAAATTCATTGAGATCAAATAGGACAAGCAGTAGTCTGTCTGGGAAAGCCATGAGCATAGCAGAACATGGACTGAAATACACAGATCATTTGAAACTGGTCAAAGAAAAGCTAGTGGGTCCTAACACAATCTATCACTAGTAGGAGAAATAGGATATGTCAAGGACAGGTGATGTCACATGAGAATGTATTACAGAAACACAACAAAAATGGCCTTTGTATTGTATCTGTTTTTCAGTCCAGTGCTGTAATAAGGATTAGATGTTTTCGCTTTTTGAAAGCCAGCTGTCTATCACACAATAAATTAATCTCACACTCATTGCATTCTATAGCAATGCCCACACATTACACTTCTGTATCTAGAAAAATCATAGTGTCCCACTACAGGCTAAGGCACAGAATTGAACCCAAAGATCCCAGGTTTTTCTTGTTATTTTTCATGTCATTTATTCTTCATAACAGGTAATAGTTAATGAAGAGCAGTAATTAATCTTTGGTTACTGAAAGCTTAAAAAGGAAAGCACGCTAAAGAATGAGTGTTATTAAACAGGACATGGATTTATTTCCAAGTAAGCCCTTAAAAAAAACCTCACACAAATTTAACAGCATCTTTTATTCACTACAAATGAATCAATGATGACAAACACATGCCAAACTATTTGAATAGCTACAAGCTCTATGTTTGATTCTGTACTTGCTAATCCTTCTTTCATAATGCCTGTAAAGAGACAAAAAAGGAAATTACTAGTTTTAATTACCATTATACAGGGGGTTAGAGACACTAATATTACTAATCACTGCATCTTACAGCACTTTTAGGTTTCAAAAGAGGTTTCCTTTTTTTCTTACATTTGGGGTCAAGAGAGTTCTAACTGAAGTTGGCCATTCAAAGAGCTGGTGTGCTCGCTAATTATCTTTGGTACTAGGTAAATTCATTCTGGAGCTGGAGTTTTACAACAAAGGTGAGGCTGACAAAATTAACCTTAAGGGAAAGTGTTTGTTTCATGGTGAGATCAGGTCTGATTTCACCCACAGGTCTATTCCTCTTGTGTGATTTAAAGATACTTGATTTCACACAACTACACCTAATTCAGAAGAGTAATATTGGATTTAATTATATTCTAAACTTTTTTTTGTGCTTAGTACTTTCCAAATAATTCAGTTTAAGGTTAATTTATGAATGTTAATTCTGAGCTGAGGGTGAATTTTTTTCATACTTACATAGTTGTATCTCAATGGTAACTGTAGCACTGATGTTTAACAGTCCTATTTCTGTCTCCAGTTTGGAGGACACCAAGCAGTTCATTTTGAATATCAAGAGAGCTGAGATGACTCACTGCTGTCCCCATAACAAAGCATGCAACATCTCAGCATTTTTGAATATGGATAGGACTTGCTTTCTAAAGAGTTAAATAGTCTATATTTTTCCTAATTCCAGGTGTCTGAGGTTCTCTAGTTGGCTTTTGGCACATATGAGATAGTGATGCTTCATTTTTAAATGTTTTATTTAGCCTTTAACAATACTGAGAAATTTTGTCATGTGTTCTGTTTAGTGTATTTTTAAACTGTTCTCACTCCCTTGATAGATTTTTTTTCCAACTGCTCTTGACTTTGACAAAATTATTCAGTTGGTTGAGAGGCAATCCATTTCTAAGATGCTATGGTTTGAAAATATTCTTAATTTTAAATTGCTCAATAAATATATTTCTTGAAGAAGTCTATGCTCTATTACTTTAAGACACCAAGACTACTAATCATTATGCTGTTCCATTCCATTTAGTTAAATAATTTCAAACATTTAGTGAAACAATTTACTTGTACTTCTACTTCAGAAACCACTAACAGAAGCATCTAAAACATTATTTTGACAGATTAGATTTTATTCTTTCTTTGTGATTAACCTGGTTTTGAGCTTCCAGATTTGAAAGCTTTAAGACATCTTTCATTGTTGCTGCCTTGTTTCTAAAGTGATGAAGCAATTGCATTTCCCCAGAACAAGTGAACTTACATAAACAAAGACTATCAGATGCTAGCTGGAATATAAAGCAAGGGAAAGAGTAGTTTTGCATAAGCAAGCACGTTTACCTCTTGAAGTGGCTGTTTCCTTGCACACTCATGGATCATGATACTGTGATCAGTATGGTAAAGAATGGCTTTCCAAACAGAAACAGTGGCTAAGGAAGACTGACATCAAGTAGAAGACTTCGGAAAGATGTGGCTGGAAATACAAGGATATGGATTAAGTTTGACTTCTCTTTTAGCAAGGTGAGGCTTACATGATGTCTGTCTATTCTGCTCTTACCACCTTGTGACCTTTCTTGGCCAAATTCCAACAAGACTGACATACATGTACTCTTAGTAGCCAGAAAACAGGCAGCTGGATACAGGAAAAAAAGAGTCTGTTATTGTGCTTTCCCCCATCCTTGTCCTCCCTCAGTCCTTTTGGGAGAGAAATGTTGAAAGCAAAACCAGATTGGAGAGTGAGAACTTCAGTGTCGGAAAACAAGAGGTTGCACCTTTTTGGACATTAGGAGATCTGTCCATTAGGCACAGATCCTAAGGAACCCAAAGAAAACCAGATCTCATTAGTTCTGCACTTCACAGGCCTGTTTTTCTAATGCACAGAGATTCGGTTGTGCTTGCAGGTTTTTCTTCTGAGACTTGAAATCTGGATGCATAGTTTTGGGGTATATGCCATAAGGTATTTTTTGGACCTGATTTCCAACAGTGAAGGAAAATTTCATGTAGTGTAATTGTTGTGTATTTGATATTTTTAAAACTTCCATTCCTTGTATAATAAGCTGAGAAACACTGTCAGTCTTCTCATGCACTGTTGAAATCTATAGATTTCAATGTCACATTAGGAACTTTGATGTAAGGGAAGGTTTAAAACACTCCTCACTATTTAATTAATACCGATGTATTCCTTCATACCTTTTCCTGAGGCTATCAGAATATTTTAATGTCCAAGAACTCCTGCACATACAGAAGGGTCATAAAGTGATCATCTTCCCATGATAGAAGTGCCTTTGAAGCAAACCAAAGCAATATTTAACACTTCAGAGCAACTGAAGATCAAAGGTATTTGCATTTGTCAATGAGAAACAGTACTTAACCAAATTGCATCTGCCAGAGAAATATAGGCCAGCAAGATGCAATTGTTCATCTAGAAATTTTGAAAGATAATGAGCTTAGGCCTCTATTCTTGTACCAAAGATCCAAAAAGCTTTTAGAAACCACAGCTGAGAAGACACTCTGTCTAAATTCTTCTTGGAAAGATAGAATCCCTGTGAAGTTGACTGCCTTATAGTGTAATGTTCAAGGTTCTGTGCAGTATTTGCTTGCTCAGTTACTCACTTCCTGCTGCAATATGGGATTCCTGGAGATCAAGGGAGGTCATGAGATCAGTGTAAAATACTATAACAAAAATCTTCCAATAAAAGAAACCATATTTTGAAACTGACATCAAGGAACAAACCATCAAAGCAGTGAACTAGAAACTGGCCACCCAGAAATAGAGTATCTTGACATTGTATCTTTTATCTTACTGTATCCAAAATTATTTAGAATCATAACGAATGGGAATCTCCTTATTTTATGCAGCTGCTTGGGAGGTGCAAAATTATAGACTCAATGTGAGCCTGGGCCATTGAAATTTAATATTATATTTATTAAGTGTAGCTTTAAGCACTGGCAATACTACTGTGTTATCTGTGCTTTTTTTTTTCTTTCTTTTTTGATGACTTTGTTTACAATAGTATCTGAATATGTTCTGGAAGTTCATAAACTGACCTGAAAAACTGACCTGTAGCTCATTTTTATTTTCTTCCTAGGGGACAAGAGAGTACAAACGTATGTGAATGACTTACATTTATAATTAAAATCTGCTTTGTAGTAATTGTTCTAACTGTCCTATTCTGTGCTTATGGGCATACTGGCGCAAAAAGATGCAAAATAGCATCTTAGAGTGGAAACCAGTGAGGGCTTTGGACCTTTACTATATGAAAATTTATAAAAGAATTTCAGAGCAAGCTGTGTACAAACGTTATCTAATTGTTGGGCAAGATTTATCTTTGCTTTGAAGTGCTCTGTTGTGCCAGACAAGCAAAACTTTATACCGTGATTTTTGTCAAGGGGTTCCATGTAAACATTTTATATGCTAGACAGAGATATCTGAAAACTTACGAATACTGGCTAGTCTGGCCTGAAACTTGACTCTTTCCACTGAAGAAAGCCAAGGATAACTTTTGTTAGTCTCTATGGTTCTTAGATGAAGAAGCTTGTTCAGCACTAGTAAACACTTCCATAGAGAATCGTGATTCCACAGCAGGATAAAGGAACATTTTGTTGCTGTTCAGACAGGGTGTGATAGCAGCATAAGGTGGTGAGCCTTCTTGATAAAATAAAGATCATCAACTTTTTCTTCAATTTAGGAACTGGAAAAAATGCACTGCTTTTATTAGGAAGCAGGTCTCATCATAGGGCTGATTTGTGTTACACTCAGTCTGACTACTGCTTCCAGATCAAACCTGAGCTGTGATGATCTGTGTATATAGTGAGTTAAAAAGTGTAGTTCATACCATTTGTAAGTTAAATTCAGCAAGATGGCACGTTCTTTAGTAAAGCTAATATTAAGCCTTTATCAGCCACTGGTAATTTCTTGCTTGCATGTGCTATGTAATCGAATGAGCATTCAGCTTATGGTCTGATTACTTAGCAGAGTCTTTTCCACAAGAAAAGACATGGAAGCCCTGCAGACCACCATCACTTGGCTTTTGGGGCCTTAGGAGAGCATCACATAAATACTTTTAATGGCTTTAATGTGTTTTCTTTGGGGAGCATCAAAACCAGCCTAAGCAGGATGAGCCAGAGAAAGCAGCTGAGGCTTTGTCTGCACAGATGGGTGCAGACAGTCATGCGTTTGATCTGCTTGCACACTGAGCTGTCTGAATGGAAGCCAGATCTGGCCTCGAAGCCATAAAGACGTGTTAATGCATTGCCATGCTGGAGCTCATAAGCCTTGCTAGGGCTACTTTTGTTTCAATAACTTCTCTATAACTCTTTTTTTAGTGAAGTTGCTCCCATGGTTTGTTCCAACTACCATATAAAATATTCTATTTTAACAGGACCACAAATCACATTTTCAAAGACAGAACGCATGAAATGTTTTAAATGCTTCTGGACCTGCAAACATATCAGCAGTTATTATCTGAAAATTTTCATTTGTTTCTGGCTCGACTTGTGAAAAAACCTGTAAAATTTAATACAAGACCCAGGTCTGACAGGAGCATACAAAAGTGAGATAAGGCTAGCAACCATGACAGTTGTTCTAGAAATCAGCTAGTGGTCATAGATAGTTTTCTGTTTGAAGTATCTAGGGATACTTCCAGTTTGAAATATGTATGACATTAGAGTCAGCCTCTAATTTAGTGCTCTGGATTAATAGGAGGCATAACTTGGTGCAGCCACCCATTGTCCAAAAATTCTGTACCCTGCCACAGTGATTCCTCAGTGTGACCATGTGTCAAAAGTAGGGATGGCAGAGAAGGAAGACATTGAGCATAGACTCCTGAGGCTTCTTTATAAGAAGGCAATGTTCAGTTAAAAAAAAAAAAATCACATGAAAAGGCAGAGAGGATGACAGAGTGAGTGTGATAAAAAACAGCGAGGAAAAAAGATGTGAGCTAAAATAATAAAATTATATTGTCATAACACCCACAGGCCTCCCTTCTGGAAAGGACAGGGAATAATTGTCAGGAGCTAAACTCATTGTGCTGCAAATTCAGTCTCAAACTATCATTAATAATCTTGAGAAATGAGTCTGGAGGATAGAACTGAAACTGGCGGTGTTTCAGAGGCAAAATCGGCATCAGCTGTCATCCCATTGAGGCCCTTTAGGGCCTGCTAATGTTGCACTCCCGTCAGAGTGAAATATAACATTACATGTTAAACAAGTGGCAGACAAGACAGTGTGGAGGCAAATTGTTCAGCAGATGGCACAGACTACTTTACTTACCATCTGAAGTCAGAAAATAAAGCAAGTGCCATTTTTTGCATTCACTCTCTCATTCTTTAAAATTCTTTTCAAATGGTAGTCTGGGTACTGCTCCGCAACTTCCTTGGTTGTGGCTGTTGAGAAAAGAGGAACTTCACAGTTCCTATGAGATATGTCAAGTAGAGCACTAATCATGTGCATATACATGTACATACACTTAGAGCTGAAATTGCAGCAGAGTTTCTGAACCTCACTGAATGAATGCTTTGAGAGCATCACATCTCCAGATATTTGCTTTTAGCTGTGGATCTCCTGTGGTTCATTGTGTCTCTTCTTTTTCAAAGCTTCACAATTTCTAGAAATGCTAGACGTACACTCTCCTCCCACTTTCTTAATCCTTGAAGGTGAAACATTTTCTTTGGGACCAGGAAAAATAGCAGTTAAGCAGCATGATAGCTCTTTTCTCTCTTTGAGTTCAATTTCCATCCTTTTGGAGTAAATTATGGTTTTCTCATTGTCTTTGGTAGTGTTGGACTGTGCTCTTACAAACCCATGAACTGACCTCTTAGGAGAAAAGAGAGTCATCAGCCATCAGTTTGGGACAATCTGAACTGAGTAACAATTTCATATTGACCACCTTCTAGATACTCCTGGTTAGTTTCCTGGTTCAATTTCTTTTCTTCCTCTAGCCCAAGGAAGGGGCAATAAACAAGAGACCATTGCTATGCAAAGTGACAGGAGGGAAAATGCCATCATTTCACACCATAGCAAGAGTTCCTTACTCCTCACACACACACAAGATACAACCTCTTGTCTCAGGAGTTTGCAGACTAATTAGAAGAGACAGAAGTGTTCAGATGCCTCTTTGTCATTCAGAAGAAATCCCAGTCAATGGTTTGAGAAGATTTATAAAGGAAAAGTGCAACCAGTAGCAAAGTCTAGTCCTGTAAAGTAGGAGGAAAAAAAGAAAACCTCACTTTCACAGGTAGAGTTCATTGTTTTTAGTTATATACATACAAAATCACTTTTAAACAAGCACAGGCAGTGTTTGCAGTTCCATAAAAAGTGTTTAATTGAAGGACCATGTAATACTGACTTTTAAATTATTTCTTGCCTGAAATACATGAAAATGTAACTGTTGAAACATAAGCATAATGTCTTCTTTTATGTCCCAAATACAGGAGTTCAGGATGTGGTAAGTATACCATTAAAATCATACGTTGATTTCAGTGGTGACATAACACTTGCAATGTGTTCTAATAACACACAAAAAAAATCTACAATACTGTCATGTGTTTCATTTATTCTCAGCAGTCCACAAACTCTTCAGGTGTTTCATGTGCAGAAATTCAATATGAAACATGATGATTTCTCCATTTTATTCCCTGGTGATAATAATCAGAAATGTATCTAAATGCAGACTTATTTAATGATTTTTTCTGGGCCACATATTGTTCTCATCTTAACTAAAGGTTTAATAAAGACATTTATATTAAAGTCAAGGAATCCCATAAAGATGGGAGCTTTCAAGGAGTAAGTATTATAAATTCTTTAACAATGTAAACAAAATTTCCATTTCCTTTTACCAGCAAGAAAATTCATGCACCATTTTGACAAGCCTATTTTAATAAAAAATTGTAATACAAATACCTATGACTGCTGATAGAGCAGTAGTTTCTATGTATCCTCTTTAAAAGTCTTGACCTTGGTGAGTTATAACTCAGTACATTCCAGCTCATTATGAAACTTTATCTGTCCCTGCAACATATCGGTTAATAATCAACTGCAGTTTCAGTGTTAATATGTTTCTGGATAACATGAAATATATGAAAAGAAAGACAAATGGCAGTTGTAATGATTTTATAGTTTACAGGAAACAGCCTGAAATTGTTATAGTTATTTTTACATGGGAAAATTTTGGAGAAGGATATTTACAGAGAGAGATATAACACTTGTAGCTACACTGTTGCTACAATTTAATTGGGAAAGATAGACCTGACATAGCTCTTCTAAAGGGTCCTCCACCTTTTTGAATTGAATATACAGGGAGAGATTGGCCTTGTTAGGATAATGTTGGCTCTTTTGAACAACCCTCATAGAGATTAATAGGGATGAAGGAGAAACAAAGCACTAATACATGTGTAAGCCTCTTAAAAAAAAGTTTTAAATAAATCCCGTTTTCCAAACTATTACAAAACCTTTACATCCAGTAAGGCCAATTCTATGGCAGACTTTCAGTTTCCCAAAATGAGGCAATACAGAATGTAAAAGGGATGATATTGATCTCCAGGGGTTTAAAGTCATTCTGTGTGGCTTTCCATTAATTATGTAGGTCAATTAAAATAATCATGTGAAGTAAAATTTCACTTCAGCTCCAATTTCCTTACCATGTTCCATCCTTTCCAAAATCTACCACTACTTTTTGACTGATTGACAGTAGCTATTCAGATATTATGACACTGAATACAGAGACTAATGAGCCTATATAGCAGACCTTTGAAACTGCAAGATCAATAAATGACTGTTCTCAGGAACTAAACCAAAGAATTTAACATAAGAAAAACTCCCCATGGCTAGTGTGGAGCTACTGCTTGTGTGAAAACCCTTGATGAATGACAGAAACAGCCTGAAAAGGTGCCCAATCCATTGGAAATATGAGAATACACCCCTAAATAAAACTAATTTCAAATGCTCAGACAGATGATGGTGAAGGCAAATAATCTTAATACCTGCTTTCAGAAAACGGATCAAGGAAATCAATCAAAAGAAAAGATTAATTGTTTTATCCCCAGATTATCTGGAATCAGTTGTTGGTGGAATCACAAAGGGTGTTTCAAAGCTCTGGTTTAATTAAGATATAATCCAAAATTATCACGTTTAATTATTTTGTAAAGGTCATTATGGTTTCTGCTTTTTTCAGCAATTTAAACAGAGTGGTCTGTTAGAATAGAAGAGAAAGAACATATTACTTCAGTAACAACATTGAGCAATGAATGCTGATATATGTGAGCAGCTGATGTTCTTCATTAGAGTATTTACAACTGAAGTTACCACATTCTTGAAGAGACAAAAGTACGAGTAACTAAAGTGGATGATTCTGGATTATTTTACGTAATCTAGTGTTTAAGAATGGTCATTATTCCAGAGTCAGGTTGATCTTCAATAATCTCTAGACTTGGTAATTAGTCATCTTACCTCATGTGTGTGATCAAGGGGTGCTACTTTTATGCAGAGCTCATTTTCATTACTACTTCTTTCCCTTCTCCCCTTTTTTCTTGGGAGTTAATTTAAAGATCTTGAAATAAAGTAGCCACAATATCTTGTAAACCAATTATGATGAGATTTCTGCTTTTATTTTTCTACACAAATGTTGGCTTTCAGCATTTCTTGCAAAAGTCCCAAATCAGTTCTAATGTTTGTTTGCCTGTTCCTTTCTTCATGACCCATGCCTCCCAATATCACAACATATTTTTCCAATGAATATTAAAAAGCAATATTAATTATCCAAAAGTAAGGAGAAGAGATTTAGCTGGTATAAACAGGCTCCATTGTCTTCAAGAGAGCTGTGATAATTTACAGCAAAAGAAGATTATGCAGTAAATGGCCTATTAAAACTAAACAAAACGTGTTATTAATTGCATGTGGCGTATTATTTACAGCACTGTTTGGTCTAGGCATTTCTTTACATGATATCATTACTATCTGGTAAAAGATCTGAAATCTGCTGCTGGAAATTTCACTTCAGGTTAACTATAGCTGGTGGATATTTAAATAGAGTAAGTGCGAGTAACAAATCTGTTACTTTTGTTACCTAATCTGTGTTAAATATAAAAGATTTGTTGAATTGTTATTATTTCCATGCTAAATAATAATGAAGTACACTGCTTTTAAATTTCTCTGTGATTTAAATTTAGTTGAATGAAGTTCACCTTGATGAACCTGTGCAATATTGGAAGCCTGATTCCTCACATACCCAAGGTCGGTAATAAATAGAAACTGCAATTGTTTGCACTCTAATTTGTGGAAGTAGTCCTGTGACATATTCTGATTATTTGCATAGTTTGTTATTTTAACTGGATGACAATTTTGATTTTTCATTAGAATTTTAATCTTAGACACAAAATTGGGACAGAAACATTTAGCTTTCTAAAAGCAGGCATCTGGTACTAGGATCTAAAATACAGACATGGGAAGAAAATTGCTATTTGCAAAGCACGAAACAACAGCCAGATTGTTTCTTGTTAGCTTACTGTGCACAGTGTGTGTTGGCACCATAACGCAGTAGCTCAGAAATCTCAAACTATCAGGCAAAACAAACCATGCCCCACAGACAGAATAGAAGGTTGAAGGCACACAAAGGAAACCAGGAATTCATCTCCATTTATCAACAGAATGCTGTATTTGACAACAGTGTGGTGGAATCTCCTCCTCATTCATGAGTCATGCATTCCCACTTACTCCTTTTTAGGCTGCTCTTGTCTCTTCCATCAGCTTACAGTACTAAGTTTGATTTAATGGGCAGTGAAACAAACAGGAGGCCCATAATTTATATTGATGCTTTTTAATTGCATTCTAGTCTCTTTGTTTTAAAGATTCTCTTTCATATTAGGAACTGAGAAGGTATTCTAATTATTGAACAATCCAGAATTGTTTCTTATTTGCATGTCTTTTCTGCTTATTTTAGGACAGTTTGGTTTAATAGAATTTAGGTTTTGTACGAATGAATTACCATTTCTCCATTAGACTACTTTTTTTTCTTTTTCTTTTTTCTTTTTTTTATTAAATTTCCAGTGAAATTAATTAGTATTATCCTGAATATTACCAATGTGGAGATCTGAAGCATGTAACGCAGTAACTTATGTGTTTGTACCTCAGCATTATTTGACCACATTATAAAGCCAGGGCCATTTTTCACTGATGTGGCTTTTTCCTTGTGAACTTTTTGCTCTGCATAAGCTTGCCTTTTTTTTTTTTTTTTCCTTTTTCCTCTGTTCTTTATATCTATGTACACTCTTGCATGTTTGCAGTTATGCACAGGCCAAATTCTCTATATGGAAAAAAACGACTGATCAATGCAATAGATAAAATGAAGTTCTTCAGCATGTAGTCACCCAAAGCACTTTCACTGGAAGGCTGCCAGATACTTGAAATGTGGCATGAGGGAATCCACAGAACAACCTGAACCTGGTGCTCTGTGAATGTGCCTCCATTCCATGGTACTGTGGGGAAATTCTTTCCTGTTCTGATTATTCAGCCACAGACTGACTTTTGTTCTTGGGCTCTTTCTTTCAAGGAATTGGGTGATACTCATACTTTTTGGGTAAAGGAAGATGAAAACACAGTGGTGGTGCCATTTTATTTTATTTTTGTAGCATAACTACCAAATATTTAGAAAATATGCAATTACCTGTCATAAATCCAATTAAACCACAAAATAATAAAAGCACAGATACAAGTCAAATGTATTTTTAGTATTGTACTCTGATTGCTTAGATAATAAATGTGCGTTTTTGAAAGTAAAATGAGTGAAACAGCTAATCTAATTGCTGGATTAGAGAACCCTTTCCAAAGAACCTTTGGCCTGAAACTTTAAAATCATTAAATTAAATCACATTAAATTCAATTCTACTGGGTGCTAAATGTAACTATGGTTCATATTTAGGAATTATTACATTTTGTATCAGGTGTGACTAAAGACTCTCTCTATAAACATAAGTATTAACTTCTTGTTTCAGGTCTGCTTTCACCAGAAATTTTACCTATTACTGACTAGTGAATGTTGAAAATGGCACTTCAGATTGCACGGCTGAGGTGTTCAGAGAACAGAGGTACACAGAATTGGAGTTACACCTTCTGAAGGGATGTTCATTAAACAAGTAATCATTCAGTGAACAAGCATTTTAAGGAGCAAGGCCAGTTGATATTAATCCCAAATGGGCCCTTTTTACTTAGTTCCACATCTGTAACTCAAATGCAGGCCAAAAAAATTGTTCTGTAAATTCAGTTAATGTTTGAGGTACAAATGTTTGAGGTACAATGTGATTAAATAATTTAGGCACTTATGAAGTATTAATTCTTACAGTCTAAAAGGAGGGCAAATTGCTCCCCTGTGCTTTTTAGAATGAGAGGTTCTAGCTGGGAATAAGGCATTTTAAAGATGCTGTGGTGTCAGCTGCTGAAGTGAGTGTGAGCCGGTGTGCTGCTCTGTAATTATGGTTTTGTCTCCAAAAACTAATTGTTAGGGCAAATGTCCGCATTTATATGTGTAACTGAACATTGAAAACGTGTAAATTTAATTGGTACTTACAATTATTGCAGGTGCAGGATTTTGCCCATAAAACTAGAGTTCTTCAAAAACACCTAGTTCAGCAAAAAATTGCTTATGTGAAATAAAACAAAAACCTCCTAGCACATCTCAGAGGCTATCACAGAAGACACTTCAGGGTTCCTGGGAGGTGGTTTAGTGGAATAATGCTAGACTGTCAATGTCAGGTCCTGCACAAAACAGTGGAAAATGGGCTAAGTTTAAGGAAATTTAAAATTTACAGCCTTGTCACATCTGGGATGTTTTTCTTTCAACAGGAAAAAGAAATAGCCATGTATTTTCTTTTAAATAACTAGACTCTTTTCATGTCATCAGCAATCTTGCATAATACTTTTTGACAATAAAATACAATAGCTATTGTATTTACTCATATGCAGATACTCTGCTAAATTTGTGACTCACTAAGTAGATACCAGTCAGAGGAAAAACCTTGAGAATTGATTCTTAATCTGATGAACAATATTTGTAAAAAAAACAAAGAAAAAACCCTGAAAAATCATAAAGAACAATGTTTCATTTTGTCAGTTTAAAAATTGTTTTGCTGTTTGCTTCGGAATCAATTGCTGCTTCAAAACTGTATGTCAAGAGTTAATGACCCTATATTTGTTTAAAAACTAACAGTGGAAAGGAAAAGCAAGCAAACTTCCAGATTCAAATGAGTTGCTTCATGGGTAAAATAAAGACTCTTGCTAAATCCAAACCCATATGTTTGTTTATATCCCTGAGGCTTCCCCACAGGTGAGGTGTTCTCTGACTGAGGCTGCTGCCAGTGGAGGGTTCTGACCCCACTGGTCCCACAGTACAGCTTGATATGGCACCTAGGACTGGGAACAGTTGGATGTTGAATGATGTTACTTTTCTGATAAAAACTGGGCAGGAATCTTTGAGCAACTGCTTTCTATCAAAAAATTGGTAAGTTGTTAAAATTAATCTTTTTACTGGATGTGTACATTTGAAGAAAGAAAAAAATCTGTAGGTTTTTTTTCAAGGAAAATTCCTGAAAAGCTTAGTAGTTAGGTAGGATGTGGGAGACCTAGATTAAAATCCTCCTTTAGTGTTATTCTTTGCAGTCCAAAGAATATTTAATTATTTATGGGAAGTGACACAGTTCAAACAAATTAATTTGAATGATTGAATTACGACCAATCACCAGAGCCTGGATTTCATACAAGGCAGTCTGCTATTTACAGGAGGGGATAAATAGGGATTTAGTTCAGATCAGGAATTTCTGAAATCTTTCCTTGCTCATACAAGAAGCAAATCCAATTCTAGTTTTCATCAGCCTGAAGTCCACATCTAAGTGGAACTATGCTGGATTAAACATCTAAATCAGAGCTTTCAGTGTATTACTAGAATGAAATATTTTAAAAGAGTCTAAAAAATAGGATATAGTAGGGCAGAAAGAAGAACATTTTCAGGAAAGATAGGATCATTAGTCATTTATCTCAAAATTGCTTTGCTTCATAAGTCACAAAACATTGTGGATGACAAAGAGTTAGATAAACTTTTATAAGCTTTCAGCTGTTGAAAGAGTACATCTATTAGTGCAGCCAGATTGTATTCTTTTTTTCCCCCATACTTTTGTAACTTATTTCAGCTTAAATCAATACTTCTCTGGGAAAACAAATTATCTACTTCTACTATGAAAAGTTTATTTGAGCAGAGTAGAAAACAATATTTGTTTATGCTTTGAATGCCCATCTGAGGATTCTAAAGATATAACTTATATATAGCATTTATTATACCTTCTTCTACCTGAAGAAATACTAAGGGGCAGGGGGGGTGGTGGTGAAGAGAGGCAGGGAGATAGAAGGAGAGTTAAAAACAAGAACTTAATATATTGAAATATGTGGAAAAATACTGAAAAGCACACTAAAAATATTAGTAATCACCACAATTTCCAATTAGTCTCAGATGACATAACAACAGAAGAAGGAGAGAAGCTAAATGACCCAGGAATATCATGGGAGAGAAAACTTTGGCTACAGTAGCAGTTGCTATAGAAGTCCTTTAAATAAGACCTTCTTTTATGGCCTTGGGATAGTAGTCATGAAGTTTGAAATAATAATAGAAAAAATAATTTTTTGTTTATTTTTGTAAGAAACAACTTGCAGAACAAGGATTAAATGAGAATTAAATGTACACAGAAGAGGTGGCACTACAAACCTTGTTAGGCAAGCCTAAAGAGAGCAGGAGCAGTCAAAACAGGGCCTGTGTGTGTGTGTATTACAGTCAAGGAGAAGGGAAGGAAGTACGTTCTTCTGTGCCACTAAGCTGACAGTGGACATGTTCAGCTGTACACTGATTGTCTTTCCTGGCTGATCTTACAAGCTTACCATGAAAATTCTGGGTAAATAACTGCAGCTATACATTTTCACTCAGCATAGAAAGCAGGCAGGCATTTGTTTGAAATTCTTCAGTCAGTCTTTTCTGCTGTGATAAATGAGCTATGAGTGAAGTCAAAGCACTGAAACACATCATTGTTCGTGAGAATTTACTAGTTAAGAAGAAAATTTTGATTCAATGGAAAGCAACCTAGCATGAAACAGCCTATGAAGGCAACACAGCCATAAACTGTCCTGCTTTGACTTGGTAGTCTAAGCCAAGGTGAAAATTTGAGACAACATTTTGTCTTTACTTATATAGGCTCTTTTTACACTATGCCTAACAAGGTACACTGTGTGTTGATAATTTCTTGTTGGCTGGTTATTTTATCACTGTACATGGGCCTGATGAATTCCATTCAGAACCCTGATTGCTTTAATTTATTTAATATGCCCTGCTGTATTTGTATGGCAAGAGCTAGTGTTGACATAACCAATATTGTGACACCAGAAGTGGCATGAGTACTCTTCAATTTCCTTTAATGTAAGGCTTTTACATCAGCTCACATCACATCTATATACTTTTAACTTAATCACCTTAATGTTATTGCTTCTACCATGCAACTCTAGAAAAACACATGGACCAGTATACTCTGGTCTCTCATACTTTATCTCCCTCTGTTTTTCTGTTAACATTTTTCTAACCTCTTAACTGAATTGAACTAATGTACTCTGGAAGATAATGTATGGATTTTAGTTGCAAGGAGATGTTCATTCTGATGTTCACATTCAGAGTCCACATTACAGAAATAGTCTGAGTGATCAAAATTTGTTTGTGTGTTTGTGTGCCAAAAATGTATTTGAAGCTTGAAAATAAATGTGAATATTTCTAGAAAATCTTGTGAAAAGTCAAATTCTGCTATTTTGACCTTCAACAGTTATTTCCTATGGTTTTGAAACCAAACCAGGTGCACTATATGCTCATCTGCATAAAGACCTACATTTCTGTCAATCAAAGTAATGATGGGATAAACATCTACTGTCACTTTGGTCTACCAAACCTGACAATTAGAATGTTCTTACATCAGCATCTGGATTTTTTATTATTACTCATGTGAGCTGCAGCAGATTATATTGGTCTGCCACAATTTGTCATATAGAAACTGTTTTCTCTAAGTGTCTTTAGGTGTTAAAGGCACTATAACACTTTTTTGAAGGTAAGCAATATTAGGAGCTTTAGGGCTTTCTTCTCATGAGAAGGCAAATTGCACTGGAGAAATCAACATCTAAACACTTTTTCTATCAATAAAACGGGGAACTTACGTGCTATTAATGTTGGTGGTGTTATGATTAAAATTCGGGTAGGAGATCAGCTCCTTTTTAATGCCTTTATTAAAGATTCCAGCTCTGGGATTGGGTGGCTCACGCCGTGTCCCAGTTTATCCAATCCAGAGGGCAGGAAAATGTTCAGTATTTACTATACAGTAAATACCGGGTCCCTGCTTCCCGGCAGAAGTCCCTCTGCTCAGAAACTTGGTTTATTCCGGCTCGAAGGTCTAGGGTGGTGTTGATTCCCCTCTCTAAGTATTGGCGACCCCCTTCCCCACCCTTATGGTTCATTAATATTCAGTTATCCTTTGCCCTTTTTGGTATGTTATTAGTTCCTTTGAATACCGGGCAGGTTCGGATTTTTGGGGGTTTTTCTCTCTCTAGTTGTCACCCAGCGTCCTTTGCGCCATTTATTTGCATGGCCGC
>VXBQ01009073.1:14898-29062 GCA_013400175.1 Phainopepla nitens | reverse complement strand
CCTAAACCAGAAATTCTGGAGGTGTGTTGCACTATTGTAGAATATTTCTGTTCTTTTAATTTTCCTCTTTCTTGTCCTAATTTTATTATTTTTTTAAATAATATTTTTTGGTGAGCTTTCTTTTATCATACATGCTTGCTCATGTTCCTGTCTTTGTGACTTCTTTTTTCAGTACACTGCATTGAATCCAGTGTCACCATTTGTGTAGCTTTTTTTGGTTTTTGTGCAGTTGTCAGCTACTTGTTAAAAATAGCTACATTATACTGCCATTAAATATTCATTAAATTGAGTTGTGGCAGGCTATGAGAAACATCCAATTAAGCAGTTCACTTTCTACACAGAAGTCTACAAACGAGCTGTCTTCTTTCTTTTCAATAATGCATCACAGGCTGACCTTAGTATCTGTAAAATAATTGATAAGGCAAAAGTTATTTGTAAAATACATACTAGAAATAGAAAAGTAGATTAGAGGGGATGATTTTGCCTTGGGACTTTCTTCTGACTGTGGGAAAAGCACAGCATACTTTGATTTAATTTTTACATAACCTGGGGGAACCTGAAATGCCGTACCTAATAACTCAATATTTTCTATTTCTGACATGCATTATGTATTACTAAGTCTTAAAAACCAGAGCAGGAAAACACATCATAGGCTTTATTCACCCTGAAACCGTTACAGGGCACTAAATACGCCTGGGTCCCCGGCAAGGCACAGTGATGTTTTGGATCTATATAGTTTATCTTTTTTTTGTAGCTAATGCCCTGATACACCTGTGGATGTGTGTGTGCCCAGGCTGCAGCTGGAGGCAGGACTGCCATCTGTGCAGGCAGAACTGAGCTGCTGGCTCGGTGGAGCAGCAGTGACAGCCGAGGGGAATTGGTTCCGCTTTCAGCATAGCTCTATTCAGAGAGAACATCTCTCTGAATTCCCAGGTCCAGCCCATGGTGCTGACTCCTCCCTAGCACACTGATTGAAGACATTCAAGCTAGCTAGGTTTGCTGTAGGCCTTACCAAACAGCTCCCTCCTCTGCAGCACAGACCTGCCTCAGACCCTGCGCTGGTTCTGCCAGAGGGCTGAACAGCCTGCAGTGAGGCACTGCAGGAGCCAGGGTCTGTGCCTTGAGCAGCTGGGCTGCCCCATTAGTAACCGTGCCACAGGGCAGTGACATCAGCCTGGTGCCAGTCTCCTGTTTCCCCAGCCCTGGACATGTCCAGGTACTAGGCTTCTGTGTAAGCCTCTGTATGCCAGGTTATACATTCTAAGCCTCTTTTGTAGTGCCCATCAGTTTCCATTTTGCCTTGTATGTATTTTATCAGCTCTCACTTGCTCACTATTTCTCATCTGTCTTTACTTACTGATGTTAGTTTTAATTCACCCCTTTATTTATCTAATTCCAGGGCATTGCTTCCAAATGTACTTTCTGGTTATTACCAATGCCCTGTGTACATGCTGGCCCTAAACACCATGGGATATTGGTTCAGCAGACCAGAAGTTGTTTGGCCATTTCATTCCCATTTAAATTATAGGATTTAATTGACTTAAACATGAAGCAAGGTACTACAAGATGTACAGTATCTTTTTTTTCCTTCTTATTTTCTTTCTTGTTTAACTTAAGAGAGATTTACTATTACTTTTTTTGTTCCTACAGTGTAATATTCAAGACACAAAATCCTCTACTGACCTTGCACTGATGTCAGAGGAGGGATCCTATGAATGTGGCAGCTAACAGTGACCACCAAAGCTACTTAGAGCCTTTCAGACAAAGCAAACAGCCTGGTAAGGGACCTAGCTCTGAAGGAGGATGTGCTTTTTGTTGTGGCTGAGAACCATCTGCCACTGCAAACCCCAACCGTACCAAGAAAAAGGAGAAATCCTGAGAGAAGGAAATTTATGGGAACAGTGGTAAAATTCCTACCTGAGAAGCAGGATTTCTTATATGATAGAAGTGAACATGCATCTAGGCACTCAGCAACAAGCTCATTCTTTGCTAATTTTTCAACTTGCCCTTGAGGCAATGTGCAAGAAAAAAATACTTTGTGAACATTTAGATTGTTTAGTACAGTAACTGTGAAAGTTTCATCTCAATTAAAATCTTATTTAAAGCTATGAAAATAATACATTTTATATCATAAATGCAAAGCATAGAAAATAACTAAATTAGAAATTAAAAGTAAAGCTGCAGTTTTATTATTATACTTTTTCCATGTTTTCTGCATTTTCTAGGAAATCACAGACAAATCGACTCAGAAGTCCAATCTATCAGAAAATCCATGCTTGTCAGATGTATATGTACTTAAAGAAGAAAACAACTTCTCTGCTATCTACTGTTATGTATAAATAATATACATTATTTATTGATTTTCATCTGTGGTTTTTCATACTCATCTATAGAAATACAAACAGAAGTTTGAAGTTTGAATAATTAAAATGCTGAGATGGTAAAAGCTGTGACATAAATGAAAAAAAAATCAAGTCAGACTGTGATCTTGCATACTGGTATGGATGGAGACAGTGGCCTTGTTCCTCATAAAATGATTTTACCAATTTTATTCTGCGAGCCTTGCTACAATTGTGCCTGGATATCAGAGGAAATCTTCCTGCCAGGCATATTTAGAATTGCCAGCTTTTGAAGTTTGCCTTAGTATTTACAGGGATCAGCTCAAATAAATGGAAAAGCGCCTGGGATATGTCTCTGCTGTGCCAGGCACAACAATATTAAGCAATGCCTGACTTAAGTGTTAAGTGAGCTGCCTTGTGCAGAGCCATGCAAATGGCAGCAACTAGGTCTAGAAAGGAGCAGAGTGACAGAGCAGGTGAAGCCTCAAAAAGGCTTTGGTTGCAGAGGCTGGTCACTCTCAGCTGGTGCAGCACCTCCCTCCATTTCGGCAATGCGTGGCTTGAGCACTACATAGCCATGAGTAGCTTGGCCTCTAACTAAAACTCAGGCAGTGTCTCATAATCAAGCGTCTTAGGGCTTATGTGCTTCTCACCACATTATTTACCCAGTAACCTGCAGCAATATAGCATCCGTAGCAAGCAGAGGGTGTTTGAAATCTACAGCTTTATTTCTAAACTGTCAGATAATGCAAAATTCCTTAGACCTCTTATCTGAGGTATCAGTCCTAATGCTTTCATAATACTTTAANTGTGCAAGAGAGTTTTTAGTAATATTATGAGGAGCAGATTAGCTGTAATACTGCTTTGATGAATTTTATGTTCCCTTTTATTCTTTCCATTAAAATCCTTGCAACTGTTTAGAAAGGAGAAAACAGTAACCACCATATTCTGCCACTCAGAATGATTCCTCATGGACTTCTTAAGCCAAAAATAGATAATGCATAGAAACAGAGTGGTCTTTTACATTGGAATGTTATTATGAAAGCGATCCATTTGGCATTTAGTGAGCCTCAAAGAGAAGGTTGTGGTGGAAGTATAATGTGTCCCACATTCCAAATGGAAAATGCAGGAATTATAAACTACACTTAAGGCCCTATTTGCAAATTATGGACTTTCATTTTGGGAGTTATCCTTTGTGCAGTGTTTCTTAAACTTGGCAGGAAAAAAGCAGTGGCTGAAGGAGCTCAAAAAAGTCTTGTAATTAGCATCCTAGAATGGGCATCTTGGTGAGCTTTCACTGCTTTTGGGCTTGAGTTTAGCAATCCATTTTTACCCAAATAAAGCCTGGATTCACTTCAGCACCAGCAGTATCCTTTATAACATATTCTGTAATAAAGAAGCAGCATTTAGTGAATCAAAACCTAGCTATTAAATAAAACAGCCTCAGCTTTGTGCATTTATTGACAATGTTAATTCTGCAGTCTCCAGTGTGAAGTAGCTCACATTTTCTTAGCCGTGTAGAAAAAATTCAACTTTGTGGCCTTAAGGTTATGAAAAAAATAAGTAAACTCTGCTTCTTGTTTGGAAATAAGATGTGGTGCAGCTGTGAAACCGTCCTACTCCAGCAATCACTTTTATCTTTGCCCTGTCCGATCTCTTTCTTAGGCTCTCTAGCAGGAAAAGCTATCAGGTTGTCTTCTGTAGGCAATGTAGTTGGTAAGAACTTTTCTGTCTCTTTCTGGGATGATTTTACCCAGGTTAGACTCCACCACAGAAAGCTGCCTGATTTTCCTAAGCATGCAACTGGTCTAGTCTTTTGTGTCCAAAACTGCTGCCTTCTCATTAACTGCATCAATGTTGAGAGAGGGTAGTCATATTTTAATTTTATGAAGGTGGAATTACTGGTGATTGAAGCCAGCTGTTGGTGTCAACTCCCAACATCACTACAGAAGGATGGTTGTAGAAAGAAACTTCTGGCTCTTTTGGTTTTTACGTGAATTGCTGATCATATGCAAAATGCTAATGAACTTAATTATTATGCATTTTCCCTATTTAATAACCAGAATATGCTAGCATTTTGGCTACTAAACACTTCATGTGGTTATAAAACACTACATAAGAGGATGTCTACTGAGAAAGAAGTGTTTTGATTACAAAAAGTGAATGACAGAGCTTCGAAGTAGAGCAGGGTAATGCATTTTCAGATTTCCCAGTCATTTTATTGCTGCACTGGTTATCATAGCAGTATCCTTGCACAACCTCGGCTGGAGCTGCAGATTTATTAAGAGGTGGTAAATAATTGTTTTTGTTGTAACATGTTTAAAATGGTAATAAAGCTATAATTATAGGTATGAACGCCTGTTCTTACTAAAGTTCTCACTCCAGAGTTTTAACACTGATGCCTCATTAATTCCTGCTCTAGAGTCATACATCAGCAAACTCATTTAATGTCTCTAAAATATGCAATTTTCTTTCAAATGAAGCTGGTTTTTCTGCATGTAAGAAAGATGTTCCATCAGATAAATGAACCAAAAATGTTTTAAACTTTTCTTTAGCCTTTTACCCTTTTCCTTCCAAACAGAAAACATTAGGTCTTAGGACTTCAGATTCTAGGGAACATATGAATTTTCCAGTAGCCCAGAATGAAGCAATTATGCTGCCTCAGTGCAAAAAATGAAGGTACAGTTTTCTTAAATTATATTTCTGTTAATTACTTTAAGCCTTTCTAGCTAAGCTGTGAAAGGTAACTTGATTGCTCTCAAGTAAAAAATTTGGAATAAAGCCAAGATAAAAATACTTCCTACTTGAAGAAGAAAACTTTAGAAAAATAAGCTGACAGTATCAATTAAATAGCTACATTTTTTGTCTGAACCTTCTCTGATTCCATTTAATCTATCAAATTGCAAAACCATTTCCATTCAAGCACCTGTCATCTTATACTTCTTACGAATAATTTATAATCTGTTCAGGAACTACAATTAACTACTGGTAGAATGGAATTTATTGATACCAAACTGAAAAATTTAAAATATTTTCTTATTAACAAAACCACTGAATATTCAGATATTGTTTAAACTAAAAATTTTAACTAGTTTACAGTTTGATTTTACAAGTAATAAATTTTTATGTAGTAATTATGTGTCTTTTTCTATCCCCTCAAAAAACTTCTCTCTTCAGTTACCTACTGTAAATCAAACCTAATGTTTCAGAGTGTGAAGCTGCTGAGTTTTTGTGCAAATCAGAAGCTGACTAGAGAAGGGGATCCAGTGCTCTACTGTGTGCACTGAGTGAGGAACAGTCAAAATTCAGAGCTGTGTCAATTTTAAGAGGTGGGAATCAGATGCCTCAGTCAAGATGCGCATATGAGATGATCTCTCAGCACTTTGACAGCTCCAAACTGAAATTGGCATGTGCTGACAGTCCATGAGTCAAGGAGGAAGGGACATCAGAGAAACAGGGAAATACTATGAGGAAGAAGAAGAAAAGGCAAGGGCAATAGGAGGGTGCTGACTGTAGTAAAAATATCGAGGAGGTGCCTGGAATGTCCAGATAAAAATTTGCAAATAGGGAGGCTTCCTGTTGCGCTCTTTGTGGAGGAACTCTCAAGCACTCTGAATAACTTTTGGTGAAATCAGATAAGAGGAAAAGCTATGCACTCACCTGAACAACAAAGCATCTTTACTTTCACATGGAGCTTTAGGTAGAATAAGATTTATGTAAGCAAAGCTTTATTAAGTAATTTAAAACAGGTTTCATATACACTGTAGGTTTTTTGGCAGTGGAAGTGCAGACTAAAAAATGTGATTCACTGTTGTAGAAGGGAAATGAGAATGATGGATGAGCATGTGTGCAATGTATATGATGTACAGTCCACCAGGCTGATGTGTAGGACAAAGCAAAGTCACTCAGATTTTATTTTGTAGGCAGAATAGTGCTATGTGTTCTTTTAGTCTCAGGGGCAGGGTTGTTCCCCAGTAAATAGGGGCCTGAGTCTGGGACCTTGTTCAGAAAGTGTTGATGTTGATAGGTCCAATTTTCACAATGAAAATGCAAAAACCCCTGGACTGCCAGTTTAATTAAGTGCATATTATTGTTAAAATATCTGTTAGCATATATACTGACTCAGAATAAAGCCTTAGAGATCCTGTTTACTTAGCATGCCAGTAGAGTAGTGGCATAAGTCTATGGACATTTTCATGGTATTGAAGAATAGATTTTGTGTAGGAGAATAGACTCACATGTCTACTTTTTGAAATGTTATTGAGGAGGAAAGGAGATTTGTGTTGATAATACATGGTTCCTATTACCTGGCAAGAAAATTATCAACACTTTTAAAATCAAATCAGTCCTCTAAACAAACTAAAGAGTGTTCTTATTACCTGCCTACTAAGATGCATTATACATTTTAAAAATAACAGTAATATACTCTTGTGCCAGTGAACCATCAATCCTTAGTTTAGCCACTTGTTGGTTTTGTGGGAACTTCATGAATATCAGGCCACATGACTACAAAAGAACATGCAATTGTAAAATATTCTGCTCTTCAAGAATCCTCTGAAGCAGAGAATGCTGATTGCGAAGTACAAGAGCTTGCTTTCTTCTTGCATAAATGGATTAATATCCCTTTCACTGGCTGTGGGGAGGAAAAACTGAAATATTATTTTGAAATCAAGGATGGTTTTCTTCCCATGTTGACGTATTGGAGAGAAAAAGGACCACAAGAATTTTACAGAACATCTCCATAGAGTTCATGCAACATTCACAAGCATTGTACCAAAAAAAAAAGGAAAAGGGACTGTACCGTAGGTTTGTACTGTGATTCTTACTCTGAGGGTAGAATTGACCTGACTATGAGTAGATGTCCATATTTAGTGTAGAAGTTTTTCCAAAAAATGAGCTTCTACAGAGTTAGAATTCCTCTGTCCTCTCTATGTAGTGGGTTTAATCTGGAAAACCTTTTGGACTCGACAATGAAATCTCATTTTACACCAGAAAATACCAACATGTCTCTGCATTACCAGGTTCTTTTCCTTGGCTTTCCTTCTTTTTCAGTTCCTGAATTGGTCCTGTAACAACTGATGACACACTACATCATAGTCCAGATTATGTTTTGATGCAGGGAGTGCTGTGCTACTCATAGCAACTATCAGCTAGTTGCTCTGTGCTAGAAAATGATCCTCACCCAAGTTCAGGTGGGGGCACTTTGGCAACTGATGAACATCTCATCTACTTCAAATTGTTGGACCTTCTTCCTGTCTTTCCTAAGATGGTACAGGTAGAGGTCAAGCGTTCTCACATCTGTTACAAACCCTTCCTGCTCTCAGCATCTCAGCAGTTAAAGGCAGCTACATGGTATGTGGGAGCTCAGCATATCAATAGCAAATTTCCAGAGCTCTGTTCTTAGGCTAGGAACTCTCCTGATCCATGTTTTCTGGACAGTTCAGTGGTCTGTAGTTCCTAAGCAAACACTTCTCTCTCTCACTCTGCTTACCACCAGTGGAGCCCTTTCCAGAAGAGAGGAACATAGCTGCAGTGCAACATTTTTGCTCTGCATTTCCCAGGCCAGGTAATTAGGTCAGCATGGGAAATTCTCCTATGGAAACGATTCAGCGTAAAAGATCTGCTTATGATCTCTAGATGCCTGTGCCTGCCTAGACCTTCTACCTTGTTCACCTTATTGCATTCCCAGTAGAGTGCTTACACTAACAGAAACTCACATGTGGATTAAAGCTCATTTCTCCAAACACTCCCTTCCAAAGATCTTGCTATTTTTAGCAATTATTTTAAGAGCAGTGCTGCTCTACCGTGTCTTTGTGTTGGAGGCAATGTGGCTCTGCTGCAGGGAGTCAGGGACAAGCAAGTCTCTTTAGAGCTGATCTGCACAAACTCAGCCCTAGTAGTGAAATTTCTATTATTAACACACTCATGACACTGGCCCAAGTGGAAACAGTAAACATCAACTCTGAAGGAAATTTTGCTGCCTCTGCAGCTCCTACTGATGCTACTATTCCCATCTCTACTTGACAGCAGTAGCAAGGCATGGTTGTGAAGTAAAGGAAGGTAATGTCAGAAAGGAAAGGAAAGCTTTTACCAACAGAATCCCTGAAAAATTGCTGGTCCAGACTTCATTGAAGTGTGGTGCCATCTGCTCCATCTCCAGGAGAGGGACCATTCAGAAGAAAGTGGAGCAAATGACCAATAGTCATGAATTGATTTTTTTTTCTTTTTCTATTAAAACAAAATTTACCTTCAACATCACTTTTTTCAGACCATTCAATTTCTTTTGCTAAAAGGTTTCTCATCTTCTGAATCAGAGTTCTCTTGATTAGGGCTGCAGCTTGTGGCAATGGTGTCCTACACTTGATGAGCTGCTTTAAATCCTGTCCTGCCTTTGGTGCCTGTGGTGCTGGAAAACTTCTCTCTTTTGTACCCATGGATGAGCCTGCCCTGCTCCAAGAACTCCGTGTAGCTCCAAGACAGTTGTTGTTCACCTGGATATCCCCAGTTCAGTCTTCCCTCATCCTTCTGTATGACGGCTGCCCTTTCCCAGCTTTTTGGCCTGCAGAAACAGCCAGTGTAGGTAGGTAAAGGTCAATCAAGCAAAGGGGTGCCCTGGGATGTTACATCCATGTGCTCTTTCTCTCCTTGAGAGTGGTGTATGAAAATAATGTGCTGTTTGGCGAAGATGGGGGCATGCCATGGGTGTTGTCTCCAGCCAGACTTTCCTGTCTCTGCACTGGTCTGTCTCTGCTCACTAGACAGGGCACTTTTTGTTGTCCTGGAAATTGACATGCCTCATGTGAGCCCAGTTAGATCACCTGCTAAATGGAAACTTCCCCTTGCCCTGAGTACTATCTTCCACCAAACTCTGCATAGGTTTTCTTGATTCTCTTTTTTTACCTGATATGGAATTTCCATGAAGTCCATTAGATTTCTCTCTTCTTTATTGTTGCTTCTTGCAATGTTGCTGATCTAGACACCAGGTGCAGGAACGTGTCTAATTAAGAGATTTTTATCACATTAAAAGGTGCCTTATTCAAGAGCTGCCCAAATGGTCCTGGCATTACAAAAATTAGTATAAAAATATATAAAGATCAAAAAGCTTATTGCAGCTGTCAGTATGGGAGAGCTGAATGACCGGTTTGACTATGGTTTAAATGCACAGAATAACATGGATTTACATGGAGAATCTGTACAGAGGAAACAGTCCAAACCAATATATTTTTGTGGACATCTGAATATAGTTGCTTATGTGTATGCAAAAGGATTACTTTATGGGAGAGAGGAGCTAAGGTGAGCATCTTCCAAACAGCAAAACACGTGAATCGATGCTAGTCATCTGCTTTTAGAGAGGTAAATGGCACCCTGACTTCCTGTCTCCCTTGTGATCTCTAGGTGTTAGTGTGCTATAAATAACAATAGCTCTTTTGACAAGAGAAGGAGATTGAGAAATTGACTAGGAGAGGCTGAATTTTTTTTCACAACATATGGATGATCAAGATGGGGAAGTGAATGTGCTTAACTTGGAAGGTTTGTGTGAGGCTGTGGTTCCACTTTTCCTTGCAGGATTGTGACATTTCTTTTCCTACACACAAGTTGACAGATAAAGCTGATGAAGTAAATATTAAAGTACAATGACAAGGAAATTTGGAGAAATTGACATAGTAACTGCCTGGCTAAATTTTGCCTGTGAGATCTATAAATCTGTCACTTTCATGAACATAAGATTCTCACAAATCATTAGCCAAAAACTGAGAGAGCCATCCCTTATTTTCACAGAAAAAAAAAAAAAATAGTTGCAAGACCAATTTAACTATCTTTCCAGCCATGAAAAGCAATCCTACCTTTTCAGCCATCATTTTGCATGGCTGTGTTCACTGACATAATAGAAACAAAAATCAGTATGTCCGCTAGTGATTGATATTACACAAACTTTTAAAAGATGAACAGAACAGAAAAGATACCCTCTCAATAAATAAACTTTTTCATGTTAATTCAGACAATTTTGCATGAAACCCTGTAGCACCTTAGCACAAAACATCAGTACTAGTTCAACATACTTTATCAAGGAGAGAACCTCACTTCTCAAACAGGTTGTTTTGCCTACTTAGATTTTAACAGCTGTAATACACACGTTAAAATAAATCTACCATAAACTCACAAGGCACCCAGGATAGAGCTTCATGAATTAATTTTCCATTTTGTTTCTACTGTAGAAACCTTAATAACACTTTTAATTTGTTTCGACAGTGGTCTGAAGAATCCAGAACACATCTCTGCCTTACTTTTTATTGCAGTCTATTTTATTTAAAACCACCTATGATGCAGGACAGAAATTGCACTTACATTCAAAAAAACTCAAGTCAGCAAAGATTGTGAAATTTCTAAAGTTGCCAAAAATTATCCATTACATGTTGTAGCCGTCAGTATTGAAAAATGGTAACTGATTTTATGAAAACTATAGAGACTTCAGATTTACACCTTTACAAAATTAGTAGAATCTAGTCAATTTACTGGTGTGGTTTACTTTCAGTACTTGAATTCTTTTGTCCTATTTGCTCACATTATGTGTTTATTATCTATAGTGCTAAATACTCATATTTCTGGAATTCTAAATGAAAGCTGAAGAAAATGTCATTGATGATGTAACTGGCAGAGCAATATTAAATGCATACCTCTCTAGATTTTATCTTGCTTTAATTGATGATGCTTCCTGATAAAGTATTTGAACTATTTTTCCTCATACCTGCACTATCTGTTACTAAGAGCAGCAGGGCACCTTTTTGAAAACACATTTGTAAGAAGAAAGAATGATTCCATGAATTGGTGAATATACAACACATGAGATTAATCCAAATTACAGAGAATTTCTCTAAAATTTTGAGGAAATATTCCAACCATATTTAAGACTCTATGTTTATGTTTGGTTTTTTGCACAAGTCCTGGAATTGGTTTTTTTCCCATTTTTCCTCTTAAGTTTTTCTTCAAGATTATTTTGTAAAATAACTACTATAGAGAGAAACAACACAGTAAGAATTATGTTGATGGCTTATAGGCTTTTTTTTCTTTTTTTTTGTTTGGTTTGGTTTTAATTTGTTTGTTTGTTTGGGTTTGGGTTTGTTTTTTTGTTTTTTTTTTTTTTTAAACAGAGTGAAAGAAAACTAGGATTAGGTATTGCTAAATCTTCTTTTTGCTATTTATCTCCACCTTTCATTAAAAGCATTTTGGCTGAAGTAAATTCTGAAATTTTATGGGAGATTTAAGCAAGAGAAATTCTGCTATCTCTTATTTGTCCTGAGGAATATAAAGGTGTGCTGTCCCCACTCATCTCTGGAAAAACAATTTTCAGACCTGTCAAGTTTGAAGTTCAGACAATACTGAGTATTTTGAGTAGTAAACCATGGAGAATAAAGTAGTTCTCTGTGTTATGGGAATTGAACCACCCGAGATAGAAGGCATCAACTTAAGACAGGAGGGACACTACAAAGATGCTAATGAGCTCATTCCAAAGTAAATCTTATTCCCAGCCCTGATTCTCTGTTGGTTCAAGACCTTTTGACTTATATGATCATTCCCTTGTCCTGTGTTTGGGATTGGGCACCTGGCCCCAGGTAGCCCTATGTGTTAGTAGCCTAGCCACACCTCATGGTCTTTGGATTGCTGCTCTTGGACCACACGGTCCCTTCTGATTAAAACCTATCTCTGAGTGCACCATCCTTTAATTAAGTCATGCTTGGACCTGGCTGGCTACACTCTGTATGCTTATAGATACAGAATGAAGTGTTTGTAGCATGTGTTCATGAAGACTGAATTAATTTTATTCAAACCTTTAGAAGGATATTAATCTTTCAGCATGACTTATATATGGAAAATTTATTATTTGAAGATTTTATGTGGAAAAGAAACAGCTGCAAGTAGAATCTTTTGCAGTCAAAATAGTATCCAGAGATTTATGCCATCTGGACTTAATGGGAAAATAAATTTTAAGAATACATTGATACTGAATTAAATTGAAAACTTGCTGTGGCAGGAGAAATGCATGTGCAAGTTCTTATGGATCATGAGACTAATAAACATTATGGAAAGATAGATGATTTCCAGGAATAGTGAATAATCATTTAGTGTTCAGAGTTTCTTGTGCTGTACGGGTTTTGCTCATTTTGTGAGATCTGAAATTTGTCCCTGATGGATTAGCTCAGGTTTGCAAGATCAACACATGTTTTAGTACATTTGTCCATTTTCCAAGCTTTTGAAAACTCTGTTAGAGGGGCCCATCAGGGCCAACAGCTGGTTATTTGGTAAGTTCAACTTCTTATGGAATTGGTATTTACGATAAAAGTGATCTCCCAGGGATTCTGCAAGAAGTTTCTCTTCTTAGTAGCATGTATAATTCTGCAGGTCAAACCAGTCTGGATCTTTCCAGATATTTCTTTTTAATATTTTTAAAAAATATTATACACCAAGGAGCTTCCTTGAAGTGAAATGTACTCTTTTTCTTCTGTTTAAAATATGGAATTAGGAAATTAATTTACTTTCTGATTTTTTTGTGTGTCAGAGGAACAGCAAGAAAAGGGACAGGAGAACCCAGTCCTCATCAAACTGAAAGCTGTAACAGTTTCTGTCACTGACGTACAGGTGAACAAAACTGAAAGCTGCAGAACATTTCCCATTAAAGCCTTGAATCTACTCTCATGTTAATTGCTGTGAATCTGAAAAAGATGAAAAGTGGGATTATTAAAAAAAAAAAAAAGAGGCAAATCAAGTCTTATGGGTTGATCCCATAGTCTGCATGAAGCCTGCTGCCATTAGAATTTTATAAAGTTAACTCCCATCAATGGACTTCAATGTTTTCAAAATTCAGGGTTATTGGATGAATGAAAAAGATGAGTCCTGCCTTAACAAGAGTTCTGCCTTATGCACAGACTATGACAAGGAAAACTCACATCATTGCACTGTAAATAGTAAGGGAAAAGAAAACAGAAGTATCCAAAGCTCAGGAACAATTTGTCTTGGGGTCAACCTCTGTCTTGCCCCGGCTGTTCATTCTTGTAATAGCTCTTCAGGCTTCTGGATACTGAGTGCTGCAGTACCTGGAGTGCCCTGGGGAGTGCAGGTGACTCGGGGCAGCAGTGCCAGCTGGACCCTTCTGTGCACTGGCATTTATGTCTGCAAGGAGCTGCAAGTGGCAAACGGAGTGTGTAGGGCAGAAGAGACAGGTAGGGAGACAAAATCTTGCATTGAAATTTGCTGGAGAGTTTAAGCAATGCAAAGAGGTATAACGAGGATTTTTGCTGAAGAAAGGGAAGGCTGTAGGGAAGAGATGCACAAAAGTAGCACAGTTATACTTCTCAAGGATTCATACTAGTCAAGGATTCATACCATTCAAGGATAGTAGCCCAGACAATTAAAAAATGTCAAAGAGAAATAAAAAATTTGTTCAAAATACCTGTGAATGTTTTATGCTGTTTTTTAATGCATAGGATCTTTTGCTGCCTTTCCTGTCTAACTGGAAATTGAAGAATGGGAAGTCAGATACTGGAACTTTTTTATTACAGGAACAAATTCTTGTAGTTTTCTGTGTTTGCAAGCTCAGATCTGAGGCCAAAAAATATCTCCCAAGATGTTTATAATAGAAGATATCCATTATTTCCCCTGTTACAGGCAGAATTCTCTCTGTCACCTACATCTGTCACAGTAAATTAGACTGCTTTTTCTGCACCTTGCTCAGGGTCCTACTTGGAGCCCTTACTTTGGTTCCCCATATTCCTTCTACCTCTTCTCATTACTACATCTTCAGCTACATTAATCCACAACATATTTATATC
>VXBQ01009073.1:0-12330 GCA_013400175.1 Phainopepla nitens | reverse complement strand
GGCGTGGTGGGTAACATAATCAGATGATATATGGTGCTTTGAATGGGATTACAGTGATCAAATAAGCATGTTTGGCAGCTCAGTAAGAAGCATTAAAGCAGAGTTTAGCTGGACAAATTGCTTCTAATTCAGCAAAATTATACATGCAGAAAGATTTTTATTTTGCAGAGATTACAGCCTGAATTTATGAAACAAGATCACTTCCTGTAGATACCATTCAGAATTTTTAACAGAAGTTGCAGCATGATGCAGTGATGTAATTCTTTATGTTTTGTGTGGCAGCAATACCCGTCTGTGATTCCTGTTTGCTCTCACTAACTCTGAATGAAGCAGAGCCAAAGAATGGAAGCAGTGTGGTGGGTGGAGGAAGCTGGGAAATTAATGCAGTGACACTCTGTGACAGGGCAGGACTGGAACAGTTTTGCTGCCAGGGGGAAATAGGTTTGGGAGGAAGTGTGAGGAAGCTGGTTGCTGACTGGCTGCCCTAAGGCAGACCTGCATAATGTTGCACAGGTTTGGAGATGGATGCTCACGCGTCACTTCTGCCATCACTAACCCTTCCTTCTGGAGAGTTGTTGTACCACATCACGTCAAGGTTATTTCTGAGTACTTTTTCTACCTTCTAAGCTCTATCTGTAGTTGGGAAGTGATAAGACCATAATTATTTGACACCAAATAGCATATTGTGTATGTAATTTAAAACTGCCTAATTATGTGCCTAGCTTAAAGGCTATTATAACTTCAGTAGTGTCCTCTGGGTAAACAACTCTTCTTTCACTCAGGTAAGCACGTAATTAGCGAAGAAGGAATAACCCTGGGAATTAACTGACCAGTAGTCATTTTGGCTTTCTTCTCAGAATTCAAATGAAAATACTATTTTATGAATGAATAATTTCTGTTGCTTTTATTTTTTCTCATAGGAACTCACGAAGCTTCAGGAGAAAGAACAAGTGTATTTATCTCTGTTTTATGGACAGAAAAACAGAACTAAAAGCTTAAACTATCATGAGGAATAAACAGCCCCAAAAGACAAAATCTATTTCAAACTTGTAGCCTAAAACAGCTTACCAACTTCTTTTTTTTATGAGCAGTGCTCTCTATCCTAAGAAGGGTCACACATAGGTAATGTCAATTATGTGCTGTTTTATATAGTTAGTTATGTTAGCTTTGACATTGTGTACATAAGTTGTACCCATTGCAGCTCTTCAAAGGAACATGAGAGAGACTACAATTAAATCTTTTTTTTCATTTCAGTTTCTAAAGCAACTTCTCAGGACTGCATACTCTTGGACATTTATTACTTACAGCAGAAGAATATTTTCTGGAAGTACCTGATATTCAGTAAACCTTAATGTGATTGGATGAACTCTCTTTGTGATCTTGAATGACTTATTTAATACCTTTACACATTAATTTCCTTGATTACCTCTTTTTCTTTTTCTCTGAAAGACATTTAATACTTCTATGGTGAGTGAGGGAAGGAGGATAATTGGTAAATACACAAAAGAATAAACTGCCATGTTGACAAAATTTACTCTTCTCCAAAGATAATTTATTACAAAAAAACCCCAAAACAAACAAACAGACCAAACCAAACGAAAACCAAACAAAAACAACAAAAACCCCAACCAAACAAAAACAAACAAACAAACAAAACCAAAACCAAACCAAAACAAAATCAAACAAACAGAACACCCTCCCAAAAACCAAAACCTCCTCCCCCCAAAAAATCCAGTAAGAGAGAATTAAATTCCTAAGGAGGAGGGAGGACTGTTTGTTAGGGAAAAGCAAGAGATTGAAACAGATGGGAAGAAGGAGAATGTGGCACATCCTACAAGCCTTATGTCAGGGCAAGGCTGTAGATGGAGATTGTGAATATTCCTCTCTTCAGGGAGCTTGCAGGACCAAACAGACCAATTTAAACTTAATCCTTCACTTAATCTCAAATCTCCAATACTATGAGGAGAGAGTGTCAGTGACATGACCATTATTACATAAGATTTCAGGCAAATATTGTGCCTTGTTTCCAACAGTTGTCAAATAATGAGATATTTTCATGAGAATAGCTCAGATGCATGGATAGGAGGCTTTGGGAAGTGTTTATTGCCAGGCTCTTGTGTGAGGAAGAGAGGAACAGCATAAACAAATGAGTAGAGCAGCAGCAGCCTGACAGCAGACACCTTTCACCTCCACTGATGACCAGATCCAACATATGAACAAGTTGCAAGCAAAAGTGATAAAATTGAAGCTAATTAGACTAATTCACTCTGAACAATTTCCCAATGAGTATGGAAACAAAAGGGTGCTGAGTGCTCTCGTAACAACAGCTTCTATTCATTAATAAGCATGACTTGACTACATGGATCATTAGAGGAAGAAATCAAGGGAGAAATGAGTAGTCTGATACCAGGACCTTTCTGACGTGCTTTGAGATCCTTTCAGTTGCACAAAGTGCAGGGAATGTCTAGCATGCTGCAGTGATAGTCCATTACCAACCTTTATTGAAACATGAAACCATTTTAAAATATAAAATAACCACAGCATCTGGCGTTTGAAGCATCTCCTCTGAAATCCAGATATCCAGAAATCCAGTCTAAGGTTTTTGAATGTAACAAATTCTCCAGACTATGCTGCTGATAAATTATAGACGACACACACCTACACTTTTCAACAGTAGATTGCAGCAGCTTCTTCTTTGCCTATTTTTATTTTCCTTATTTCAAGGTGTACTGTTCTTTGTCACAGTTACAAATCTGTAAGTAAAAGTAACAAAGCTGAGTAGAATTTAAAATATTAGACAAGTTCAGAAGAGACAGATAAGTCGTATCATAGAGGTGAATTAATTATTAAAGGTTAATTTTTGAAATGTTTAGAAGCACTCTGTGTAATAAATTAAAGCGCTCTGTAATAAATTATCCCTCATGGTTTACCTGAATGAGAAATAGCATGTTTTGGTATGCAAGAATGAGTGACCTCTGAATTACCCTGGGTAATTTAAAAACCAATTTCAATCTAAATTCAGTTCTCTGATTTTGCTTAGTCCCTGATTCATGTATACAGTCCCTCAGAGGCTTAATACAACCTGTCAGCTGCATGAACTTATGTGCCTGCAAAGTGAAGACCGTGAGTTCATGGGGCTGTTTTGCAATTTACAGAGCTCTTATGTGGGGTTATTTAGAGTGGGAGGTTCAATATGGTTGATGTTTCCTGTGGAAAGACTCTCTGGCTGCAAAGGAGTTCTTTAAGGACAGGATCCTTGTATTTGTTTTGGTTTGGGTAAATTTTAGGAGACAATTTTTAAAGGGGTTTTTTTAGAAAAGCTGACTTAAGTGGTCTTTCCCACTAACTGGTCTGGGAAAAAATTTTTTTAGAGGGAAGTGGGGAAAAAAAACACCTGTTTATTTAATATTCAAAGTATTCTATAGTAAAAAAATGAACAATATTAGAACAACAAAACTTCTCACTGCTCTGAGGAGATGATAAATTCAGAAAAGTCTTTTTTGTGGGTTGTTCAGTTCTTCTAGTGTTGGAAAATGTTGTGGTCTGGGCTAGGTTTTGGCGGTCACAGGTGGGAAATTTTGGTCTTCTTTTGAGTTTTCAGTCTAGAGCAGGTTCAAAATAGTTTTAAGAAAAAAGAATAAGATCACAGTCTAGGGAACTTCTCTGTCTTAGTTAAAACTAACTAAAAAGCAAAAGAGAGCTCTCTCTGGCCATCCACTGCAGACAACCCAGTCCAGCAGAAGGATGCAGGGGAGTCAGTGCAGTTGCTGATAACAAACTGTGCGCTTCTCCTCTCCCCACTTTGCTCTCAGAGGCAGTCTTAAAGATGCAGAACTCAACACCCAGCAGAAACAGATAAATGATGTTGGGGATATAAGTATCACAAAGTCACTCCGGGGCAATCCTATATATACTGGCAGTAAGTTACCTAACTATTTGGCCATGCAGAGTGATTGCAAATATATAGCCATTCTGAACTCTTTTAGTTCAAAGCCATTTTCACAGTTAGCAGGAATTGGACATTCTGAAGATGTAATAATTGAAGATACTTTTCTGCAGAAGTATATTTAGTTGCATGTTCCTGGGTTAGAGCTAATTTTCAGCTCTTTGAGAAAAGGATGAGACCAAAAGCTGTTGGAAAATTTCCATGTCAGACATGAAAGGGCTCCATCATGCCCCAAGGTCTGAATGATAGATATAGTCAGAGGGAGAACATCAGGCTAGCAGGACCTTCTGAGCCTGATGTAGGAGATCATCTAACAGATATCAGTTACATTAGTGAGAGTAACTGACATGTACATAATTATTTTTAAAATGCTTTTTTTTCTTACATTGGTTGAGTGAAACACTTTGGAAGTAGTTTGGAGCTTTGCATTTGAACATGTAAATCCTCAGGCACTGATGAGTTTTGTTTGATGCTGTTTATTTAGTTTATTTATCTTCTTCTACTTAAGTGCAGACCCTGTGAAGTTGCCATGCCTCTCTTGAGCTGCTGCGGATTCTTTAGAAAATAAGTGGTAAAAGAATTGTAGCACACAAAGTAATAATACTAGCATTTAAATTACATAGCTGTAAATAAAAGTGCTTTGGACTGTGTTTTTCAGTGTCATGAATGCAGTCTCACAGCTGTAGGTTTACCCCAGAGGAGACCTCTGCAGGAGCAGAGGGATGTGAGAATGGAGATCTGACTCCAGATGCTGCAGCTCAAATCATCTTCATCACTGCTGCTGCTTGACTGCATTATCCCTTTGCATGGAACAGCAGCAGCACTTGTACTGCTCCCAAGAGTTAGGAATTGATAACAGCTTTTAACTTATCCAGTCAAAGCTTCATTTTCATAAAGCTCATATCTGAGTAAAGAAAAACCCCACAGTGGGTAGTCTTGTGGCCCATACTCTGTGACAGAAGTGTGTCTGTAGAAAAAGAAAACTTCATGCTAAATATAGCAGGAAGAGAACAATCCTTAAGAAATAGAGTGGGCAGTCTTTTTCAAGATACAGTGTGAAAGAATACTTTGCAAAAACTTTTTCAAAACCAGGAGAGTATGTACATTTAGATAACTACAGCAATTCAAATTCAAGTAAAAAGGTCTTACCAATGAGTTTAATTTTATTTTTTTTTAGTTTCCTTTGAATCACAACCTATCAGTACCATCACAGTTTCAAGAAGAGTCTGAAGCTGCACACTTTCTTTGACATAATCAAATGCAAAAAACCTCAACACATGAAGTCTCTTTTCCTCAAAGGATCTTACACTTGCTTAACATAATTCCTATGATGACATCTTTTGTGTTTAGAGGTTAATAGCTCTTACCTACTTTCAGGAAATTATAGTCTCAGCAACAAAAGCAGATAGGTTTAAAGTAGTTTGCATGCCTTCAATGTATACATAAATTGCTATCTTTTTTCTTTTGTTTGAAGCACATAAAATCTCTTGTTGTTTGTTTTTATTACATTAAATTTGTTATTGGAAGGAACTTTATTTCTGCACTTTAAGTTGCCTTATTTCCTGACTACTTAGACAGCAGAAATGAAACATAATATTCTTCTGAGAAAGCCATTAAGCTTTGATATTTTTTTTTGATTTTTTTTTTTACGAACTAAAACAAAAACTAATCTACAATTAATAAAATTAATTTTACATTGGAATGTATTCTGGTATGCTTTCTGTTAATTTAATCATAAAATATATAACATCAAGCTTTAAATCTGTATTGTTCAGCAGTTCTCAAGCAAATAAAAATCTCCACAGAACAAATATTACATACAATTACAAATATTCCTTTATAAGATGATATTTTATAGAAACATAGAAGATATTGGCTTCACAACTAATCTCAAACTATGGCATATGGCATCCAAATGATCAGAGATGCTGATTTCTTTCACTTCTATTTAAATATGAAAACTGTAGCAAATCACATCACTAGAAATAAAAAATTTGATTCAGAATTTGCTTATACTTTGTTTCCTTTATTTTGTCTAGCAGCAATAACCCAGCCTGTAAGAAAAAGATATATCCTAAGGATATATCTCCTAAGACTGAGGCCCCTGTGAGTAAAATCTGTTCTAACTCAGCCCAAACCAGCCCAGAGTGGATTTTCTAGGCCTAAAGACTGAGAGAATAGGGACAATCATCTTCCAATGGAGGCAAACAGTCCAACTCAGTTTCTCATGCTGAGGGATGGGGACAGAAGGGTTAGCACTGTTTCCAAAAGCCCTACACCAGGGAGGAGTATGGTGCCATGATACTGTACAGCATGCTGCACGTGTGACATGTGCCTCTAACAGAATCAGCTGTGTCAATGCTCTGTGATCTGAGATATGATGGCATGAAATCACAACCAGAAATCACAGAATATTCTGAGTTGGAAGGGACCCAGCAGGATTATTGAGTCCAGCTCTTAAGTGAACGACCCATACAGGGATCACCCCAAAATGATGCCATCTGGAAGCTGAGTAAAAACTGAAAACGTCTCTGTCTCTGATGTTTTAGTTCTTAACACAAGGTTGCATGTTCCTAACACAGGTGGGTGTTAGTGGGATTGCTTTTCTATTTGGTTACCAGTCTCAGAGTCCAGAATTCAGAGACAGAGCATGACTGTCTGAAGATGTGCTCACCACTTCTCCAGATGTGTATATAGCATTTCAGTATCTCATACCACATTTCCTGCTGCACAATAATAATTTTATACCTTTTTAGTAACACATAGTTTTAGTTGCAAGCACTACAATGTAAGTAATGCTTTGGTTTTACTTCAGAGCTGAGTTAATTTATGATGTAAGAACTATTTAAAATCTTCCCATTTCCAAGTTGCCTCTAAGCTTCAGTAGTCCTTAGGCCTTAGTAACTTGGGTGTACAGCTCTGTGTGCTATGTGCCTCTTTCTTTAGAGACACCAACAGTGCTGGCAAGACTCAGGGAAAAAATGCAGGCCCAGCCAATATTCAGGCAAAGATTCTTTATTTTATTCCATTAGGCCTGGGCCAACAACTGCTGTCCTTGAGAAACTTCATATTCAGAAGAAGATGTGTCCTCTTTTGACCTACACCAGCAATGACCCAGCTGACACATCAGCAGACAAAACTGCTATAACCACCTCCACGTGCTTTCGCTGTGCAAACTCTTTGCTGTCAAGAACATCTGCTGCCTCTGTAGAATTTTTTGCATATTTTATTGCTGGGTTTGGCAAACAGAATACACACAATGGATTAGAGAACTGTGTTACATGCCAGAGAATTGTTTTTAAAAAAGAGATATTTGGAGTTGTATAATGCCTGCCCCATTATTAGCTTTTAGCAGCAGATGATTTGTATCTCAAGCTATAATTGATGACTCCTGTAAAGCTAATAATTAAAATAAGCCATATTCACTACTTCTAAAATTGAGTCTGTTAGATATTAATCAGGTGTTGTACATGACCTCTGAAGGGTAAATTTATCCTCCCAAATCTTCCCTTTAATATTATTCATATTATACATTCTTTGTACTATTTATTACTACTATATGTTAGTGACAGCTGGGTATTAGGTGTTGTCTCAGCTTTGAAAGACAGATGCTCTGAGGAGTGTATTTGGACTCTGTAGAGCTCAGAGTCAAAAAAGAGACAAATTGCCAGGGCAAAATTAATGAACAGTGGGAATTTAAAACATACATATGTACATGTGTATTTATATGAATCAGCTAGTTCTGTGGAGGCTGCAGAACACTGTAATGCATTTTGTTTAAACAGGTGAAAAATGGTTTAGGAAAATAATTATTCTATTCCCAAGTAGGGCTGTTTTTCATTTTTGTTGTTATTGCCTTTAGTATGCATTCAGTCCTTAGGGAAAATTGTATCTGAGCTGCTGCATTTTCATGTGTGGAAATGATGAACTAGCTTGAATATGCTGCTGGTGTAAGATTTGGTTTTAATGTGATCCTTAACATGAAAAGATCTCCACTTCTAATTGTACCTTTAAAAGTCTTAAAATTTGCAATAAATTAATTTGGAATTTGAAACAACACAAAGTAGGACAAAAAAAAATCCATAGTCTTGGATTTTTATTCATTAACTTTATGAGAGAATACTTTCAAAAATAGTAATCCTGGAACACTTTATAAAATCCTGCTTGCACTTTTATTGTCTATACAATAAAAGTCTATACTGCACACTTAGTAGCACTTGATCAATTTCCCTTTGCATCTGGAAACCTTAAGATCTAATGTGCTTCCATTTCCAAGGCATGTCTTTAGTTACGTGTGTTTACTATGTATAGCTAATAAATAGATAGGCTGAATTGCTTTTTTTTTTTTTTTCTTTTCTATCTGTTGCCTGTGCTTCTTTTGTCTTTTTTTTGTCCATGACTGTGCCTTCTTCTTTTCTGTGTTGGGCTTCTCCTCCTGGTGCTGGTGCTATTAACAACATTATTGAAAGCCCTAATGGTTTTTGCTTTTCTGTGTGACTACTCTTTTCTATCATCTTCTTGTCACAAGCCTTTTGTGGCAACCTACCCGTGTCTTTTTTTTTTTTTTAGCTTGGACATATAATCAGAAAGAAATTACAAAACAATTATAAAGGGCCCATTATGTTCTCCTTTGATTATCCACTGCTTTAAATCATATAGACCAAATAGTGAACCCTTAAACCTTCAAAATAAGTCTTCAATGATGCTTTCTTAAAACACAGGTCTGGCAAATCTGGCCCGTGGAAACTATGTCCTTGCTTAATGGATATTTTAGTATAAGATCTTACTTACCCTTCCACTGACCATCAAGTAAGTTTCAGTCCAGATCCATCTGAGGATGGATCCATCTGCTAAAACACAGATCTGTCAAGCCAACAGGCAGGCAGAAGATTCTGAAAGTTAGCTATTCAGAAATGCCAAGGAGAGGATAGTATTTAATACCTCAGCTACATAGAGCCCTAAATTTACCGCATTTATGAGATAGACGTTCACAGCCTGCAAGACTTTCGCAGACTTGGATTCTTAATGAAACTCTTAATAATAACAATTTCACAACTGAGAAGCAGAAGTTTACAGTGCTTTAAATGATCTAAGGATCATTTTTCCTACACCCGTCTACTCTTCTCTTTATGGTTTCTGCTTTCATTGCTAATCCTAATTTTCCTGTACTCTTTATGATTTCTTCATAAATATAACAAAAGCTTTTTTTTTTCTGGCAAGTTCAATATGTAATTGATTCTGAACACATTGTTCTGTGACAGTAGAAGTTTGTGTGCAGCCATACAGTACTGGGATTAAATCACTAATTCTTTTCATCAGTGAGCGTCAGGTCACATTAATTCCTTTTGGAGACCGAGACAGTAGACAAATCATGAAATGCTGGTACCCCATCCAGTTCTTAAGGCTGACAGAGTTACATAGGTCCTCTTCATTGCTCAGAGATTGATCTAATTTGTCTTGACAAATGGCCCCATAACCCTTTGGTGATATGTTTGCCGAATCAAAATGTCTTTAAATAGCCTAGAATTTTTCTAGATAATGCTATAATGCTGTAAAAATTAAACAGTGTTAAAACATAAAATGGAAAATAAAACTTGTCTATGCTTTAAAATCAAATCTAAAATGATTCTGTATGCTGTTTTTTGTATGCTGCTGAAGTATTTTTAACAGAACATTGTTACTATGGACTCTGTTGACCTCAACATCCTTTCATTTCATTCCACACAAAATCAATATAGTCTTCTCCATAAAGGCACATTTTAAATTTGAAACTCAGAAGCACCCTTGCATCTTCTCTACAGACCTCATTCATATCTATAGAAAGTGATAGTTAGTTCCATCTCTTGTATTTTTACAGATAGTTTTTCTGTTCATTACAAATGCAAAAGCACCTTCATCTTATTCACAAAGCTTTAAGTGACATCAATTCAAATCTTGTGGATGTGTTATGTGATTATTTTCTCAGAGAACAAACTCTCAGCTTTTATTCAGTCATGGTACTGTATCAGTGCTCAAAGCTTGGTGTTTCAAGCAGTTTCAAGCTCAGAACACCTAATTGCACGCAGGGAAATGTACAGCTAATAACCAAGGGCTTCCTGCTAAACAGAAGCATGTGTCCATGGCTGAGCCAGGAACTCAAAGGACTCTGGGCATTAGGAATAACTAATTCAGCCCAGTGGTTTTCCACTTTCTCCAGCACAAACCAGTTGTGCTCGAAACCCTTCCCCAGCTCTGTTGCCCTTCTGTGGACACGTTCCAACCTCTCAATGTCCTTCTTGCAGGGAAGGGCCCAAAACCGGACACAGGATTTGAGGTGCAGCCTCACCTGTGCCCAGTACAGGGGGATGGTCACTGCCCTGGTCTCTTTTTATTTCTGAAACTCAAGTCAGAAACATGTTCCCAAATATTTAATCATTATTGTTGCTCATTGGTGAATTCTATTGGATGGTTTGCTCCATTTGACAGTTTTTAACAATTACATATAACCCTCTTCATTAAAAATGTAACAAGAACATTGACATGTTGTATTACCTTTTTTTTCACCCATAGCAAGATGCAAGATATCTTATAACTGTAATTGTTTTTCTTCTGCCACGTGAAACTTGTCCCATCAACTGTACACTGATACTTTTTGGTTACTGTCAACATTTTTTCTTTCCAGGTTTCTGCTTATACATATTTTATTTGTGTTTCACATTACAGTTTCTTCAGTACAAGAGCCTGCATATTTCACAGTGAATAATTTTGCTACTCTTCAGGACATGGTGCTAACCTTCCCAATGCCTCTCTTTTATATGTCAGTCTTCACTGATGCTTGCTGCATTTGTCAGTTATTAATGAAGATGGAGGCTAAAACCTGACATAATATTGATTTTTCTAAGTGATTTGCTTGAAATATGTCTAGTTTGATTCATGGATGGTTCATGTTTTTCTTGTTTACTTGTCAACAAATGATGACCAATCATTTTTCTTCCTTTTTACTTAGCTAACTTGTATATTACAGTAAAGCCAGTATTCTGGAGCCAAGAACATCTGACTCTTTTCTTTCAGCAGATTTGTATGTTTAGTCACCACAAGGACGGTTCCCCCCTGTTAGGATAAAGCGGCATTGACTGTAAGTTGGTCTGTGTGTGTGGTGTACAAACTAATCCATAGTGGGGTGCAGTCACTACCAGAATACTTGGACAATTGTTGCCAGATTCCAGAGGCATTTCCACCCCTGACAACAGTCGTGGAACCCAGGTAAGTTAGGAGGTTCTTGTTATAATGGCCCCATCTCCACCAATACAACAAAAATAACCCACAGTAATATTTCTGAGCTCTAATAGTGAATTATTTATTTTTATAGCAAACCACAGTGAGTAGGGTGGGTAACCTATAACTTAACAGACACTATTTCTAGCACACTGTTGTATGTTGTCTATTCTTGTAACATATCTAAAAAGACCTCTGAAAAATTAGGATGTTTTTCGGGGCATATATTTTGCCAGACTTTCACACTGAATTCCATAGATCTTCACAAAAATTTAGCACACCTTCATTTGCTCTCTTAGATTTTGATAGTAACTGACTCCAACAAATACTACCACTTACTGAATCTAATTGTTTTTTGAGAATCAGTAACTGCCTCTTATTGATAAATAGGTTTTATATATAAATCAATTATCATTTTATTTAACTTTACAGTCTGCTTTTGTTTTTTTGCATTCTGTTCTGAAATATCTCGGTTGGACTCAGCAAGTTCAGTTAGTCCTTGGAGGGATGGCCAAAATAAACTTGTACTTCTTCATGATTTTAATGGACCAAACAAGACATTTTATTTTTACCTCAGTGTGTACTTGGAAGCAGGTAAAAGCAGTGTAAATTCAGTTGTAGGAGGAGGTGTGTTTGCTAGAAATTATAAATTGAACAGAATCAGAACATTTATTTTCTTTGCTGTGTAAAATTAAAGGTCATCATGACTTCAATACTTTGAGATGGAGCGTAGAAGAGAGGATATTAAAATAGATTAAAAATCTGGGAAATAATTCTGTATTACAGAAAAGGGGAATGACAGAATGGTTATTTCCCCCACTAAGTTAGGTCCCCCAGTTACTCTGGGGAGTTAACATGAATAAATATGATTTTGGATTTTAGTACTGCATGTATATCATGAAAAGAGGGGTGTCCTGGGCTGCCCTAGAAGAATGTTGCCAACAGGTCAGGGAAGGTGAGCCATTTCTTCTACTCAGCACTGGTGAGGTTGCAGCTGGAGTGCTGAGCCCAGATCTGGACTCCCCAGTACAGAGCAGACGTGGAAAAGAGCTGGGCTGGGAACTCCAGCAAAAGGCACAAAGACATTGGGAGGTTTGAGGACCTTCTATATGAGGAAAGGCTGAGAAAGC
>VXBQ01009071.1:113640-130391 GCA_013400175.1 Phainopepla nitens | reverse complement strand
GTTGGGTGGCGGGGCCCGGCTGCATCCTGGTGCGGGGCCCTCCCGGCCTTCCTGCCTCCTGTGATGGGGCTGGGGCAGCGCTGCTCGACCTTGCTGCCGTGGTCCTCAGGAGGGTGAGACGGGGGTCCCTGCCCAGGGCAGGTGGGGGACAGGTGCCGCCCGGGTGCCATTAGCGCTGGGGTTCTCACAGCCCGGCCACCTGCCCGTTGTCCCCCCTGTGACCGCTCCCCGAGCCCTCCTCGGGCTCGGTGCTCCCCGGGTGGATTTCCGCGCTTTGCCTCGGTGCCTGCTGGCTGTGAGCTACAGGCAGGGCTTCGTTTTCTCTGTGCTGATGCAGCTGGACAAGACCTGAATCTGTAAGGCAGGGCTGGAGGTCTCTGGCAGCGACACACCGGCTACCTCTCGGGAATCTCTCCCCGGTTATCTCCGCAGGAGGCACCGGGATGCCGGAGTGAGGTGGAGATATGAGCAGAGGATAACAGGGGCTTGCCTGAGCCTGCCTTGCCTTCAAGCGGGAGATTAAGCACTCTGCTGCCCACACAGAGTGGGGCTCCCCCGCTGCCACCTCTCACATCTGGCTGCTGTGGGGCTGTAACGGGGGGCCCAGGTCCCGGCTGAGGCACAGTAGTTTGATGGTGATCTAAAAGTTGCCCTGTTTAAGTGCAGAGGGAGGCTCCCAGGCAAAAACAGTGAGTCCTGCCAAAAGGCAGACGGACAGTGTTGTGGGACATCACGTTTGGGAGGTAGGTGGTTGGTGGAGAGTGTTCAGAGGTCACTGGCACAAGGGGGAATCTCAGGGTAAGGGCTGTGGGTGAGAAAATGTCACCAGGTGTCCCCCTGGGAGTGGTGTCTTGTGCTCTGATGCATCCCAGCCCACTGCTGGCGGCACAGCTCAGAGGTGGGACAGCCAGTGAACGAGACATGTCAGGGCACAGTGACCCTGTGGCACTGCCTTGGCTCCCACCCTGCCAGCATCTAGGATCAAATCCAGAGAAGCTCCTTGGATCTGGGGGAACTGAACAGTGCAGCCACAAGAGTGGCTCCCAGCCCCACCAATTGTAGAAGAGCCCATGCAGGACTTCCAGATTCGGAGCAGCGAATCAATCTCCAACAGGGAAATGATGCAAGTCTTTCCTTCCTCGTTGGCCTGTGTCCATGCCAGGAAGGGCCAGTTTTATCTAGGAGCTCTGAGGGTCACATCTCTGTTGTTTTCCTCCTCCCAGTGCTGTTGCCTGAAAAGAGCCATTGCTAGATCACTCTCTCTGAGTCTCAGAGCCACTTCTGGGGTATGTCTGGGATGGGGACAGAGATGCTGTTTTGGAGGGACAAGTGCCAGAGACAGAGTCACTGTCCCTAGGGAATGGGGCAGGGGCCTGGGCACTCCTGGCAGCAGTGACAGCCCTTGTTCTGCCCACTCCAGCCTGGGCTCATCCCTGACCTGCTCTGGCAGTGTCTCCAGCCTAGCCAGGCCCGGAAACTGCCTGCCAACATGAGGGTTTGCGAACACAAGCAGAGCTCAAAGAACTGAGTTTCCTGTCCCTGATCTTATCTGAGCTGTGTCGAGGAGCATGTGAAGCTGTGCTCTTCCAACCAGCCAGCTCTGATGGCTGTCCTGGAGCCAGGCAGGCAGGAGAGCTCATGCTCGGGGCCTGGGAGACTCTGGATTTTGAGGATGGAGGGATTCTGGGATAGAGTGGAGGCTTCCAATCATCTGTACAAGGTTTCCTGCCTTGACTTTGCTCACACATCCATGGAAGTGACTTTATCCTGCATCTCATGTTGCTGGGGCATGGCCAGAGCCCTGGCTGGTGTGCAGGATGTGGCTCCTCAGGTGGGAATGGCCGGGCTCTGGGCTTGCACCAAGCAATGTGCTGATGGCTCAATTGGAGGCCATCTCCCGGGTCAGATAAAGTTACATCTCTGGGAGCTCTGGGCTGCTGGGTTACATCCTCACTGCCAGGAGGACTGATGACTCAGGGACCTCATCCAGGAAGTTGGGGGCTGCTCAGGCATCCCACGCCCACGGGATTGTTATCACCAGGTCCAGTGTGCGTGGGTTGATGGCTGTGGTTTCTCTCTCCCCGCAGGCCACGATGCTGCGTTTGGCTGCTTTTGCAGCTGTGCTGCTATTCTTAAGGGTCACTCTGGAACTGTCCTGGGCCCAGGCCATCCCTGCTCTCTTCATCTTCTACCTGGCATCTGGTGGATGGGACTTTTTCCTCATATTCCTCAAGACAGTACCAAGGGACGTGAGGTAGGTGTCCTGGCTGCGATGGCCCAACCATCCACCCCGGCCCTCTGCTCTACCTTGGTGTATGTGTACGTGTGAGCACAGCCCCTGACTCCTTGCACAGCCTGGGTTTCTGCTGGCACCTGGCCTGGCTGGAAGGAGATCTCCATCTGCCTTGTCTGGGTGACTCCAAACTTTCGGGCAAACTTTTCCCAAGAAGGATAGATTTCAGCTGAGCTCAAAGTCTATTGACTGTCCTTGTACTTCACCCTGTCCGTAAAGCTGCTGGCGTAGCAGCAGGCCCCTGTGCAAGGTTTATTCTGAGTTGGTATCAGGCTGTGCCAGCTCCCGGCAAGGATTTGTGAGGAAGGGAATGGTGGTACCTCTGGGAGAGCACTCGAGGCTCAAAAATGGCCCTTTGATCGGGAACATCCCTGTCTGCAGACTTCCAAAACACATCTCTCCCTGGCTTCCTGGCTATGAGCATCTCTGCATATGTATTCTGCCCATGTGCACACTGCTCAGGGGAGCACCCAGAGCTGCTGCTGACCTCGAGTGGGGTCTGGTGTAAGTGCTGGGCTGTTGCAGCTCCTCGGAAGGTCCTTGTGCTGTGCTGGCTTTGCTGGAGGAAGTGTTTTTGCAGGGGTCACTGAGCAGCTGCCCTCTTGCTCCCCTTCCTTTGGCAGCACGGGGCTGGTCCTGCTGCGGGTGAAGTTGCAGGTATGGAGGCACGTGAGGGAGAAGAACACAATCGCCAAGATCTTCCAGAAGACGGCGAGGAAGTATCCAGAGAAGACAGCACTGATCTTCCAAGGCACGGGCGAGAGCTGGACCTTCCGTCAGCTGGACGAGTACTCCAACCAGGTGGCCAATTTCTTCTACGGCCAAGGCTTCCGCTCGGGTGACGTGGTGGCACTTTTCATGGAGTCCCGCAATCAGTACGTGGGGCTGTGGCTGGGCCTGGCCAAGATCGGCGTGGAGACGGCCCTTGTGAATTCCCACCTGCGCTTGGAGGCCTTGCTGCACTGCATCACCATCTCTGGCTCCAAAGCTGTGGTTTTCGGGGTGGAAATGATGGAAGGTGAGGGGCTGGCAGATGTTTTGGGAGTGCTTTGGGCTGGAGGGAGGTGTGTCTAGTCCGTGCGTTCGGTGTTCCTTTCCTGCCCACCACAGAACAGAGATCTGGAAGAGAGTGGACAGTTGAATCATCCAGGAATTATATTTGGATTTGGGGTTGGTTTTTTTCTGTTGTTGATTCCTTTGTGCACTGGGCAGGATCTGGAGTGCAGTGCTGTCTGCCTCCCAGGCAGGTCAGCCTGGGTATGAGGATCCTTCCTTGTGTCTCTCGGGTCCATTCCCAGCATGGAGACCTGGGTTGGGCTGGGCCTGCCCCACTGCACGGGAGGAGCCTCCCCTTGCTCCCCATGGCTATTGCTACATCCCTGCAGCACCTTGGCTCCAGTTCCTTGTGTGTTTCAGCCCACACCTCTGAGGCTGATGGTGTCAACAGACCTCTTGGCACCAAAGAGGTTTTGGATGGGGAAAGGTGGAAAACAGGATCTTCTGGTCCCTGAAGAGGTCTGGGCTGTGGCCTCAGCATCTGTTAATCATGGGAACAACATCTGCCTGGGATGGCTGTGAGCCCTTTGGGGACTCTGCCAAGCACAGTGGGGCAACTGCTACCTGGGACAGGGTGTCCCTCAGACTGGGACGACAGGGGGTCTCTGTGCTGTAGCCACCCTGCTGCTTTTCTCCAGCTCCCCTCTTTACTTTCTCAGCAATGCAGGAAGTGCAGCCCTCCCTAGATAAATCCATCCATCTCTTCTGGTCCGGGGAAGAAGATCCTAAATCTGTGCTTCCTGGGGCAAAACACCTGGACCCCCTCCTGCAGATGGCCCAGCGACACCAGCCAGCTCCCCCTAATAAGGGCTTTCTTGGTATGTGGTCAGCTCTTGGGAACAGATATGGTGGTGATTTTGAGGGTCAGGTGGTTACAACTCTGGCAAGACTGCTGGGGATGCCGATGGCAAGGGATGTTTGGAATGGGTCTTACTCCAGTGTTGGAAGCCCAGCCCTGTGTGGAGCAGTATCCTGTCGTATCCTCCATGTGTCCAGCAAACCCAGGGTGATCCCAGCATGTTCTTGGAGCTGTTACATGAGAGTTTTGGCTCAGCTGGCACTAGCAGAGTGTCAGCCAGCTCCTAGGTTGGGAATGTGACCCTGTCTCCTCATTGCTCCCCAGATAAACTCTTCTACATCTACACCTCTGGCACAACGGGGCTGCCCAAGGCTGCCATTGTGGTGAACTGCCGGTAAGGCTGGGGACAGGGCCTCAGGGAGGATGGGGCTGAGCTCTGCCCTGTCCTAGCACAGCACCCCTGGCCCTGCTCCTGCCATGCCTTTTCACCCTCCTCTCAGGTACTTCCGCATGTCCAGCTTAGTTTTTTACGGTTTTCGGATGCGGTCCGACGATGTGATGTACGACTGCCTCCCGCTCTACCATGCTGCAGGTAAGGTGTCATGCACAGCCTGGCAGCCTGGGACTGACTCTTCCCTCAGCCAAGCCCAGGGCTCGGGGTGAGGCTGGGGGGCTGTGATCTCCATGTCGAGGAGGATGAGACTGCTGCTTTCAGTGTGTGACTGAGGCTTTTTTGCTTTTTCCCCGGAAGCCAAGAATCGATCTGGCTGACCTTTGGAGCAGGGAGTGTGTGGCGAGGGCATTATCCTACCCTGGTTTTGGAATACCTGTTGCCTATTGCTGCTCCCTGTGGGAAGTAAGGGGGGGAAGTCTAGGGGAAGGGGGAGCAGTGCCTGCCTGGCTGGCTGAGACATGCTGGGATGTTTAGGTGCGAAGTGCTGCCCTACATGTTACTGCCTTGTGTCCCCTCCCTGGTGCCCGTGGTCCTGGGGGCTTTGGCTGGGTGAACCCCCACTGCTGTGAGCCAGCCATGGCCTCTGCCTTGTCCGGCCAGTTCTTTCCCCAGGTGGGCTGTGCTGGAGGTGTTTGGGGACTGAGGGTTTTCCTGGCTGCCTCTGCAGGGAACATCGTGGGGATTGGGCAGTGCCTGCTGCAGGGCATGACGGTTGTCATCCGCAAGAAGTTCTCAGCCTCACACTTTTGGGAGGACTGTGTGAAATACAACTGCACGGTGAGGCCGTGAGGCAAGGGGCCAGCGGGGAGTGGGCAGTGAAGCCTGGGGGTCTGTGCCATGCTGGGGAGAGCCCAGCTGCTGGAAGTGGGGGACACCTGGACTGGTTCTGTCTGTCCAAACCACGTTTCTGGGTGGTGGGGCTGTGTCCTTCCCACCTGGCCTGGTAGCTTCATGTGTCCTCCTCATGTTCCAGTATTAGCCAGGAGATAGTAGATGGGTTTCACAGCCTGGAGAGGTGGGTTAATCAGGGAAGGACAGGCTGCATGAATTAGCAAAACTTCTCTTGTTTACTGTGGCCTCTTTAGCAAACTTTGGGTGTGTTGTGCCGTTCCTTCCCGCCCTGAAGAAACCTCAGACACCCCAGGGCCTGGCAGAGGGGTCCCTAGTGAGCCTTTGCTCTCTGTTGCTCGCAGATCGTGCAGTACATCGGGGAGATCTGCCGCTACCTGCTGAACCAGCCGTACCAGGACGCGGAGCGGCAGCACCGCGTGCGCATGGCCGTGGGCAACGGGCTGCGGGCCTCCATCTGGAGGGAGTTCATGGCCCGCTTTGGCATCGCCCAGGTGGCAGAGTTCTACGGGGCCACCGAGTGCAACTGCAGCCTGGGAAACTTTGACGGCAACGTAAGGCCCCTCAATCCTCCCTCATGTCCCAAAGCGTGGCAGCTGGCTTCGGCAGGGTTGGAAACCCAATTGGGGTGTTTGCTCCTTGGCACAGGTTGCCATCCACCCAAAGGGTTTTGGCTGTTGTGTGGTGCCACCTCTGTAATGTCCTGAGAGTATGTGAGCAGTGTGTTCAGGTGGGACAAATGTCCTTGCTACCCACAGCTCTGAGCTCTTTCTGTTCTAGGTTGGGTCATGCGGCTTCAACAGCAGGATCCTTCCAGGTGTGTACCCCATTGGTTTGGTGAAGGTGGATGAAGACACTATGGAGCTGATCCGGGGGCCAGATGGTGTCTGTATCAGCTGCAAACCAGGTGAGGACAACCACAGGGATAAAACCTCCTCAGCCCTGTGTGAGTGTGAGTGTTTCACAATACCTCAGGATAATTTCCCTGGATTTGTCTCTGCTCAGTTAAACCACACCAACCCCATCAGACACCCTTTTTGCTTGGGGGGGGGTGAGACTGAGGGTGTTTCCCCTTTTCATCCCCTGTTCTCACTGCAGGGGAGCCGGGGCAGCTCGTGGGTCGCATTGTCAGGAGCAATCCCCTGCAGCACTTTGATGGCTACCTGAATCAGTCAGCCACCAAAAAGAAAATTGCCAGGGACGTGTTTGCAAAGGGGGACGCTGCCTATCTCACAGGTGAGGCCAGCAGGACCCCTCTGTCTGCTGGGAGTGGAGGAGAAGGGCACCTGTGCGGGAGTGGGGACTCTTCCAGGGCAGCAGCACTGCCCTGAGGTGCTCCAGGGTTGCTCCTAGCTGATAACTCATCTTTTTGCTATTCATTGCTGTCTGATAGGGGATGTCCTGGTGATGGACAAATATGGCTACATGTACTTCCGAGACCGCACCGGGGACACGTTCCGATGGAAGGGGGAGAACGTCTCCACCACGGAGGTGGAGGGAACGCTGAGCCGCATCCTCAACCTGACCGACGTGGTGGTTTATGGTGTGGAGGTCCCAGGTAGCTGAGAGGGAAGTGGACAGTCAGGAGAGGCAGCCAGGTCTCCAACACTTGTGTGTGAACATGGCCTGCATGTCCAGATTGATGTGTCCTTTGACAAGAGGGTAGACTGAGCCTCCCTGTGGGTGAGCTGGGAAGAGGCCACAAGGGCTGTGGCTAGCAGGAACCGGAGGGTTTCCTCACTCTCTCAAGCTTTGGTCTGATTCTGGCTGGTTTGTAAGGACCCTGTGTCCTCTCTGGCCATGTCTGTGACTGCAGGGTGTCACTGGTAGCCCTGGCCACAGGGTGATGAAACAGCAGTGACACAGCTGCCTGTGCCAGAGCTTCAGTACAAAGCAGGGTCTTGCTGGTGCAGGGCAGAAGGGAGGTGATGCTAGAGGGACAGTGTGTCTGAGTGCTCTTCATTGTCTGCCTCTTAGGGATGGAAGGGAGGGCAGGAATGGCAGCCATTGCTGACCCAAAGAACTCCTGTGACCTAGAAGACTTTTCCAGCAAGCTGAAAAAGGCCCTGCCACTGTATGCACGTCCCATCTTCCTGCGGTTCCTGCACGAAGTCTCCAAAACAAGTGAGCCATGGCATGCATGCTCACATTTGACATGAAGCTGGGGGAGCCTGGGAGGGGAAAACCTGGTTACAGAGATCACTCTGTAGGGTGGGGATGGAGCCTCTCTGCCCCACAGAGCCCATGGCCAGTTCCTCTGGTGGTTTTGAGGTATGGGGATGCAAGGCTGGGTCTGGGGCAACACAGGTGTGGTGGGGATGGAAGTGTATGTGGCTAGTGAGCCCTTAGTCCTTCTTCTGTCCTCATTCCAGGCACTTACAAGTTCCAGAAGACGGAGCTGCGGAAGCAGGGCTTTGACCCCACGCTGGTGAAGGACAGGTTGTATTTTCTGGACTCCAGGCAAGGCTGTTACCTGCCACTGGACCAGGCAGCATTCAGCAGAATCCAGTCAGGAGCCCAGAAGCTGTAACTGGTGGGGCTCAAGCAAGGCATCTCCCAAATCCTGCTGGGGAGAGGGGGCAAGGCAGGCACTGGGGAAGGAAAGGTTCACAGAGTGACATAAAAGGCACGCTAGAGATTTTATTTGACTAGTTTTACAGATAAAGGTTTGGGGGGAACACAGAGGGGATTGAGGGGAGGGGGATGGTCACATACCAAAGCATTGACTCATTATGGCTTTATTTTCTGCTTGGTACAGCAGTGGTGGTCCCATGCCATGAGAGTAGCAGGGCCCTGGCCAGCTGAGGAGGGGTGGGGTGCCCCTGCCATGCCACTTTGCTTTTCCTGTCTTTCCCTACCTTTTCCTGCCTGCAGCAACCCTTGTGAAGGCCATGAAGGGTCCAGTGCTGGGCTCTTCCCCACTCCTCTACCAAGCAGCCATCTCCTCCTTGGCACAGGGACCCAGCTGGCAGAGGGAAGGTGGGTGCCAGACACAACCCCTTCCCTCTGCTCAGGCCTGCTGGTGTTGTGTGTCTGCTGTGAATCAGGGGAGCAGGGTAGTGTTGGGCTCAGGAGGGAGACAGGAGTGTGTTTCTGCCATGCCTTTCTCTCTCCTGGGGATGACATTTCTATTTTTTCACAATCACACGCACATTATACTATATTATATCTATATATATGTGTGTGTGTGGGGGTGTGTGTATATAATACACGGTGACTTTTTTTTTTTTTCAATCTTAATTTATTGTCTGTACTTTTGAATGTGTCCCGGGTTTGTGCAGTAGGTGGAGGGACAGCCCAGACCTGTCCTTTCTTGGAGAACCCTTTTCTCTCACAGGGAGGTGGGATGCTCATCTGGGACTGATTCTCCTCTTCCAGCGTGGGTGCAACTGTAAATGTCCCTGTGGCCTTGCTCCATGGTGGAGGACATGAGCAAATCCCACTATGTTGTGGACACTTCTCTGGGTCTTCTACTTCATCTTTGTGGATGCAGCGTTGTTTTGTGGACCTTCTTCCTTGCAGAAAGCAAGTGGGAGAGCGGGAAGAAGGGCTGAGTTTGCCTTTGCTTAGATGTACTCAGGGGGTAACTTGCCTGGGGAGAGAACTCCTCTGGAGGGTGGCCTCTGTGAGAGCCTGGCTTCATGTACCCTGCATCCCTTCCCAAAAGAGCCCTCCCTGTCTCCAGCACCAGAGCAGGGCCCTGAACTGAAATGTCCATGTGAAACACCTGACTTGTGCTGTGTGAATTCCCCATGTTCTGTCTGATATGAAAGAGCCTCAGCTGCGATGTTCGATTCCAGTCCTCAGAAAACAAGCAGAAATTTCTCTTCCAGAGAAAACTCTGGGTTGGGTTGGTTTTGTTTAGTTTTTTTTTAATAATTTGTTTTTATGCTTTTAGCAGAGTTACTCCTTAAAACGACATCTGTCTTTTGTGAGAGCAGAGTGTGTCTGCTCTTCTAGCTGTGCTTCCACACCAACGTACCTGCCTGCCCCAGTCCGTCCCAGTCCGTCCCAGTCCCACAATTAAACACAAGTATGGGTCTGTGCTGGTGGTTTTTTGCTACCTGTTCCTTGTACAGTCCTGCTCTGTGAGGGAAGATGAGGGACCGTGCTGGTTTGGGAACTGCCACTCCAGAGCATCACCTCCCTGTGTGCATTTTGGCTCATTGTAGAGCAGGGGGAACAAGCCCCTTGCTGCTGGGTTTAATGACTGTGTGAACACAACATGTTGGTCAGACCCTCCACTAACTCTCCACACCCCGTTTTTCCTCGTTCTGTCCTCAGTATTGCCATCCCAATGTGTTCTGGCCCAGTTCTGCCTGTTTACCCTGGGACATGTGGCTCTTCCACCCCTCTCCTGTTCTCTATTTCCTCTTCCTGCTACTTCTCTCTGTGTTTGTCCATGCTGAATTTCCCAGCTCATTTCTGCCCTTGCAAGTTTTTTGGTAGCCATTCCACTTCCCTTTCTGCCAGAACCATCTTTTAGACCTTATGCATCCCACCCTGCTGACAGGAGAACCTGGCTCCTTCTTGGTATGGGGCTGCTAGGGACAAATGTCTTCCATGAGCCTGAGTGGAATGTTGCCTGGTAAAACACACCATAAGAAAAGCGTTGGAAATTTGCATCCTTTATATACCAACTTCACCTTTGGACATGTTCAGATGGGCGTCTTCTCCAGCATCTCCAAGCTGAAAGCTTTAATTTTAGTTTTTCAGTCCCCTGGACACTCACGAGCCTCTGTCCCAAAGCAGCCGGTGGTAAACAGACATCACCCGCACAGCCCTGCCGCCTCCGGGGGGCTCAGCCCCCAACCAGCGTGGCTTTGCCCGCGGGGTCCCCTTTAGTGCAGGGAGCAGCAGCGGTGGCTGTGCAGGCGCCCTGCTCCCGCTGCGGGCCCTGTTCCGCTCGCAGCCGCCAGCGGAGGGCAGGCTGGGCTCGGCAAACGCCTCCGGAGCCTCGGGGGGACGCGCTCCGGGCTCCCGGGGCTCTCGCAGCCCTCGAGTGATGCTCGCAGCCCTGCCAGCCTGGGATGTTGGAGCAGGGGCGTCACCCACGCAGGAGGGGTGCAGAGCGGGAGGGGAAGTTTCATATCCAGATAATGGTGCTGGGCGTGAGGCCGGCGGCAATCCCCGGCGCTGGTGTCCGCTGTGCTCGGGCTCCTGGCTGGAGACTGCCTGACAGAGGCTTGGGCAGCGGCGAGGGCACCGAGCTGTGCCAGTGGGTGGTGGGCAGCGACCTGAACCACCGGGCCTCATCCAGCCTTCTGTTAAAGGCAATGAGGAAAAGCCTGGCCTCCCTGAAGTCAGACCTGAGGGTGGTCACTGGACATGGGTGGTTTGGAGTAGTAGAGGAGGATACAGGGGGCCTGTGCTCCCTCCCTGGAGGAGATGGGCAAAGCTCAGCACTGTGTTTCTGTCTGTCTCAGAGCAGGGTAGGTTAAAAAAGCCTCCCAAGGAAGTTATGCATTCAGGGCAATGCCTGTTAAATGCAGATGTGAATAGCTTTGGAAGCTTATGGAAGTACGGCTGTTACTTGTTTGCAAGTGAGCCCATACAAAAGGAGACTGGCTTGCACTGTTGGGTTTTGGAGATGGATGGGAATTATAGCCTGTGAGAGGAGCAGGATGTAGCCCTTGCTGGTGCCAGCACAAGTCAGGAGCTGGGCCCTGGCTGGAGCATAGCTGGAGCACACAGCCCAAGCCCTGTATTTGGGGCTGGCTGTGAGGAGGGGGAGCTGCATGACGCAAGCAAGAGGAGCAGGATGAGGCCCCCCCGAGGTGAGAGCTCCTGCTCTGGGGAGATGGGAGGTGCTGAGCCACTGGGAAGGAGCTCAGCAGACATCATGGAGGGCTCTGGTGCACAGCCCATCGATGGCACAGACCCGCAGGGCTGTGCCAGAGGGCTGGGGCGTGCACGTGCCACACACACCTCTGTGCCAGGGGATCTCCCAGGGACAGGGGAGCCCCAGGGAGGTGTGTTCACAGCTCTGAGTTATGCTCAAAGGAGCCCCCCTGCCCAGCAATGCTGGTGTTGGGGGGTTGGTCCCCTCTGGAGATTTGGTGCCCTGGGACCATTCACCACTGGCGCTGTGTTTGTCCTGACTGAGGAGGGTTGTGTCGCAGTTGGCAGTGCTTCAAGATTCCCTGAAACACCCTGCTACACCAATTAGAGGTTTCCCGCTGGCTGTCAGCTTTGGGTTGATATCCTGGGGCCATTCTAAAGTCCCAGCTCCTCTGGAAAAATTAGGTTTATGTGCAAGTGTCCCTGCAGCTCTTGGCCCAGAAATACAAGTGCAGGTGTGGTGCTGAGCCTGGGATCAATGCTGAGACAAAACACTTCCAGCAGAGAGGTATTTGGAATGAGGTAGCCAGTGTTTAATCACAGTCTGATTTTTTAAAATATCTTTTTATTTGTGCAGTTTTAAGGAAGAGGCTAATTGAATCCACTATGATTAGAGACACCTTGTGAGACATCCCTCCCCTTTGATCAATGCACTAGTCTGGCTCAACAGCTGCATGTAGATGAAAGTCCTATACATAAAGTACGAGGTATTGTTCTGTTTTAATTAAAACACTTAAAATTCTGTTTGCATGAGGTTAAGAAAACATTAAAATCCTTTCCAGAGTTATTATCAAACTGCTAATTTAAGCAAAGCCAAAGAGTTTTACAAACCAAATGTACTCTTCCCCATGGAGATGACTGCTTCTCCCAGACCCTGTGTCCTGGACAGTGACAGTATATCAAGACAAAAAATGTGGCAACTTTCTTTCTGATTTGCTCTAGGTCCAGCCCAGCCAGGCCATGCTTGGTGTAAAAAACTGGAGTGTATTTTAGCCTTAATGCAGGTGGGGGCTTTGTAAGTTGCTTTGAATCTTTCTGGGTGAAATTAATTTCTACTGCTGAGAAAGTCTGTGACAATCTTTAGTAAATGCATCTCTCCAGCCTTCTCCTGCCACTCTTGGTGTGCCAGAGCCTTCCCGAACAATGACAGCCTCCTGCTCCTCTGCATGATAGGGAGCTGGCTTTGCCTTTAAGCAGTGACAGGGACATATTCTGGACTAAAGAAGAGACTATCCTTTGGTGCACTCTTCAGAAATGGAAATACTTGATTCCCCTGAGTGGTTCCAGGGTAACCAGGAGCAGGGCCAGGAGTGGCTTCTCTCCAGTTTAAGGGACTGTGTGGCCAGGGTTTCCACCAAAATGATGGTCTGTGAAGATCTCGTCACACTGTGTGAGAGGGAGGGGACAGCAGCTCTCCTTCCCAAAGCAGAGAGGCTTCAGAAGGGAAAAGAATGTCCTTAGGGCTGTTTGCTGCTGAGCTCCTGGACAGCACGGGATGCCTGGACTGTGCAGCTGAGCAAGGCTCAGGGAGCAGAGATGGGTCCTGCTCTGCTTTCTTTGAGCCTGGCCCATTTCAGTGGCAAATCCCACCTTCCAAAGTAACCTTGGGTTTGCTGTGCTTTTCTCCTGGTTCAATAAAAATCCACACATAGGCACAAATGATGGCAGGCCAGGCTCTGGGAGAGCTTTGGGCAGTTGAGATCATGCAGTACAGGCTGGGAACCCCAGGTACTGCAGGCGATGGTGATGCTATCCAAGTCCAGGACATATTCCTGCTCAGGATGTGGGTCATTGCCCAGATCTTCCCTGATCCCTTGACAAATGATCCCAGGCTTGTGAAGTGCGATATACCCCCTATTGTGCCGCATCCCCCTCCTTGTTATAGCCCTGCCTTCCTCCACTCCCATCCTCGAGGGTGCAGAGCAGCCTTCCCAGGGCCCCCAGCATCCTGGCAGCCCCGGCAGGATTTGTGGCCTGATCCTGCCCTGGAGGTGACACCTCCCACGACCCGCACGGGGCCCGGCACACCCGCAGCGCTGTGCCACGGGGCCTGAGGAAGCGAGGGCAGCGAGAGCCTTCCTCCTGCCTCCGGCCATGCAAGTGGCCGCCGGCTCGGCCGCAGGAAGAGGCTAACAGCGGCGGGCGAGCCACCCCCTCAGCTTTGAGTATCACTTTCAGCTATTCTGAAGGTTAAACGCCTGTTTAGAGCTCCCTATTGAAGGTAGAGCCGGGGGTGCGGCATTGTTCGGACGCCCTCCCGCTTTGTCTGGCCGCTTTCAGGGATGCCCTGAATGGGAAGCGGCCCCCCCAGCCCAGCACCCCGGCAGAAGGGCTCCCGGGGGAGAGGCGCTTCCTCCCGCCCTAATGACATTCAGGCCTCCATCGGTTCAGCTCCCGCTTTCTTTCTGCTGCAGTTTAACCCGGGCACAGAGGCCGGGCTCCATCTTACTGATCTCTGCTTGACACCCAATTACCACATGAATGGGAGAGAAAGGCTGCAAAAGGCTTTAACTCCCACTGACCCTCCTTCCCCTCTGCCTGCTTCCCTCTCTCCCCGTCCTACCCCCTCGCCTTTCTCCGGCGGAGGGAGTTCAAAACTGAGACGGGGAAATCAGACAAAGCCCCGAGTGAGGAAACCCATTGTCACCGCCTCCGCGATGGCTCCCCTTTCGCCAGCTATTGTTCCCCTTGAAGTTTGACTTGCTGTGTGGAAGGATGCGAGCAGCTGTTTGCGCATTCCCCTGATGTTTTATTGAAAAATAATTGAATCATCAGTTCGGGGCTCTCTGATAAAATGTTTCCTCGTAGCGCTAGGCCCTGCTGTATTTATAAGCTACGTTTCCCTCTAGGATGTGATGGCGACCTAAAACGTTTCCTCCAGAATAAACCCTCAGTGGAGGAATGGAAGCATGTTCCTTCTGCACTCAAGGAGAGAGAGCAAGCGTGCAAATGGCAGGGAAAAAGACAGGAGTGAGACAAAAGAAATGAACCCCTCTTCACTGCCAGGCTCAATTTCCAACCTGTTCCCTTTGCAGTTGGCTTTGTGGGAGGGGAATGGGAGCAGCAGGAGCCTCTGGTCAGCGGCCTCCTGCCCCAGTAACCCCAGTGAGCACCACAGCTACCCGGGTTTTATGTACCTGGTTATCAAACACTGTCCGGGTTCGCAGCACCTCTACAAGGCAGCATTACATTTCCTTGAGGAGATCCCGTGCTTAGTTTCCCCTCCCAAACATACCCCAGAGAATTTGTGGTCCTTTGATTGCAGCACGCAGCATGGAGAAAGGACTCATTCCTCTCCCAGGCACAAAATGTCCATAAAAACGTCCCCCGTATCTCATGCGGTCACTTTTTGTCCAGGACAATTGTTAACAGTAACCGGCTTTGAATGCTTGAATGAGCCAAATTGGTATTTATGATTACTGTTCCCTTTCTTGTAATTTATTTTTGCTTTTCCAAGGAGGTACTAACACTAAATCTGTAACATTTTGTTGTGTAAGTCAGGAATCAAGATTCTTTTAGGAGCTAGTTCTGCCTTTATTTGTCCTCATAAATGATTTCTGGGAGCAAGAAGAATAGCTCATATAAAACCATAACTACAAACACTGATCTGGAATCACGATTACCAGATCCTCTGAACACAGAACCCTTCACCCATTTCTGAAGTAAAGATTTGTGTTGAAGGCTTCTTTCCTCAGCCGCTTTTCCATACAGTTCCACCCTGGGCCATCTCTTCGAGCTACTCAAAAGCCTTGGGATTTAGAGATACATAAAATCCAGCTGGAATTTTTGGATGAAGACCACGGTCAACAGCTTCACGGCTCTGCCATCACGTAACCCCGGCAGCCACGGCAGCATTCATCTGCCAGAGGGACCAGCCTTTCCTGGGGCCCAGCCCAGAGAATGATCTCCTCAGAGAACAAAAGGCCATTACAAACACCACCACCTTCTGCTCCCGGGGTTAGGCGTACTCTGACCCCCGTTAGCATAAACGAAGAGCAATCTGTCTGTGTAAATTTATGCCCCTTACACATAATGCATCATGTATATGCATAGCTATTACGTTTCTGTGTGCATGTGTGCACATGTACATGTATTTTTATAAACCCAAAACCTCCGCTGAGTGGAGGGAGGGTTAAGGGGCTGCAGTTTTTCTACCAGTGCTGCCCCTGTGCAGCTCGGTGTTGTGGGGGAGAGGCACAGCCCAGCTGTCACCGCCATGGCTGCGTTCTGCCTGTGTACATGGGCCTTCTCTGGGGACAGGAGGGGAAAACAAACAGGCGACAGATGTGAGCCGCGTTGTTTAACGCTGTGCTGGGGGTGCCTGGCGCCGTGGGGATGTGCTGGCTGGCAGGGGCTGCCCGAGCAGGAGGGTTTGCTCAACAGCCACCCCTGATGCTGAGCTGCATCTTCCTGGTGCTGACAGGAGCTGTCCTTAGCATCACCCAGCTGTTTCTGGTCCCCCACAACAGCCCCGACGAGCCACGCGGCAGCAGGTTGGCATCACAGAGTCACAGAGTTGCAGGGTTGGGAGGGACCTGGGGAGATCATTCAGCCTGACCCCCCTGCCAAGGCAGGGCCACCTGGAGCAGGTGACACAGGAACGCACCCAGGTGGGTTTGGAATGTCTCCAGAGAAGGAGACTTCACACCCTCCCTGGACACCTGTTCCAGTGCTCTGCCATCCCCAATGTAAAAATGTTCTTCCTCACGTTGAGGTGGAACTTCTTGTGCTGTAGCAGCTTTGCTGCTGGAAACCCCAGCTGGGAAACCCATCTGCAGCTGCTGCTTTGCACGGCCCGAGTGCTCTGAGCCAACAGGGCCCTGGGTGCGCTCCGGAGCACGCAAAGGGAGCTCTCTGCGTGCGAAGCCTGAACTTGGTGCAGAAATCGGTGTTTTAAAGTGACACCACCTGGCACCAGTGCCCAGGTATTTTAAAATAACACCACCGGGAGCTTCTCCGGAGCAGGAAGAGCAGCAGGGAGGAAGGGGAGCAGGAAGGAAGGGGAGCAGGGAGGACGGGACAGGGAAGAACAGGGGCAGGGAGGAGGGCACACTGGGGCTGGCACACCGGGGCTGGCACATTGAGGATGGCACATTGAGGATGGCACACTGGGGCTGGCACACTGGGGCTGGCACACTGGGGCTGGCACATTGAGAATGGCACACCGAGCCTGGCACAGGAGGGCCCGGGGCTGGAAGGGGAGCAGGGAGGACGGGGCAGGGAGGCACAGGGGCAGGGAGGATGGCACATTGGGACTGGCACACCGGGGCTGGCACATTGAGGATGGCACACCGGGACTGGCACACCGGCTCTGGCACACCGGGGCTGGCACACTGAGGATGGCACACCGGGGCCGGCACACCGGGGCTGGCACATTGAGGATGGCACACTGAGGGTGGCACACTGAGGATGGCACACTGAGGATGGCACACCGGGGCCGGCACACCGGGGCTGGCACA
>VXBQ01009071.1:94488-113007 GCA_013400175.1 Phainopepla nitens | reverse complement strand
GGCGGCAGGGGCCGGACAGCGCCGAAGGGTGTCCGCGGCGCGGGGCCGGGCCGTCTGCCCGTCTGTGCCGGGGCCTCGCTCCCTTCTCTCTGTGAGCGTCCTGTGCCAGGCCTTCCTTGATTCTTTCACCTCTTTCAACCTTTTTGAGTTGTTTGGTCTTTTATATATATTTTATTTTAACTATTAAAATTATTGATGAAAACCTCCCCCTCGCTTCTCGGCTTTTTTTTTTTTTTTTTCGTTTTTTCTCTNNNNTTTTTTTTCCTCTCTGAGCACTGTCTATGTGTGTGTTTGTGTGTGGACACGTGCCCTCACTGTGCTTTGTGTTTGAGCCCTGTCAGGTCTGTAAAGCTGCCAGGTTCTCGCTCTGTAGCATTTCAGTTTCCAGGCCTTTGCTGCTGTAGTATCAGCATTGCTCATGCTCTGGCCCTGGGATCTTAAAGCATTTGCAGTGGAAGCTGTGCATATTTGTGGAAATACTTGTGTTATTTCGTTAAAGCCTCCTTTTAGCAGAAGCTAAAAGGCTGCTATTTATTCGCTTTTTCCCACCCTTTCACGAACACAGAAATGCCATAACCCTTTAAATACCCTTCTCCTTAAGAATCCTTTCCTCTATCTTTCCCGCTTCCAGCTGCAGCAACTCTCCTAATTTTCCCAGAAGAGTGAGATGCATTTTTGCTTCCCTTGGAAATGCATAAATGAGCTCTCTATGTAGGAACCACAGCTGAGTTCCCCACAGCTCGAGCCTTACAGAAGGACCTTATCTTGCAATCTACATTTCCCGCTGTAACAAAGCGTGACCTTGTTTTCGTTACATGAAAAAATGTTTTTCATATAATTGTTATGACTTGTTCCCTCGCGTGAATCTCGGCTCATGTTCATAATCACTGCTTCAATTTTGAGATAACTGTTTGTTGTGAGCTGGTGGAAGAACACCAACAGAGTGCTCTTTAGGAGAGTTGCTGCATATAAGTAATGCTGCCGAGGGCATAACAAGGGTTCTGTTGTGCTCTGCCTCTGCAGAGCCAAGAAAACCTACTGTGGCATTTTTAGGTATTGAATTTAAAGGAACTTAATAACATCTGGAAGTATCTTTGTTGATACTTAGGTGGGGATTGCTTGTTTTAAATATTTCTCTTTATTGTGTTGGTTCCCAAGGGAGGAGAGGCACCAGTAAGTTCCCAGAAAATAACTTCATAGGAAGATCTTTCCAAAGTAATCTGCATTTAAGTTGGAAGAACATTTTGCCACAATTATATGCCCTTATAAATGGGTTGGTCATTTTTCTACCTCAGCTTAATATTAAGTGAATTGAGTTTTTTAAGAGCTCTCTAGCTGTTAAAATTTTGGCCAGTGTAGAGTTCAGTCTAGAGTCAGAAGCTCACACTCTCTGCTGCTGTGTCCTGTAACTTAAAGTCGCTTTTGTGTTGATTATCCATGTCCCTACTCACATGATAGAAGTTTTATAATCTAAGACTGAGTTTGGCCTGTGGCCTCACAACACCTTGAAAAGTTATTTATGGTGGTAAAACTCAAGATTTTCATAATTGTGGTTTTTCCAGAACAGGCATAGAGGTGAGGAGCTTGCTGAGCCTCCTAAGCTGTAGTTACAAAAATTAATTACTGTTTTGAGGAGCCTAAGGTTAGGTGGCTGCACCCAATCCAAATCCCATTATTTTCCATTGTGAGCACCAGCTCCTTTACCTGCCAGCCTCTGCATATCCTGCTCACACCTGATCTCCTGTGCTTGCAGCAGCCATCAGTTGTCATCTGAGGGTATCCCCTAATGTATTCAAAGTGTCAGAAGAGGGGTGAACATCAGCTTGTTCAGCGGAGGAAGATTGTGTATTTATTTATTTATATTTCACCCTCATCGCTCGCTTCTCCCAGTCAGGTCTCTCTGGGACACTTTGTAGTCAGTAGATCAGGAAAGAGTTGCCAGGGCTCGCTCTGTAACTTGGTGTGAGTCATTTCCCCTTTCTGTGTGTTCACACGTGGAAACTGGGGGAATATCCATCCCAGAAGGATGCTCAGTTTTGGAGCTCTGTGGCCAGCAGGTGCTAGGGATGAGCAGTGGTGGCTGTGGTGTTGCTGGAGGGGGAGCAGTGCCTGGCTGGGAGGGAGGCAGGTGGAGATGGAACCATGCTCCCGTTCTGCTGGGATGACGCCTGGCACCGTGGGGTTCTGGCCCAAGCAGAGCCTCCTCTCTGTGCTGGCAGTGGGAGCTGGCAGCTACTTCTGTGGACTTCTGGTTTGTGACAGGAAAAAAAACAAGACAAAGGGAATCCTGTGCTAAATATAGTCTGTGTCATTTGTTTTCTCTGTTGTGGCATCTATGTAAATCGCCTCTTTTGTGCTGCCTTCTTTTGACAATAAAGCAAAATCTCAGTGGTTCATTGTTTTTATTTCAGAGGTGGTGCAGAACTCTTATTCGATGGTGTCAAAAAGCATCAGGTGACTTTGCCCTGTCAACCAGAGCCCTGTGAGTATCAGAACCTGTTGGATAACTTGACAGAGTAACAACAAATGAAACAAAGCTGGTTTGTACAGCACTTACAGTTGCCAGCAAGGATGAAAGTATTTTAAAAGCTCTTTCAGACATGCCGTGGATCAGGCAGCTTGGCAAACAGGAGCTAGTTCTCAAACTCTGAGGTCTTTCCTGTCCTCTAAGCACTTGTGATTCAAGTCCTTCCTTGAGACTTTTACCTCCCTCCTGCTGGATAGACAACAGCCTGTGGATGTTTCCATCAAGTCTACATTTGTCTTTCTTGGTACTTGAAACCACCACCAACATCCTCTCTCCTTTGTTTTTTCCTGCCTGTTCTGAGGTTTCCAAGAGGCACATATATATATATATATATATATATGTGTGTGTATGTGATATATCTGTGTGTGTGTGTGTGTTTATGTAGTGTATAGATTTGTGAGGGGGTGTGTAGCAATGTTACATAGACGTTGTTAATCTACTCATTTCACCTTTCAAGTAAATGTGACAATTTTAATATGAACTCTGCAATTAAAAACAGTAAACCTAATGCTCAAATAGGATGCTGGACATCCTGCCCATGGCCTTCTCTGCAATAAAAAACAGGACTTTAGTGTTCCAGGGATAAGCAGTCATAATTCCTGGTTTGGAGTTTGGAATATCAGTACTGAGCAGTGCTGCACTAACTCACTTACTTGTGTGCATACTTCAGTTGTAGTGTAATTTTGCCACAGGTATGTTCTGAATTTTTCCAGCTAGATAGCACTGCTTTAAGCTATTGGAGTGGGATTATAAACCAAAATAACACAAAGCCGTGGGGGAGTGTTAGCAACCAATATCTCACAAATGGCTGATATTGTAATCTATGTGCTGGGAACCTCCAGGCCTGAAATCTTTTTGCTGTGCCTGGAAGTAATTAGAGATTGGTAGAAGTGCTTTTGATGCTTGGACATAAGTATGTGTAATTCAAATATAATAGGAAGACTGTGATATTGTGTTATCTTGTGGTTAAGAACAGGAACTAAGGCTCCAGGAACAGGACCTGATGCTGATTTGCTTTGTGAGTTTAGTCATGTTGCTTGACTTTCCCCTGTCGCTAGTGATACTTTCATGTATCACAAGAGAATTCAGCGTTAAATTCCAGCACTGTTGAAGCACTTAAGATCCTTAAATGAAAGGTAGCAAATGCTAAAACACTCATTTAGTTGATGTATAAACTTGGGGGCTAGAGCATAATTTTCTTCAGTGCTCTGTAAATTTAAAATACCCAGTAGCACCCACTGCTTTGGTGGTGTTCAAACCATGATCAGATGCTGAAGAAAAAGGGGTTATTTCAGGAGATGTTTATTTCTGCCAGGGGAGGGGAGGGTGTTAATACCAAAAGGGATTCTTCCAGCCTGATGGCTGTGCAGTGCAGTGTATGTGGCCTGATCCATTCCCACTTGAAGCTGCTGGGGAAACTCCTGCAGCCTCAGTAGGATCTGCATTTATCCTAAGGGATAAATCTCTCCCTGAGGGTCTGTCTCAGCCTCAGGGTTCAACCTCACGATCCCCAGTGATTCATTCCAGGTTCAGCTAACACACTATTGCTCCCAGCTTCTCCTGCTGCCTTGTTTTCCAGAAGCTGCTGCCCCTGTGACAGGAGTGCCAGAACTGACACTTGTCAACTCCCCTGCTTTGCTGCTGTCTTGTGCCTTGGCTGTCAGAGAGGTTTCATTTTGGGGCTGGTTGTGGATTGCAGCATCTGAGGAGAATAAACTGAGCTGTGAGGCAGCTGCTGTAGTGACATTTACACCCAGCCCAGGGCTGGGGCAGGCAGAGGGGGCCTGAATGTCTGACAGTAAGGGATTACTGGAAAACACCCCTCATGATACTTCCAGAAGACAAGTATGTAGTGACAACTGTAGTGATAAGGAGTCAATGGAATCACATCAGAAAATACGAATAATTTTCTTGTAATCTTATATTGTTCCTAATGCCGTGTATTTCCCTTGTTCACTCTAAGAAATTTTAACTCTCCTGTCTCTGGGTAAATAAAGATGTACATAACCAGGTCCCTGCTGCCCTTGTGCAGCCAGAATTGCAATGATTAGAGAAATAAAACAGCTCAGTTCTGCTCAGCACATCCTGTTGCTTACCTTACCCTGAATGTCCATCACTGAATTCTCCAGGGAAAGACCCTGTAGTATGAACACTACTTGAAGACCTGCACTTCTAACCCCATTTTAAGTGATTTCATTAGCTGCCAAGTTTATTTTTGGCCATTTTGGCCTCTCTTACCTACTCTTCCTTTTTTCTAGGTTATTTTTGTCTTTGTCCTCCTTTTTTGCAGAACAATTGCTTCTCTCTGGGTTATTGGGCCCACCTATATTTTAATTGTTTAGGCATTTTTATATATATCCCAGAAGGGAAGGAAGGTGGAAAATTATGTGAAGAAATACCTACAGATATTTACATAAATAAAACAAGCTGTGCTCCATAGTTGGCAGGGGCAATCAGTGTTCTCTAAATGATAATGTTGCTCGAGCAAACTCTTCACGTGGTCATTTCTTTTTTCCTGGTAACAGGCAACTAGATGGAAAGTAGGTGGGTTCCAGATCCAGTTAACTTTTTCAAGAAGATTTGATTCTCTGTCCTTTTCTGATGCCTGGAGATGGACTCCTGGAGGGATTGGGAGAGGCAGGAGGAAGGAAGCTGCAAATGGGACAAGAGCAAGCCACGAGGGGTACAGCCACGTGGCAGGACCTATTTTTATTATCTGAGGGGCATTTTGTATCCTGATGTCAGTTAAAGAACAGTTCTTTATTTCCAAAGTGGAGCTGTATTTTGAAGTTGCTGCCAAAGTGGGAACTTAGAAAGGTGTGGTGTATGTGCATAGGCAGCAGATTTATCTAATCCTCACTTTGTGCAGGACTGTGTAATCCTGTAGAGCTGTTGCAGAAAGAAGACCTCAAGTTAAACAAGAATCTTGTCCCACACTTCTGGCCATTTTGATGATCTCACTGATAATGCTGTTTGAGGATCTAAAGGCATTATGCCCTGTTGGCTTCTTCTGCATAAAAACAGTGTGTGTGGGAGAAAGCAGCTGGGGGAATAACGATATTTGTCACATAGAGAGAGGATTAAATTGGCAGGGAAATCAACTTTATTTTCAAGCATCTAAGAGGCTATTAGAGACAATGGAGCATAAAAGAGAGAAACCCTAGATTAAAAACTGAAAATGTATTTGGCAGCCTCCTCCTGAAACAAGCCAGAGTAATTTAACCAAGTGCTTCAGTAATCAAATAGATCATTGTATGACTGCTCTGCAAGTGATGCTGGAGCTCCTTCCTCCATCTCACTGGGACTCACAGTGGTGGATTTGTCTTGGCCATGTGAGTTGCATGGATGCTGTTGGAAGGGTAGGAAGTCCCTGGTATTGTTTAACCCTTGTAGTCGTTTTAGGTTTAGCTCAGCTGCATCATCTGATGATGAGTGCTTACAAAACCTCTCTGCTGTGCTGTCTTCTGGATGCTGTACCCAGAGGTTGGGGTTGTGTGTAAAGTCTGGCACTTGTGCTGCAGGCTGCTCAGCTGCTGTCACAGACCTTTGAATTCCAACTTCTCCTGTGGCTTCAGTGGTGGGATTTATGTTTTTGGAGCAGCAGTGACCAGTTTCACCAGTGCTCGCTGAGACCTTCTGGGCTAATCAAGAATTCACACTGTGTTTTGGCACTTTACAAGTCTGGAAGGTTAAATTATTAATCAGTGTGTTTTGGTAATTGTTTGTGGTTTCCCTTTACCAGAGCTCTAGGGAAAAGGAGCCCACTGCCAATCAGATTTTTTTTAAGAGTGAAAATTAAAATAATCTGCCAAATACTGCTTGTGTTGAATCCCTGTAGAGAAGAGCATGGTGTGCTCCTCCAGAGCTTTGCTTTCCAGGGGCCTTGTTCTGCACAGCGTGGAGGACTGCTGGGGACTTGGGAGCATTCATCTACTCGGAAAAGAGCCTGGGGAATCTTGAGAGATTCAGACCTGTGTTACAGGCAGGGAATTACAAAATGCAGCATGGCATGTGTTCAGCGTTGACTGGGGTGCTGGGCCAAAGGAACCTGTAAAATCCAGAGCAGCAGTTGGCGTTTGCTGTTGGTAAGTGCCTAGTGCTGGGTAGTACATCGTAGTTGAGTCATTAATATTCTGGCATGCTTTTATTGCTCTGTTTGTTATTCCTAACATTTTAAAACTTGCTCCAAAGAAAGAATAAAAATATATTTGCTAATGTAGAGGCTTATTATAAAAATGGTTAAAAAAAATCCTATGGAACTTCATGCAGTCAAATCTTTTTAACCACAGTGTGTGGTACTTGCAGCTCTCAAAGGACTTGGGTTATTGCCCTCCTCATGCATCCCACTCGTGCATCTCTTTTAGGCAGGAAATTACAGATTTGGTGGCAAGGGAAGGGGGTTCAGTGGGTTATGCAGGGTGGGTGCTCAGGCTGGACCAGCTCAGCCCTGGGCCCGCTGCCAGCAGTCAGGGCCAGCAGTGTTTGCAGCACCAGAGCTGTCATGAGCGAGCAGTTCCTGGCGTGGGGCTCAGCTCCAGGTCCCTGTCCCAGAGGGAACAGGGAAATAAATGCTTATCCTCACAGGAGCAGTCCCATCACCCTCCTGGGAGGCCGTGGAGCCGCTTTACCGGATCAGCTCATCCCAACTCATTGTGGAAGGAGCTTCCCAGGCACTGGGAAACCAGCTCTTGTGTGTGACCAAATCCCTGGGATAACAAAGCCTGGCTGTTACGCCCTCCTTCCCAGCCGCTGTATTGCAGTGCGGACACCTAGCAGGATAACCCCTGTGTCCCCCCCTCCGCTGCCCCTTTTCTCTTGGTGGGATTTGCTGTGCTGACAGCGCTGTTCAGAGGGTGGCAGCGGAGCAGGGCTGGGGAGGAGGAGCCGGGCCCTTTAAACCGCTTAGCATGCGGTTCACACGGCTCCGGGCCAGCTGTTCCTTTCTCCTCCTGCCCTCACTCGCAGGAGTTGTTTGCTGAGCTCAGAGCTCCTGTGCAAAATTGCTTTTCAAAAGAGCCACTTTCTGCTTAATTAAACAATGAGCCGCCGTCCCTCTGCACATCTGTAAAGCTCCCTCCGCAGCCCCTTTATCCCACAAACTGCTCCATTCTTACCTCCATTCACTTGTAAATCTTACCCCCCCCTCCTCCACCGTGATCATCTCACTGGCCCTTTCTTTTTCCCTTTCAAGTAAGACTGAGGGGCTTGGAGTATCTGTGGGGGTGGCTGGGTTGTGTGGACAGGAATCGGTGTAATGGTGCTTGGCCCTGTATGAAAGTCTAATAATAGCAAAGCAGATCTGAGCCCAAAAGTGAGAGGCGATTTCTGTATTTAGAGGAATAAAATCACAGCAGTTTCCTGCCACTGACTCATCCAGCAGCCAGAGGGGACACAGTCACCAGCCAGGCTGGGAGGGGGGCAAGGATTTGGCTTCAAGGCATTTTCTGATCCAGCTGGCAGTGCCAGGGAGAGCCCAGCCCAGGGAATTCCCTCGGCCAGGCTGGCTGCGTGCAGAGCAGTGCCAGGCTGCCAGGGAATCCCTCTCCACTCTGGCAGGAGCAGCCACCTTCCTCCGTGGTCCGGGGTTGCACATCAGCTCTGTGTAGCCTCTTTAACAGCAATAAGGTTTTCCTTTTTAGCCCTCAGTGTCTATGCACACACCCTAAACTCAGAAACCAGGAAAATGGGAGAGAGGGGAAATTTCAGTTTGCTGGGTTTTGGCAAAGCTTTACACTGGTGGTTAGTAATGCATTCTCTGAATTGTCTTGCTGAGAGCTTAAAAAAAAAAATTAACCAGTAACATTCAAGGTTAAACAGGATAAATGAATGGAAAAGTGATGAGGTGGGATATCTCCTTTATCATTGGGAAGGACAGATTATAGCCAGCATGATGCAATATCATCTAGTATAGATTGATAGGGAGGAATGAAGAAATGGAAGTTTAGTGCATTAGCAGAAGATTCCTGACTGCAAAAACTATTAGACCATGGCACAGTCTCCTTGGGGTTTGGTAGCAGGTCTACAGTGCTCAAGCTTCTTAAAATCAGAGCAGACAAGGCTCAGGACGGTCTTTTGTTGAGAATAATTCTGTGCTGGCAGAGGGATAAAATCACAGGACCTGTTAAGGACATATTTTTTTTTAATGTCTGCAGTCCTCAGGCTGGTTCTTCACTGCTGGGGCAGTAGTCTTTGAGGCTCTCTCAGCTCCTTCCTTTGACAATTTTGAACGAGAGGCAAGACCCTGGGCCAACACTAGTGATCTCTGAGCCTAATTAAAAGAGACAGTTTGGTGCACTGGCATTTATTGGGGAGCCTGAAGTGACAATAGCGTTGGGTGTTACGGGATTAGATGCTCTGACTTTGGAAATGAGTAGGGATTAGGTTTACCCTGAGAATCAGCTTGAAGCTGCTTTTTTTTGTCATGGGAGCTGATGGAGCTGGAGGCTTGCTGCTGGCTAGCAGTGGGATTGGAGATCCCTTGAACTTGTATTTCCCTACCAGCAATCTGTGGGGAGTGGAAGATCCCAAGCAGCTCCTCTCCGGTTCATAAGCATTGTGATTAAAACCTCAAGGCTGAGAATTGTTGGGTGATAGCTGGGATCTCAGTCCTCACTGCTAACAGGAAGGCTGTGAAAGACCTCTGTGATCCTTTCCCATTTTGTGGACACAAGAAAATTAAGAAGAGCATTGTTCCTATAGATGAGAAGCAAGAAAAAGAGGTCTTAAAGCAATTAAAAATTACCAAAGCCAAGACCTTGGTGTTCTTTTGTAGCAGACAAGAACAGATGAGAGCAACAATCACAATTCTCTTATGCCTGGCTGTAGTTATCCCCTGATTTCTTCCCTAATACTTAAATCACTGCCCATTCCAGTGTGTGGCAGGATTGGCTTGTGCACTTGTCAGAGAAAATGGATTTTGCTCTTGCTGCAAAATTTGCCCGGCTGCTCACTCTGCGTTAATACCAAATCTATTTGCCTGTGACTCCATTTATATCACCTTTCCAGGTCTTCTTCTGCAGTTTATGGCACACCATGGTCTGCTTCAGAGAGTAATTTGCATATCAGATGGGAGGCTGGAGGAGTTGGAAGGATCCCTTAGATCTGGTTTTGAGCTACTTTAGAGGCAGATTCCTGGGGGATCTGCTCGGATCCGAAAGCAAAGAGCAGTCATGCACCTGGAAGAGCAGCAGGTACTGGGAGCTGGTCTGTCTGTTTTAAAAGCAAGCTGCTTAAGCAGGGAAAGGGACATACAAATTGTTTTTCCATACATTTCCATGCAGGCAGGGGGAATAATGGCAGAGGAGCGGCAGGGAAGGGGCTTTGTCATGGTTACAGGCCGTGGCTGAGAATGTGGGTGGAGCAGCGCTCGTCCAGAGTTAGTGACCTCAGCAAATTGGAGCTCAGCCATGGTCAGTATGATAAATGATCTTATTCTGGGTCAAAGAAATGGTACCCCACAGGGAGGTGTCCGCAAGGCGGCCCGGGAAAGCGCCGTGCTCCTGCAGCACTGACCCCTTAGTGACCAGTGCCACATATATCTTATTTACTGCAGACCAGAAGGGAATTTTCCATGCTTCAGCCTTTACAGGGTTCCCCTATTTCCCTGAAATAATCTCCCAGTTCTGCAACCAAGGCAAGAAAATGGGTGTAATTACACCTTCTGGGTGCCCTTGGAGGCTTTGTGCAAGTTTGTATGTGGATTTTAAGGCGGGGGACACAGAGGTGTCTGGTCCTTGCCTCTGTGTGTGAATCTACGAGGGACCTGTGCAGCTCCCTGGGAGCCAAGGGTTGTGTGTCCGTGTCAGGTGGTATCAGGTTGCACAAAATCTTCCATGTTTCTGCACCCTTATCAGTTCATTGTGAGATCCTTCTAGTGCAGCACCCACCTTGATGTTTCTTACTCGAGGCACCTGGTTTCCCTCTGCACACAGCGAGTGCCCTCTTTTCTGAGTTGTCACTGATGGATCTGTCAGGCCCAGGAGGTTTTATTGAGCTGGGGAAGATCTGTGGATTTCAGCCCTGCTTTTGAGGGTGCAGATGAGCCCAGCAGTGCTAAAATGGACCATTAGATGCATTCCTGTTGCAGAGGAAGCTCAGCAGATTCTTCATGAAGGAGCAGTTGGGGCAGTGCAGAAGGCCAGGCCTTGGAGGATTTGCAGGACAGAGCAGTGCAGTTCTCTCTGCCACAAGCAGGAGTGTTTGTGGTGCAGCTGGGCTGAGCAGGAGCCCAGGCTGTTGGGTTTTGTGTGCGCTCACTGCAGTTCCTGCATCCCCTCCTCTTGCCTGACAAGGCAATGACTTTGTGTCACTGCAAGCACACATCTCGCTTTCCTGAGCGCTGTGTTTCGCTCTCTGATCGGTTTCCTGCACGTTTTGTGGGCTTGAGCTCCTGTCTGTGCACTTGAACTAAGCAGTTTTCTCAAATGTTTGTCGGTTTTTCTTTTTTTTTATTAACTTTAGATTATTTTTTCCTAAGAATTTGGAGAGGGTTGGTGTGCTGTTAGCAAAGGCAGCAGAAGCTGTCTCTGTGTAGAAATAAGACAGGGATTTCCCACCATGTGCTTCAGTCCCTCCTTTGCAGTTTGAGAATATTTTCGCTTCCTTGGCTGGTTCAGTCTTGCTTCTCTGATGCTGCCAGTGGTGAGGACAGTTAATGAGAATTAAGAGTGCATTTTTTTTGATGTGATATTTTTTTTGCTGTGAGTGAAATGGAGGAGGCTACCAAAAAGATTTCAATAAACCACACTGCAGTGATAAAAACATACCATTATTGGAATGAGCTGGGTTGGAATTGGTGATGCTGGAGCAAAATGCTGTATTGTCTCAGCTCTCACCTGAACCTCCCTCCAGAGCCAAAAGGCACAGCAGGTTTTGCAGCCAAATCACAGCACCTGTAGTACAGCTGTGCTCCTGCCAAAGCAGATGCCTCTGATCTGTGATGGAGGCCAGCTTAAAACCAACATGAGTGTGAAATCACTGCGTTGTAATGATGGTTAACCTGTCAGCAGATGTAGTGCCTGACCAGGCTGAGATTTTTTTTCCTTCTTTATATGTCATCTGGAGAGAACCTGCTGTTTGCATAGAAAATCCTTGGCCCAGGGAGCTGGAAACCTGTTAGACCTGTTGCATAGTATCAGAAATAAAATGTCTTAGGAACTCTACATATGTGAGCTGTAAGAGATAAGCAGTTGTGCTATAATTTACCTCTTATTATTTCCATCATGGGAACACAGAGTCCTAAGGTGTTGATCAAGACTGCTGTTCGAGGCACTGAGCTGCAAGATGGCTTCTTCACAGACCACTTGCAATGGAAGTAATTGTTCCTTTTCGATATCTTCCTTGTGGGAGATAGTTTTGGCGTGGCTGTGGTCATCTGTCATCCTTTATAATTGATTTGTTCTAGTAATATTGGTGTATAGGACATAGAGAAATGAAGGTGGGTGAATAAATTCAGTGCTGCTAAAGCAGATGAAAGTATTGTCTTAAAGTTGGCTGTGGAGAAAGAGTCTTAACTTTTGTACCTTTTGGAGAGGGCAAGCTCCAGGCACGCATGGGGGTGTCTGGGTTTTATTCCTAAATTCTTCAGTATGTGTGTACGTGACTTCTGGGTAGGAGTAAATGAACATCAGCTCAGGTGGGACTGAAAATAACATTTGTTATGGAGGGAGATGGGGTGAGGGAGCCTTCAGCTCAGCCTCGAATAAATCAGTCCTCTCGCCCTCTGTCCAGGCAGCTTCTAGGTGGCTGCCTTTTATCCAGCTAGTGCAGCGTGTTGCTGTTTAAATGATCTCTCCTGAAAGGTCCCAGAGGAAAGGGCTGCTTATTCCATGCAAGGAGAATGGTATATGGCACAGCTCATTGTTGTGTGCCCTGCTGCAAGTGCATAAATATGAAACAGCTCGCGGGCGATGCTGCGGTGGGGCTGGTGTCCCCTTCACGCCCCCCTCCCTCTCCTGAAGGCTCCTCTCCATCTTCCTTCCTTCCCAGCTTTCATTTCTTGGTGATGGAGAGCGGGAGCCATTTGGGTGTGAGATCCTGAGGGCTTGGCGTTGCAGCAGCGTTTTTCAGGGGAAGGTGAATGTAGCAAACTCCCGTTCTGATGGCTGGCCGACTGCTGTGGTGCATGTGTGTGTGTGTGCACGTGCATATATGTATGTGTGTGTGTGTATGTAAATACACACACCTTCTAAGTGGTGCTCCCTCTCCCCGGTGCATGTTGCTAGGAAGGAGGCAGAAAATGGTCTATTCTGTTCTTTTAACTACATGTCATTACAAGGCAGTCGTGGGTTGGCCCCAGGCAGGTGTTCCAGCTCACCAGGCAGTTTTGAGGCACAAAGCAGCTCCCTTTGCCCAGATCAGAGTGATCCAGGGCTTGGAGGTAGCAATACCTGTTGTGCTCTGGGAAGCCCTTTGGTGAGATCGGGGTTTTGGGGTCAGAGTGCTGGTTTGGAGACACCAATGCCCTGGGAAAGCAGGGGGAGCAGAGGGACTCTCAGAGCATCGCCCTCCCCCTTTCCCCAGGAGAAGAGGCCCCCATCTGCTGCAGATGGGCATATCCCCATTGCCTAGTTGATGTGCACCTGTCTACACCAGGGCTGTTCATCCTGAGTGGGACAGAAGCAATGAGGGTGGCGTTACTTGAAAGAGCCCCAGTTTGGCTCTGGGTAACAACCACCATAAAATCCTGGGGTAAGGCCTGGGCTGAGTCAAGCCACTACAAATACATATATTATTGCTGGTCATGAAGCAAACACATTGGGAATGGTACACAGAGTAAACTTATCTCAGAGAAGCATGTGTGGAAAGGTTCCTCATGACTGCAGTGAGCTTACCTCACAAAAGAAACCCATCCTACCATCCCTGCTCCTCCTGGAGCGGGGCTGCAGCCCTCACTGGTGGATTTGCGCCTTCAGAAAGCTTCCTTGCTTCTTGAAAACAAACAAAACTCTGGGGGCTTTCAAAGGGCTGTTTAAAGGAGCCCCGGGAGAATAACTGATTGTGGATTCGGAATGATGAAGTGGTTTGTGGAACGGTGAAATATAGAGGCAAATGCAGGAGAACTCCACTTTGCAATTTGTCAGCTTCTCTAAACCCGTAACGGATTGTTCCCCCTCCCATCTCTTCTCACCTCTCCAATAGGAAATTAACTGATGCTATCACTAAAGAAATTGTTTTTGCCTCACAAAGTAAAATTGATACTATAAAAACCCGCCAGCAGTGTCTCCTCCTCCTTTTACATGAAGACAAATCCTTCCTGTCACCTGCTGAAATGGAAAGATAAAGGCTGAGCTTTTATTAAAGAAGCTCTAAGCATAAAGTGTAGAAGGAGGGAGCAGGCACAGCATGGGGAACCCTCCACAGCAGCAGGTGTGATGCTGAGGGATGCTCTAAGTGTCCAAAATGCAACTGTGGGCCAGGGCCCTCCTGTCTGTTTAATGCATGGCCGTGGACAGGTTTGGGTCCCAGAGCTCCCAATGTCCCCAAGAGTTTGTGCTGGTTTTGGTGCAAGAGTGTCTGTCTTTGCTCTGTTCAGGTTCTTAGGCTTGCTTGTTGGGACTTTTTAAATCTAATTAAATGCACAAGAGAATTAGACATAATTTGCTGGGTGACAAGATGATGCCCAGGATATGGGATGTGTCAGAGACCTGAACACTGGGAGTCTGCTGCCAGATTGGTGCTTCAGCAGGAGCTGCATTCATTCTTTGTGGGATGAGTTTTCTGTGGGAAACCTCTTCTGCCAAACCACAGGGACAGGACTGTCTGTGAGTTTCTTTGCAGCTATCCCCATCCATCCTGCATTGTTCCTCATCTGCTCTTTCGTGGATAAACGATCACTTTGCTCTGGCATCACCGGGAGCCATCAGCTACTTTGTAAACCCTGTCCTTCCTTCTTCCAGGGGATATCAGAAACCTGCTCAAGTGGATCAAACAGAATCTGTTGAAAGAGCGACCAGAGTTATTTATACAAGGGGAGTCTGTGTAAGTACAACTGTTATGAATCCTCCTTGTGTTTCTCTGTTGATCCCCACAGTTTGGGGGATTTTTCCTCTGGGGTGGATTTCCTATTGAGCAAGTCAATGACCATGAAAACACAGGATTTGCTTAAGTGATAGTGGGAGGTATCCCACCCACACCTTGCACTGTCCACAGAGAGCATCTTTTGCAGCCCTCACCCCAAATCTTTAAACCTTAAACATGAAGCAGGGCCATTTATACTTTCTCTTCATTGTCACTTGGAACAGAGTAGCACCTGTATCCTCAATTCCAGGAGATTTAGCAGGTCTGTCTGTTCCCTGCTGACATCACTGGGACTGAAGCAGTCATTCTGAGAAATGCCAACAAATACTTCTTCTGGGAAATGTATTTTTATTATCAAAATGGGGCCAGTCTCGTGGGGGGGGGGGTAGGAAAAAAAAAAAAGGCAGGCAAGAGAAATGGAGCAGAGTGAGCTGTGCAAGCCATCCCTGACTGCGGGGTGGCGCTGGGGGTGTTTAACATTCGTCACGGATCTTTGTGAGCTGAAGCGTGTGCCAGGTCCCCTGGTAACAGGAGAGACAATTGCAGGACACTGAAGATCAAAGAGGGGGAATCCCTTTGCTCAGAATCAGGGGCTTGGAGTGGATCCCAGGTGTTTAGTGCCTCTGGTAGGGGCACTGGAATGGCTTTCCCTGCCTTCCCACTGAGCTCTCTGCGCTGGAGTGTCGTGCGTGGGTTTTAATTACCTGGCTTTTCTGCACGGTACGGAAATGCAGTCATCCTGGAGCATCCTCAGAACGGTGCCTTTTCATTCAAATGAGCTCTGGGATTGCTCCTGCGTCCCCTTTATTTGATCTAGAAAGGGCACAGACTGTACCTGTTTCCACCTCCATGCTAGGATCCCTTTTTTGGCTTTATAGGCAGTCAGCTTGTGATCTGTGCTGTGACATCCCTTGTTCTTAACTATTTGTGGAGCTTTTTAGCAGCCCTGTATCCTAATTATTTCTCTCTATTCCACAGGAGGCCAGGAATTTTGGTGCTCATCAACGAGGCAGATTGGGAACTAATGGTCTGTACTCCTTCAGCTTGACTTTCTTTGTTGAAAATATTGCTCTCTCTGTTCTGTGGTTGCTCTCACAGAAGCTATTTCTGATTCTTGCCCCAAGCAAAGCATCTCATATTTGAGGGGGAAGGGGCAGGCTGGAATCTATCTCCTGTACTGTGGCTGTTCAAAAGCCTGGAGCCTCTCTCTAACCTGCTGACTCTCATCAGCCAGATAGGGTCTGAAGAGAGATCACCCTTTTTCCCTGGTCTCTGGCACTGGGTTTGGCACCTCTGGCTGCTGGCAGGTCCCCCCACGTGGGGTGACAATGTGGGGGGCACCTGAGACCTTCAGGCCCCACACAGAACCACCTTCCCTGAAGTCAGGTGGTGCCTGGCAGGTAAAGGCCACAGGGAGATTTCAGCTTAAACAGGCACAGGTAAATGTCTTCCTCCTCAGCCCACTGTTGTGCTCAGACAGCTCCTCGCCATTTCCCTGCCTCCAGCAGCCACCTGTTCTGTCAAAACCCTGGTCCAGAAAGCAGTGTGGGGTGATGAGCATCAGCACTGTGGCTGATCTCTCACCTTTGCTTCTGTTATGAAAACATCAGTCTGTCCCCTTCTGCTCTCTCTAATACTCACCATCTTTTTATGAGCTGTTTTCTCTTTGCAGCTTGTATTTGAAAATGACATTTGAACAATTTTTCATTTTTTTTTCTTGGCCTGCAGGGTGAGCTGGATTATAAACTCCAGGACCAGGATAATGTGCTTTTCATCTCAACATTGCATGGCGGGTGAACTCCTGAAAAAAACAAGAGGATGTAAATCCAAATCCCTGGGAAAAAACAACCAACCAAACAAACAAAAACCTTAACCCACCCAAACCTCTCTTGAACTGCCTGTGTCCCGCCTCTGCATCTTCCCACTGCGTTCACTTGTTCTAGCCATCCAAATAAAGCCTCGCCAGCCTGCGGCCTTCTGTCCACCACAACAGCATCCGTCTTTTGGTCCTCATTTCACCTCTCCTGACTGCACTTCCAGGTACCCTAACAAGCAGAGAGCACCTCAGCATGTGGGACTTTGTTTTTCTCTGACAGGAGGAAGAGGGGTGCTAAACCCTGAGTAGGGGAACATGTCTTAACATGCAGTGAGGTGTTCTGGTGCTGGGAACCAGGACTCTTAACACGATGCTTAATGCTGGTACAGTCTTTGCACCAGACGTGGAAAGGATAAGAAAGTGCAAGGAAGCAAAATGTGGCTTGACTAGCTTTTCCATGGGATAGCAAACATGACAGCTCCAGAGCCCTCAGAAGTGACTTTCACCTTGTCTTGGTATTTATTTATGGGAAGCAGGAGAGAAATAGGCTTTTTTTGGTTTTGTATTTCTGATCCCTCATGCTGCTTTCATAGCAGAGCTGAGGCAGGGCAAAGTACTATCCCATGAATGATGTCGATTTATAATGATTTGGTTGGAGGGGAAACAAACCCTCACCCAGTCTGAGACAGCACAGAGTGATCGGGGCAGCAAATGATCTTTCTGTCACCGTGATAGACAGAATTGATCGGGCTGCACTGCAATCTGTGCAGGTGGGAGCTGCAGTCTGCCTGGAGAAAGGCTGGGGCTGGAGATGCACAGTTAAAGTGCCACGACCTGAGAAAGTCAGTGGCTTTTAACCCTTTGTGTCAGTGGGAGGGAGAGGCTTCTTGCTGCGTGCCCCGAGGAGGTCCTGTGAGCGCTGTGGAAGTGGGTGTGTGTGGTTCTGCTAGGGCACGGGCGTTGTTGGCTTTCCAGAAGTTTCCTTGGAAAAACAGACTGGCCCCTGCCAGCCAGGAGGCTGCGGCGAGAGCAGAGGGATGGGCTCAGAGAGGATACCATTGGCACCAACAGGTCTGAAACATGCTGCCCGAGCTTCCAGGAGTGCCTGACCAGGGTTGTCCTCCTGTGTTGCCCCCTGCCCTGCTCACCTGTTTCGGCACGGGTCCAGCAGCGTGCAGAGTCCCGGCAGCAGCTCCTGCCTGAGCCGCGGCTGTCGTGGAGCAGAGGGCTGGCCGGTGCTCCGTGGGTGCCTTCAGAGCTGATCTCACCATGTGCTGCTCTAAGAGCCCTGGATCTTGAGCTGCTGAGGAGGTGGGGAGCAGCCAGCCCTGCTCAGGCAGCCTGGCCCAGCACCCCCAGTGCTGCACACAAGGAGCCTCTCGGGCGCTGCGCCTGCCGGAGGAATTCCTCTGTCTGATGCGGAGAGAGATTCCCTCAGCTGACTCCTCTCTCACGTCTGCCCCTCCACAGCCTGCGTAACTAAAAGCACCCACAGCCTACGATGCTTCTGCATCTGAGGAGCCCCAGCTTCAACCCACTGCTGGTGACAAACCAGTATTCAGCCTTTTCCAAATCCAGCCACAGCAGCTTGAGTCCAGCTCGCGCCATTTGTAAATGACACAGACGGGCCAAAGGCTCTTCTCTGTCCTGAGTTCTGGCACTGAGCTTAGCTGGGCTGGGACAGTGCAAAGGGATTCCAGGTGGAGGTAGGAGCTGGCTGAAAAAAAGGAACCTGTGTGGCGTGCGGCTTGAAACGGACTGACACACAATGGGAAAAAGCAGGTTCATCTTCAGCGCTGCTGCCTGCCCTTCCTCTACCCTGCCTCTGTGCCTTAGGCTGGGCTTGTCTGTTCTCATCCCCCCCAGCTGTTTGCTCAGATAAGGTGGGTTCCTTCCCCAGGAGCCGTTATTCCCCTCGGTAGTGCAGGTAGACCTGGGTGGCTTAGCTCCTGCTGTAGTAAAAGCTGTCAATCGCTGCTAAAAAAAGCTAGAAATGGGAAGATGAAGGAAGCCAGGGGGGTGGAGAAGAGGGGTACAGCAAAATCCTGTAACAAGAAGAGCAACAAAAAGTTTCTGAAATAAAAGCCTTTTCAAACATTCTCCCCCTCCAGCTTTGTCCTAGATAGGTTCTTGGTGAAATTCTGCTCGGATCTTGCAA
>VXBQ01009071.1:37479-69743 GCA_013400175.1 Phainopepla nitens | reverse complement strand
CGGCCGCGGCTCCCGCACCGCCCGCACTACAACTCCCAGCGTGCCCCGCGAGGAGGCGGGGCCAGAAGAGGCGGAGCCGGAGAGCGGGGCCTGCGGGAAGAGGCGTGGCCATGCAACAAGGGGGCGGGGCCCGGCCGATATAGCCCCGCCTCCCAGCTGGGCAGGGTCCCTGTGCCCCCGTGTCCCCTCGTGCCTTGGGGACCCGGGGCCCTCTTGCAGAGAACAACCTTCTGAAATTCAGCAAGGGCAAATACAGCGTCCTGCGCTTGGGGAGGAACAACCCTGCACACCGGTACCGGCTGGGGGATGGCACAGAAAGCAGCTCTGCAGAAAAGGACTGGTCCTGGTGGACAAGCTAGCTGTGAGCCAGCAGTGTGCCCTGAGGGCCAACAAGGCCAGTGGGATCCGGGGCTGTGTTAGGAAGAGTATTGCCAACTGGTCAGAGAGGTGATGTACCTAATATATATATATATATACACACATACACACCTAAGGGGGGTGCCAAGAAGATGGACCGCGCTCTGCTCAGTGGTGCTGCGGACAAGATAGAAACTGATGTCCAGGAAGTTCCACCTGAACACAAGGAAAAACTTCTCTACTGTGCAGTGACCATGCACTAGAACAGATTGTCCAGAGAGGGCATGGAGTCCACAGGGAGGTGGGACCATACGACCCACTGTGATCCCTTCCAACCTGAACCATTCTGTGATTCTGTGACACCACACAGCCCTCCTCAGAAGGGCTGTCACATGGAGTCTGAGGCCAGGTTCAGCATGGTGGCCCCTGTCAGCCCTTCCCAAGCTCTGCTCCCCTGGGGGGCTCCTTTAAAGGTCACCCACAGGACAGGGGGTCTCCTTGAGGAATGGGATAAAAGTTTATTGTATGTAAGAACTAAACCCATGAGATATGTACACGTATTTACATGACAAAATGAATAAGCCTAATTATTTACAACAAGGACCATCCTTCACAAGTCTGTACATCAAGAAGTAATCGTGGAAATATATTTACACACGGGATCCAGCAGCTGTGGGCAAGACGGAGATGGAAAAAGAACAAAACCAAAGGGTGAGGTGAGGGGCACCATGGACCTCAGCAGGGCTGGGTGTGGAGGCTGGTGCTGGCCTGCCCAGACACTGTCCCCACTCTTCAGAGCAGCAGTGTGGACCCTGGGCTTGTTGTGTCCTGAAGAGGTGGGTGGCAGATTTGAGGTGGCTGCTTTTCCTCCTCTTTGTCTCAAAACTGCCTCAGTGCCTTTCTGGGCCATCTCTCCTCCTCCTGATGCTGGGTGCCTGCTCCGTTCCCTTGCCCCACAGCCACTGGTGGGCTGCAGGCTGGGAGCTGGGGGTCTCCAGGGGCCCAGGGGGGGTCACAGCTCGCTGAAGCGCACCGCTGGCTCCAGCTTGTGGGACAGGGCAGTGAGGACCTTGTCGAACTTCTCGTAGCGCTCAGCCTGGCTGCTCTCAGCCCCACGGCTGCCCCAGAGCAGTCGCAGCTGGAACTCGGTGCTGAAGACTTCCAGCAGCTCCGCTTTGCCCTGGAAACCTGCAAGAGGGAGAGTCAGTTCCCTGGGCTGGGCTCCCCTGCACCCGTGGCATGCTCCACCCCGGTGCTGGAGCTGCACACCGGGAATGTGGCAGAGGGAAAGGGGCTCTGCTGTCCCTACTGCTTACCCTGCAGCTTCACCTCAGCATTGGTGTGGTAGAGCCCCCCATGGTGAGCCACCATCCGTGCTGCCTCCAGGTGGGCCATGACCACCTCCACGCCGCTGTCGGTGGCCTCCCAGGGCTCAGGGCTTTCTGTGAGAGCCTCATCCCGCTCCAGGAGAGTCACAAGGGGTATGATGTGGGGAAAGGTGGTGTTGGTCAGTGGTGGCCCTTCTGGGAAGAGAGAGACTCTCTTAGGACCTCGCATGGCCCCGTGCCCCTGTGTCCCCCTCCCTGTCTCCCTGTGCCGTGCTCATGTGGCCAAACACTGCCATGACACCAGGATGCCACCGTGCTCCCAGGAGAGGCTTTGAGGCTCAGCTGGACACAGCAGCTGCTGTGTCTATTCGATCGCTGTGCCTGGGGCCATTGCCTTCCCCAGCACCAGCTCCTCCCAGACAGGGTTTCTGGCTGTGCTGGGAAGAGAAAGCTGATGGCCAAGCTCAGGCTGCATTTCTGGGGCTGCAATGAGGAGCAGGTTTGCAGACCACAGGGCACCAGGCATTAGAGACACATGGCTTTTCATCTTTCCAACTGGCTGCCCTGTCCTTTGGTTTGGCACTCACTGCCATGGGAGCACGACAGTTTGGCTCAGCTGCTGGTTTTATTTAGTTATGAAATGCTTCCTTGGGAAGGAAGGGGCAAACAAGGCCAGATGGGTTCTGCTGAGTGCTGGGGCGGTTCAGCAGCCAGAGGGTGCCTGGCACTAGATGGGAGAGGGTCAGAGCTCTCAAACAGGGACGCTGTTTTGCCTAGACAAAAGTGGAAAGGAGAAAGTGAGACAGGGAAAGTTGCTCCCATTACCTTTCCCTTCATTCAGGCTCTTCAGGAATGGCTTAAGCTTCTTCTCATAGAGGATGGCACCCTCTGTGTGCCGCTGCCGCAGCACCATCCAGGTCTGCTCCAGCCGGGCGATCTGAAAGGAGATGGGGCAGGTAGGAGGTGCTGGGGGCAGCACAGCTTCCAGGCACCAGGGAGAACAGCCTGAGCCTGGAGCCATAGTCCCCAGGCTTGCACACAACAGCGCCTGCTGCTCCCAAAAACAGCCTCCTCCACCAGTGCTTGTGGCCAGCCACGGCACAGCTCTGGCACTGAGGCTGGGTTTGGGATTTCTGCCCCTGCCCGTGCCCCAGGACAGCAACTTCCCTGTGTTGCAGAGGCCTTGAAGATGAGATGCAGGGAGGGGGCAGCCATTCCACCTCCTTTGTGCAGGCAGGAAGCAAGACTTCCCAGCTGGGCTCAATTTAAAATTGAATTTTAATCTCCTTTCATCTTCCAAAGGGAGCAGTGTGGCCCGGAGACGCTGCTGCCACAGCCTTGAGACTGATTTGTATTGTACCAGAGGGCAGATTCATTTCCTTTCAGGAACACAGCCCAGCACAAAACAAAAAGCCCAACCACCGAAAAACAATTGGATCCTGGCAGGACTAGGCTGTCTGCTCCATGGAGGGGATGGCTCTTCCCCTTCCCTGCTTGCATCCCAGCGGATGTGGCCCCATGCCTCCTACCCGGGGCACTTTCCCCTTTCACCCATCCCAGTGACTTTTGGAGCCTGCAGGATACAGGGAGAGGGATGCATTTTGAGCAAGGGGCTGAGCCCAGGCCATGAGGACTAAAGGAGTGTCCCCGTACCTGTGTCATTTCCAGGGCGCTCATTACAGCTGCAAAACTGAACATGTTCCCCATGGTGCTCTTCAGCTCGGCAGCCAGCTGGATGGTTTTGTGGAGCAGGGCTGCCCGCTCCTCCGTGCTGCCTGTGCAGCCCAAGATGTCCACAGCGATCATGATGGACATGGTGTGAAACCTGCCAAGGGGCAAGACACAGAGCGGGGTCAGCACAGGGGGGATGCTCTGGGGGCTTAGACGGGGCTCCTCCTCTCCCCTCCCCTCCCTGAGCCAGGCTGGGAACACCCAGGGGAGCTGGACAGGCTGTGCAGGGCAGCCCGGGGGGCTCATCCTGGCCGTGCTGTGCCGTACCGTTCCAGCAGGTCCAGGCGGAGCTGGTGGCCGTGGGGAAGGGTGAGCAGCTCCATGCCCGAGCTCACCCCCATGAGCCGCTGCATCTCCACTGTCACACCCAATATCCTGGCGACCTGGCAAGGAAGGTGAAAGCTGATTAGACCTCTGTTAATTGTTAATTGATTAGACCTCTGTCTGTCCTTGGGCAGCCTCTTGCCCAGCCCAGCCTCTGCCTGCCCTGGCTAAAACACCACAAAGAGCCCAGCAGGGATGCTCCAATGCTCAGGGGTTGCCTGATGCTCAGGGATGCACTGATCCCTGCCAACCCAGATCGATTGGAGGGTGCAGTGCCCATCCCTCCCTCCAGGCCCTGGCCGTACCAGGCAGTCCACTTTGGTGATGTGTTTGGCCAGCGTCTTCACGTCCACCTCTGCCAGCAGCTCTTTGACCTTCTTTAGCACAGTCATCTCCAGAGGTTTATTATCCAGGGGGATAAGCAGGGACTGGAAGGCAGCAGGGTTGAAGGAGGAGGTTGTTTCCATGGTGGGGGGCACAAAGCCCTTGAAGTCCAGCTCTGCTTTCAGCCTCTGCCCTGCCTCTGCTTCCCCAGAGCTGTTCTCCACAGTCCCTCTCTGTCCTTCCTCCACCTTTAGCCTCTCCACGTAGCTCTTTGTTGGTAGCTGCTTGGTGTCGTGGGCTGGCCGCTCCCTGCTGATGGGGGAGGTGGGGTGCAGCTGGCAGTAGTGCCCCGTGTCCGGGTCGCTGTAGCTGTTCACGGAGGGAGAGGGGGAGGCACGGGCGTACCCGTGGCAGGGAGTGGAATGGGAGCTGTGGGCAGGGTCTGGAAGAGGTTTGCTGTTGTTCCCATGGCACAGTTGGGGTTCGCTGGACCTTCTTATGACCGGAGAGGCTGGGGTGATTCCAGATGCTTGGCAGCCATGTGGCTTTAGCCGTGTGACTGTAGGGAGCACGGGAGACACTTATCAAAGCCTGAAGATGCACACACGCATAGGGACAGCAGATATAGCACCCAGGGACATGGGGCTCAGGGAAAACCTCTCTGCCAAAGCAGAACAACCTGGTTCGAGGACTGGCTGAGGTCCTGTCCCTAAGGTCCCCTTCCTCAGGTCCCTGCATCCCAGCAGTGCCAAGTCCAGGCTAATCCACAGCCCTGCTGTCCCCAGAGGGATGGAGGGGCAATGCCTACCTGTGCTGTAGGCAGGTGATGCTGGGTTCTCAGAGATGGGGGACATTGGGGAGTGCAGGTCTTGGATCTGGTCCACGCTGACAGCACAGTTGCGAATGATGTCTCTGTGGTGGGGCAGGGACACGCTGGGGAGGGGGCAGAGGACACAGGTCAGTCCCTTAAAGCAGGGCCTGGGCAAGCACAGAGGGGGTGGGATGAGGGTTTGCTGCCCCAACACCACCCCTGGATCATCACCTCCTTCCACAACTACCCATAACACGCTCAGCTGGAGCAGTGAGCAGGTAGTCCCTGCTGCAGCTGGGAGCAGAAGGGGTCACTATCCACAAGCCCCATAAATCTGAGACAGACCTGCCTGCAGGGACCCTGGTCCTACAGAGGAGAGCAGAGCAATGCCATGCCGCGCATGCCATGCAGAGTATGCCATGCTGAGCCAAGGTACTTGGGATGGGATGGGTTTGGTCCACTCCAGGGTGCTGTGGGGAAGTGAATCTAGCAAGGAAGTCATGGATGGTAGTTTTCTATGGTTGTGCTGCAAATGGTATCTAACACTGTGTTACTCTATTTCTACCTGGGAGCTGTGCTGGGCTGGTTAGGTGAACTGTTGCTCTGACCCAAGGATTAGGGGAGCTGGAAAGCGCCTGCAAATGAGACTTGGGAAGTTACATGACAAGGAACAAGGTCTTGGGCTGGTGGGGCAGCAAGTGGTGGCCTGATGCAAATGCTGTGTGTCAGTGGTGCTGCAAAAGATGCTCAGTGCACAGAGGGTTGCAAGGAGTTATGGCAGGTAATTGACTGCCCTCCCTGCCGTGGGTGAGGGCTGGGCTGCTGTGATGTGTTTGGTTTTGAGCACTGTGCCTCAGCAGTGGGAGGAGGATGGGACAGCAGTGGTGGTGATAAGGGATTTGGAGAAAATGTGAGTGATCAGGAAAGACTGATGGATCTGGGCTCTTCTTCTGGAAACACATATGCTCTTCTGGAAGTCTGAGTGCTTTCCTTTTCCCAGCCATAACAGTGGTTGCCTGTTTTCTGCTGGTGCATTCTCACCCTGCCCTTGGGCTCAGAAGGTCAGGGTGGTGAGAAAGCAGCTTGGCTTAACAACAGGCTGTGTCCTGCTGGAGGCAGGGTAGATGGGTCTGCCCTTGGCTGCTGCATGTGAGGATATGTGTGTGGCCCTGCCTTCCCTGCAGGGCTCTAGGCAGCCTGGGACTGCCAAAAGCGAGCCATACAAAGGAAGTCTCCTCCTCCACCTCTGGAGAAGCCCAGCTGGCCAAGGTTAATGTGAACAGCTCAGCTTTGTGAAGGTTGTGATCCAGGGTCTGTGCAGACTCCATCAGCACAGACCCATCAGTCTCCTCCTGCCCATCAGGCTTTCAGCTCTGCTTGGTAACTCCTTGCAAATGCTGAATGGAAAGGGCTCTGAAACTAAAAGGGCCATTCAAAACCAAACAACAAATGCTGTTTTGGTGTCTGGGACTGACTCTCCTCTCATGTTTGCCTGGGAAAGCTCAGCTCCATGGCTCTAACAAGCCCTGACATGCTGGTAATCTTGGACTGGGTGATTGTAAAACACTCTCTGGCTTCTGGCCTGTGATGCTAAAGTCATGTCTGCTCGCTGGGCGTCTGCTGTGGTAGCTCAGCATGGCTGGCAGCCAGCCTGGGAGAAAACCCCAGTTCCAACTGAGTACTGGTTCTTCCCTCCATGCCTCTGCTGGTCTCTCTCTTCCACCCTTGATCCCCAACCTCTGCCCTGCACCCAGAGAGCAGTGACTAGCATGCCCTGCCTCATTCCTGAGCCCGATCCTCTGCTCAGCTGAGCTGGGATGACACTGCATGCTCACCTGGTTGGGCACCCCTCAGCCCTGGTGATCTTGTCTGCGGTCAGACCATCTGTCATGGTGATGCTCCTCCTCTTGATGTGCCCCCCTTTCTGGGAGGAGGGGCTGTGGGGCCCCCCATGCTTCCCGTTGGCCAGCCCATAGCTGGCTTCCAGGTAGCGCAGGGGGAAGGTGCGGTTGATGGGGCAGTAGACGATGGCCCCGCTCTGCTCCGAGATGGCCTTGCGGTTGCCCACGTAGAAGCGGACAAGGGCGGGCACGTTATCAAAGCTCTCCTGCTCGAAGAGGTACTGGACATGGGTGTGGCCATCGCTGGACTTGACTGTCACCTTGTTGATCTTGAAGTGCAGCGGCTCGTTGCGCCAGCGGCACGTCAGCACGTAGTCACCCAGGCTGGTGAGCGAGTCACGGATGAGGAAGTCGCCATTCCTCTGCACAAGGCTCTCGGACACCTGTCAGGGGCACAGGGCACAGCTCAGCCACAGCCATGCTGCATGGACCACAGGGCATGAGCAGATGCTCTGCTGGGGTGTTATCTGGGCACTGGTTGTTCCCCTTGCCCCTAACTCTGAGCCACAAGAGGGCATTTGCTGTGGCAAAATCAGGCGGCTCAGAGCTAATGAAGCCATGGACCAGATGTTTCCCAGGAGGACAGGCTGGTGGTTCTGTGTGGCCTCAGAGTGCTCTCCCACAACATCCCAAGTAAAGGGTGCCCGGAGCCACCCACCCTCCCCACCTCACCTCCCGGGGGATGCGGCCGTGGTACCAAGCATGGCTGCGCAGGTCGGTGCTGCTCAGCTTCAGCTCCTCTTCCAGCTCCTTGTGAAGCTTCTCTGGTGATGAGTCAAGGATGTATTTCTCCTTGGAGAACTGTACAGGAGAAGAGAGAGTGTCAGACAGTGCAGCAGTGCAGGGACTGGGGAGGGAAGGGCTGGCAGGATCCCCAAGTGGGGACTGTGGCACCTGTCAGGAGCTCAACTGTCCCCGAAGGCCAGGTAATCCAGCTGTGTGTGAGGATTACTGTGTGGCAAAGAATATGGTAATGTGCCTACTGATGGCCAGGTCCTGTCACCAGGAGCACTTGGAGGGTCTCCTGGTGGCATGTCCCTATTGTGCCTGGCCACCCTGTGCCTGGTGTGCTGCCCCTCTGCCCCAGCTAAGAGCTGTGTGGTTGGGCAGAAGAAAACCCCTTAAACATCTCTGGGGCTGAACTGCCATGAGAAGCACTCTTTCAGGAGGAAACCTATGTAATTGCTCCCCCTTTAAACATCTACCACAGTTCCCCTTTCAAAGGGTTAACTCACTGTGTTTAGCCTGATGGCAACATAAATAGTAATGACAAATGTAATGGGAACCTTCTGCATCGAAATTAGCTTTTAGAAATTAGCTTTCACCAGCGCTGGTGCACCTGAGCCTGGAGGATGCAATCTGCCCCCTCCTTTCCCCTGGAGAGATAAGGGATGATGGCTTCATGTGTCTGTTGGCTGGAGCCTGCCTGCCTGCCTCCCTGCCTGCTGCTGGGCCAGTATTCCCAGAGGGTAGCTGGCATGGTGGAGCCAGTGCATGTTTGGAGACGTGAGCACAGGTTTGGGGTTCCTGTGTGCTTCACATGAGGCCAGTTCTCCTGGTTGACACAGAGGCTTTGAGGTGATCCTGCTGTGGTACCGACACAGCCGCGTGATGGAGCAGGGCCTTGGAGCCAAGACTCCTGGGTTCCCTCCACATCCCAGCTGTGTGATGTCCTGAGAGGGGGATATGTGTGCCACTGCCATGGACTAAGAGCTTGGATGGGGCTACTGGGGTGTGCTGTTGCTCTGCTCCCACGAGTGAGGGTGGCTGGGGGGCCTGGCTCGCCTCCGGTGGCAGGGCCAGTTGTAAGGAGGCAGCGAGGGCTGGCCCAGCTCCCTGGTGCCTGTTGGGGCAGAATTCTGGTATTGTCTCAGGACAGGCATGGGCTTGAAGCCCTGCTGACACTGCTCTGGCACTGCCAGAGGAGCAGGCTGGCACTCATACAGGCCTTGTGTGGCAGCTGGTTCCCCAGAGCAGAGGGGCTGCAGCCCCATGCCAACACCTCAGGGACTTGCCTTGGAGGCACCTCCTTGCCCGGTGCCTCATCCCCTGTGCCCTGTATCAATTCCCTCTGCTCCCCTACTGGTTGTGAGCAAGGGGAAGTGCAGAGCACTGTACCCACTGCTCTTGTGGCATCCTTGGGACCCCACAGAGTCCCTCAGCAGGACCCTGACCCCAGGCCTTGCCCTGAGGAGATGTTCCATCCCTCCTGGTAGCTGCATTCATTCACCAAACCAAGCAGAGATCCTGTCCTGGGGACCCTGCTCCAGCCTGGGGAGATGGAAGGAGGCAGTGGCAAAGGGCCTCTGTACTGGACTGTGCTCTCCAGGGCTTGCCCTCACCAGCCTGCACCTGCCTTTATTCCTCTCTTCCCAACTCCTGTCAAGTCAAAGGTGGTGGGAGAGTGGAAGCAGCCTATGAAAACAGTGTGGATTGAACTCTGACTTGCTCATCCAACCATGTTTATTCTCCCTGTGAAAGGCTCCTGTTGACTGGAGCTGCAGGGATGTGTGGATTGTCCTCCCCTGACCAAGGGCTGCAGGGCACCGAGCACTTGCTGCTGCTCTGAGCCCTCCTGGAGACAAAGACACCCGGTGCTGCTGAGCCCGATTAAAAATAAATGGTAGCTGGTGGATGCTGCAGGGGTCCTGCTGCCTCCTGGGGGGCCCAGGCCGAGCAGATGCTGTTTCCATGGTGACAAATCCATTGCCACAGAGCCGACCTGGCTTGGCCGAAGGGTAGTGGGGAACCCTTGACTGCAGCACCCTCTCTGTGACACAGCTCCCCCCAAACTCTGGGGCATCAAGACATCCCCCAGGAACCTCTGCTGTTTGTGCAGGTGAAAGCCATCAGAGCTGAGCTAGGAGCAGTTTGGATTACAGCTCTCCCCCCACCACCCCTGGAGCAGGGATTAGTGCCTGTTCTGCTCAGCATTGTACATCTGGGTTTTCCTCCAAATCCTCCCCATGCAAATGTGCAGGGTAACAAAAACACAAGCCCAGCTGAGCAGTGCCTGGTGTCTCCAAGCCCAGATTTGGGCAGCAGCTAGCTGGCATCCATGCCAGGAGCCATGAGCTAAGCTAGCAGGAGAGAACAGGAGGTTTGGGAGAGGCAAGGAAGATTTTGCACCTTGCAGTGGGGGAGGGAGCCCAGTTGTGAGCAGAGGGTGTCAGGAGCCACGTTCTCCAGCCATGTGGAGGGCACTGTCCCTTCGGCTCTTTGCCTGGGTAGTGAAATCCCACCTGATTTGCATGGCCACCAAGAAGCCACTGCTTGGAGTGATTGTCAGGCTATAATGGCTGGGGAGGCAGCATGAGACTGATCGTGGGGAGCCCTCTGCCTTGGTGTGACGTAACTGAGACCAGTCCTTGTTGTGAGTCTCTCACGCTACTCCAGCATGCTGCCAAAATCCCCTGTCTGCTCCCCGTTCTGTGTGGAACTGTGCCCCCCACAAGCCCTTGGTGCAGAACACCCTGCGCTCTGGAGGGCTGTGTTTGCTCCGAGCCCTTCAGCCGCGCTGGATCTCCCCCGCTCCCTCGGGAGCGTGTCTCGGGGAGCGGGGCTCGCGGGCTGCCAGCTGGCCAGGAGCCGAGGCGCTGGCAAGGCCTGGCACGGCAGGGCCTGGCGGGCGCCGTCAGGAGCGTGTCAGCCGATGTCTGAGCGCCGCGCGGGAAAGGCGTCGCTCGGCGCTCTCGGCCCTGCCAAGGGAACGTCTAAAGGGGCACGGCCCCATGTGAGGTCCTGCATGCCAGTGGGGAAAAGCCTGGACTCCCATTAGTGTCTGGCTGGAATGCCTGGTGCTGGGCTCCAGCATGAAGAACCCCAAGGCATCTTCCAGCTGAGCAGGAAGAAATGGGGATTAGAGAGGTTCTCCAAACCAGCCGCACCAGACAAACCAGCTCAAAATCTGCCAGAGATGATGCCAAGCTTTGCTTGAGGAATCCAAACCAGCAGCCAAGCCGGCTTGGCTGGAGAAAGGAGAGTGCCCTGATGGGCTGTTTCACAGTGCTGGGGCTGGGGAATCCTCTGGAGCAGCCATGCAGTGGGGCAGCTGCCATGAGAGAGCAATTCCTGAGGCTCTCCATCCCTGCCTGCTTCCCTGCCTCTCTGTGCTGCTTTCTTGATGGAGGAAGTGCTTCCCAGCTGAGTGGCAAGGTCTGGAGCTGGTAGTGGAAGGGCAAGATCTGCAGGGATGGAGGGTGCTGATGCCTGTGGTGTGTATAGAAAAGCAGCTGTCACTCTGCCTGCTTTAAGGAGAGCTTCAACGGCTGGCATTTGGCTTTCTATCCTCGCAGAGGTAATCTTATGAAACTGGAGTAATTTCCATTCTGCTTTCTTGCTCTCCCCTCCCAACCTGGAGGAGTTGCAGATGAGGATGAAGTCAGCTTGGAGAGCAAGGTGTACTCACACCCCACCCGGCTGATAGCATCTGACTAACCCCAAGGCACCAAGCACATCTGTTCTCCCTCCTGCTCATGCTGCCTACCCTGTGCTGGGACCCTCGCTAGGGAAATGCCAGCCCCTTCTGGAGTTCTCCACCCCTGCTCTGGCTGCTGGAGCAGCTCTGGGGCTTGGGAAGCAGAACTGTGAGGAAATGGAATAACAAGCCATTGGGAACAAGTGCCTGGGGAAAGCCACAGACTTGCATGAGGGTTCTTCCCTGCTTCCTCCACACCTGGCAATGGGCTACTTCAGTGATGTATTTTGGAGCAAACATCCTTCCTGAGCATCATTGCAAACCCAAGAACCATTTTGCCTGCTTGATGCAGGACTGCTGCACTTACCAGTCCGGGCACCACCCGAAAATGGTTACTCCACCCTGCATGACCACAAGATAATCCCACCACAAACAATCTCCAGGTTGTTATGGGCTCGCCCTCAGTCTGCATGTCCTGCTGTGAGCCAGTCTGTCCTGCTGATCTTGATATCCATATGGAAAAGAAATCACTAGTTGCCCTGTCCTCTCTTGCAATGAGTCTAGGAACCTAAATGGCCTCTGAGAAGGCATCAGCCTATCTGCCCAGGCATCTCTTGGTTATGTCACATCTCCATTAGTCCCCACTGAAGGCAGATCTTGGCTCAAGATCTTTGTTCTGGAGTTCAAAGCCCTTCCTAGGACTAGTCCTGGCTACCCTCATGGTCTCCTCTCCCCTTGCCCGTGCTCCTTTGTGGCAGCTCTGGAGCAATTCTGTCCTGCTGGCAGGGGTGGGGTGCAGCTGGGGTTGATGGCCAGGAACATCTGGGTGCTCTAAGGTGGGACAGGCACCCCAGGTTGTGTGGCGGGGTGGCGGAGTCTGCTGCTACTGCTACCCCGGGTGAGCAGGTCTCCAATGCAATGATGGTGTGTGTGTATACACACATTTCCATCCATCTATATATTACTTATCTCACTCCAAGACGGCGGCAGCGGCTGCTGCTGCATCCCTTTTCGGAGCTGCTATTGGCCAGAAATGATGTCAGTGCTTCCCAGGCTGGGTGCACCGCCATTGGCGGTGAGCAGGGATGCGGCTGTCAGCTGGAAGTGCTCCAGTCATTCATGGGGACTTCAGTGTGTGTTTGCTGGGCATGCTTGGACACAAATAGATGGTGAAAGATCTGGCAGAGCCAGGTGAGCACTTAGGGCTTCACTTTTAACTCCTCCCGGGGTTGGGATGGAGTGCCCTTCATCCCCTCTCACATCCCCACACGAGAGCCAGATGCTCACCTGTCCCTCCCTTGTTCTGGCAGCAGCTGGGTGAAAGCACCCGCTCACCCCCTGCAATGTGCAGCCCAAGGGCACGTCCCCATGTTGCTCAGCGGTCTTTGGACAACTGGAGAAAGCTCTGCTGCTTTTCCCTCTTCACCCCCACCAGCAATCAAAATCCCTGGCTTTGCGCTGAGATCAGCCGCAATCATGACAAGACTTGAAATGCAGCTTCTGGGCTCCGTCTTACCCAGAATAATCTCTAAAGCTCGGCACCTACCTCGCTCAGCAGGAGTACTGAATAACACTGCCAGCTCTCTTGGCTGCCGGCTCCCTTCTAACTTGCAGTACACTACAGCTCGTGCTTCAGACCAGAGCCTGCCTGGCTCCTGCAGTCCTGAACACCTTTGCTCTCGAACTCGGTAAATGAGGGAACCAATTCCCAGCACCATGCCCCCCTTGTGCAAACGCCAGAGTCCAAAAATAGGACACCTAGACTCGTGCCCAGACAGTGGCAGTGCTGGAACCACCACAGGACAGGTGACAGATGGATCCCAGCTTTCTCCCACCAGTCAGACCTGTGCAGTGCAGCACAGAGATGAAGACCTGGGCCAAGAAGCTGCGTGATCATGTGGGTTCAATCTCCCTCCTGTGCTCAGTGATGCTCCGGGCACATGCCACCTTTTGGGGGATGCTAAATGCTCCCCTTCATGAGGTCTGCTGCAGGTGAGGGCTCCCTGCAGAGACTTTTCTGCCTGTCAAAGCGCTGGTCTGGGGGGATGTGGTGGCTTTGGCTGCGTGGCCCCGGCTGCAGGGGGGCCGAGCTCTGCCCCCTGACCCGGTGCTTGGCTCACCCCGCGCTCGCTGCCGCCTCGGTGAGCGCGGCCGGCGCGCTGCCCGCCCCAGCTTCGTGCGAGCGGGGGCACCGCACGGCTCCCCGGGGAGACTCCCCCGCTCTCCAGCGCTGCACCCGGGTGTCCAAACAGCCCCCGGGCTTGCCCCGTACATCCCCTCCCACTGCCCCCGCCGCCGTCCCCACGCGTGCGGCTGCCCGGGGGCTCCGCGGCCGGAGCGGTCCCTCCGCCGGCCCCGCTCACCTGCACCTGCATGAAGGAGCCGCGGTAGAAGCAGCAGGCGGCCGCGGACAGGGCGCTCCACAGGCTGCACCGCTCCGTCATGGCGCGGCGCGCCCGGCGGGGGCTGCCCCGGCCCGGGCTGCACCGCCGCTGCCTCCGCCGCCGCCGGGCTTCAATTTCAGCCGCTTCCCCGATTACCTCATCCCTTGTCGGCTGCGAAGGGCGGGCACGGTACGGCAGCTCCGCCCCGGCCCGCCTCTGGGGGCCGCCCCGGCTCCGGGGAACCGAGCAGCGGCACCTCGGGGGGAAGCGGTACCCCGGCTGCCTGCGCCCTGCGGGGGAACTGGGAACCAGCTCCTCCCGGGGGAACCTACGCTCCCGTGCCACAAAGGCACCCAGCATCCCTGAGGGGATCGGGCACTCCGGCTGCCTGTGCTCTGAGGGGAACTGAGAACCAGCTCCTCCGAGAGGAACCGGCACTCCCATGTCGCAAAGGGAACAGGAATCCCTGAGGGGATCAGGCACCCCTGAAGGGAACCGGCAATCCAGTATCGCAAAGGGAAGCAGCATCCCTCAGGGCATCAAGCACCCCGGCTGCCTGTGCCTTAAGAGAACCAGCACCTCTGAGGGCATCGGGCATCCCTGAAGGGAACGGCACCCCGGCTGCCCGTGCTCTGAGTGGGACTGGTTCCTCTGAGGTGACTCAGCTCCTCAGAGGGGAACAGACACCTCTGAGGGGAACAGCACCCCTGGCTGCCAGTGCTCTGAGAGAAACTGGCTCCTCTGAGGGGATCAGACACCCTTAGGGGACCCAGCACCCCTTTTCTCCCCATCCCAAATCTGCGGGCTCTCCCCAGTGCTGCCCATGGGTCAGGGGCAGCCTTGTCCCTTCTTGCCTATCCTATCTTCCTTCACCCCCATGGTGATACCTTTCTGGGGATACACCAGCGCCCACCTCACATGGCAGGGAGCCGGCTGCCTGTTTCCTGTGTAGGCTGTCTCTGACTTGTGTTTAATTAAGGCTCTGCTTCGGTTTAATTAAGGCCACAGTATCACGTATGGGATGTGCAAGGCAGCACTGATGACTCAAAGCATTGCTCCAGCCTTAACTCTTGAATAAATCCCCCAAACCCCTGCCTGAACCAACTGCCAGCAGCTGCTCTGTGCTGAAGACAGGCAGGGGCTCCCCCAGCCCTGGCAGTGACAGGGACCTACACCTTGCTGTTCTCCCTCCACGTCTGCCCTGCCCTGCACGGCCTGGATTTGGCTGTGCTTTGCTAACGGGGGGCTTCACCCTCCCATCTGCAAAGCACGTCCTTGCCCAAGGAGCCCCACGCCTCCCAGGCGACGCTGTGACCTCGGAGAGGTATTCCTGCTGCCACCGACCACAGAACCCTGCAGCCTTCCTGCTAATTATTTCAAATAAGCCCCTCACATTACCAGGCAAGGAGACAGCATCCAAGGCTGATGAGATACAGGTCCCTGCTTGAGCAAGCAGCTCTTCCGTGCAGAACAAAGAGCTCAGAGGCGCTGGCCGGGCTCTCACTCTGTCCCTGGTTTTGCAGGGAAGAGGGAAGACAAGAGAGCAGCATGGCTAAACAGCAGGACAGGGCTGAGGCATGGGAGAACTGGTGGCAGCACACACCTGCGGGCAGGGAACATGGGGCAGCAGGTCCCAAGGGTCCCACGTGTGCCTGCAGCCCCACCAGCATGGGCAGGGAGCATGGACTCTCCTCCTCGCCTCCTGCCTGGGGCTGAGGGACAGAGCAGATGGCACTGTGCAGGGACATGCTGCTCCAAAAAGATGTGATGGTGAATCATCCTCCTGCCAGGGCTTCTCTCCTGCGATGGGCTCCGTGGTTTTCTATCGAGGCTTTCACCAACAAGTGAGTAGGAGCCTCACGGGGTGCTGCAGGGTGAAGTCCTCCAGCTGCTGCCCCTCCTCACAGGGAAGCTGAAAATCCCTGACTGAGCTCCCATAGGACATGTGACAGCTTTACTGGTTGCTGCTCTCCTGAAGGGTAATGTCTTTCCGCAGCTCCTTCACCTGCACAAAGCTGGGGTGCCTAGGATGTTGAAATAAAGAGCTGGGTATGCAGATCCCCAGGCAGCTTGGAAATACCAGCCCTTAGGCTATTATTAAAGCACATTAATTACCAAGTGCTTATTGATCCTGGCTTTCCAACCCTCTCTGGCTCCCAGTTGCACATCTAATCAGGCCAGGCTTGGTGATAGGAGCACCAGCCCTGGCCGTTTTGCAGCTGAAGCTCAAGGGCTGATGCTTGGCAGATCCTTGGTGCACACCTGGACACAGACCTGACTCTCAGCCTTTGCTCAAGAGGGCTTTGCAACACATCGTCTCACTCTTCCTGACTCCTTCACCAGCTCTTTTCTTCCTGTCTTTCCTTTGCTCACCCCTCACCAGTGTTTCCCCTCTGCTTGTTTCCCTCCCAGCTACACCAACCAGAGGTAGGTCCCAGCCTCATCCTCCCTTGCTCCAAAGGCAGACACAGCAGCCTCTTTCCCACCCTAAATCCTGCAGGACCTGGGGCTGAACACTGCTGGGTGTTGCACACCCCACAGCTGCACGGGCTGCCAGCCAGGCACAGCGCCTGCAATCAGCTCGAGTGTCCCTGTCATCCCGGTCACTCACACTCCAGATAATTACTAATTTGACTAAAATAGCTGCTGTCACTGCAGCCATCACTTGCTTCTCTGACCAAAGGGAAGTGGTGTATAAATCACAGCCCATGGGTTGTTTCTGGACACCATGGGGATGGATGAGAAATAAAGGCCATATAGCTCAGATCTGGGATCTGACTGGATGGTAGGGAATTCTCCTGTCTCACCAAAAATACTTGATACCAAAGGCAGAGCCATATCCATTGCTCCCCACCTGTATTGTTTCAGTTTATTAAATCATGAGCTGTAAAATGTGTCCATCTCTGGGTGCACACACTGACAGTGCCAGGGAAAACACCCCAAATTATTCTGTTCCTCTCCTCACCCCTCCTTGCCCTCACAGGACCTGCCTGTGTGAGCAGGAGTTTCTCTGCAAGTCTTGAGGTCCTCACACCAGGGTCCTTCTCTGCAGAGGCCAGTGTATTGGCTTTGCAGGGGAAAATGAACTACATCACAGCCAGACCCAATACGCCCAGTCAGAGCTTTGTTGTGCTGGCACACGTCCCACTTCCAGCCCTGTGAGCTCCCATTCTGCCAGTCCCACATGGCTTAAGGGCACAGAGGGGAGAACATCCCACCCGCGGGATCGCTCTGCTGCACTCAAAAACCTCACCTGACCCCAGTGCCCAGAGGCTGCCAGTTGCCAGACTCAGCATGTGAGGTCCTCATTAGCCCCAGGGATGGATGTGCAGGGAGGTGACCCCTGTTGGAAGCAGCAGATGAGCACAGGGTCCAACCAGCTCACTCCCAAGCTCACCAGTTGGTGCTGCCACAGGGGGTTCTTACATTTCCATGTCTGCCTACAGCCACCACCAGGAGCCCCAAGTCCAAAAGATGAAGGCACAGGGCTCTTTGCTAATTAGACCACCCAAGCTGGGCACCTCAAGTCACTTCTCAACAACCCCATCTGCCCAGTGGCAGACTAGATTAGATCCCCACTGGGCAACTGGACTCAGGAAGCTCCAACTCTCCTTAAACAAACACCCCAACGGCCATGGCATGGCAGTGACCACCCTGTCACTTCAGTGGGTTTCAGTGCTCTGTGGCCAAACCTCACAGCACCCCTGTCACAGCTCCTCTGTGCCTGCCCGACGCCCCATCATGCCAGCAGCCTCCTGCAAAAGGGCCGCTCTCCTCCAGAGCCAGGCGCCTCACTAATGAATTTCTGGCCAGACATGAAGAGTCCTCAGGAATGTTAATAGTTTGCTGGAGGATAAGCAAAAGATTTGGAGAGATTTACACCAACTTTCATGTGACAGCCATGAAAGTGGCTCAAACCCTTCCGTTTCTTTACGTGGGGGCGGAGGGAGGAGGCTGCGTCTGTGGGCGTTCACAAGTATCTGGGAACATGAAATGCAAGCAGCTGCTGTGGGAACAGCACTGGGGTGACCACGTAGGGTTTGTGTCTCCTCTGTCTTCCCTGGCCTTGCCAGAAGTATCTTCCAGGGCCAAAGAAAGAGCCCAGAGAGGAGGAGGGGTGCAGAACTGAGCAGCATGCTGGTGTAAGACCTGGACAGTTCCAGGGGACACCATCCCCTCTCCACCCCTGGCACCCAGCTGGGACAGGATGTGATCATGCTCTGTGTCTTACCTTCACGTATTCACTGCCAGACTCCAGGCCATCGTGGTGGCTAAAAGGAAGAGGAAAAATAAAAATACATAAGTAAAGGGCAGTAAGTTGTGACATTCAGGTCGAAGGCAGTAGTGGCACAGCTGGGGGAGCTGGGGTCTGTGTCCCTTGTCTTGCCACGGTGCCAAAAGCATGGCCATGGTTTTGGGACAGGTTCCCAGGGCCCCAGCACTGCTCCTGCCTGCTCTGTGCCCACTCTCAGCACAGAGCTTATCCTCCCTAATGCGATCAGGGGAGAATGAGGCCTTTTTAGAGGATCTCGCCCCAAATCGGCTTGGGACCGTGTGAGCTGAACCTGGCAGTCAGGCTGAGGTCCCTGCAGGTCACAGTGCTGGGGGATACATGTCAGGGTGGGGGCCCTGTGTCCTGTTCCCTGGCAGAGCTGCATTCCCAGTAGGCAGCTGTTGGGACACACCACCCAGACAAGCATTTTTGACTTTATGGCTTTGTGCAACCCTACAGAATTCAAACTCCCACCAAAGCTCGGCCTGAACTGTGATGTCCTGACTGGGACTGCTTTTCATGCTCTTATAGGTCCAGGTAAGTGTCCATATGGAGGAGTCCCAGGGGAACAACAGAGAGTTCAAAAGGAGAGAGCCTGTAACAGCCAGAGCTGGGATGTGCTACCTTAAGGTCTCACCTTTCAGAATAAAATACAAAAATCCAGATGTCTTTAACCAGAATCCAGAACCTGTTGCCTCCCCAGTGCCAAGCTTCAGTATGGACATCCCGCTGTTTGCCAAGGCTGCTTGCCTGAGCATGAGGCAGCAGCAGGGGCCTGGGGGTGGCAGGCTGCCACACCAGGACAGACAGCTGCAACTTAGGAATAACCAAATCCACGGTCATCATAGACCTGGATGTTCCTTCATCCTCCAGAGATGTTCCTTCCCTGCTAGGAGCCACCTCATCAGACACATACTGGGAACTGCTGTGGGTCCTGCACACAACTTCTCCCTGAGACCTGCACTCGTAGTAACCCTGGGGAGCCAAATTCCTCCTCTGTGGGCTCTCTCCAGGTTGAAGGTGGTGCCTGGTGGCCTCGCCAAAGGGAAGCAGGGACCGCAGAGGCAACCACTGCCAGACATTTTTCCACTGGACATCCCTTGTGGCATTACAGTGTGTTGTGACAGGGTCTGCATGAGCCACTCATGTAAAGTGGCTAAGTGTCCAGCCCTCCAGAAGACAATTCCCACTTCTGGAACCCTTGGAAGTCTTTCAAAAACAAGGTGTGGATGGGCAACTCGTGCCTCAGTTTCCCTCTCTGTAGAGCTGCCTTCCAGGGAGGTTTTGGCTGGCAGTGCTGCCAGAGGGGTCTGCAGGGAGTGTCAGGCGTTTAAGGACACGGTTTAGTGGTGAACACAGCAGGGCTGGGTTGATGTTTGGACTCAATCTCAGTGGTATTTTCCAACCTTAGCGATTCTGTGATTCTCCAAGCCCACACTGCAGAAACCGCATCCCCTGGAGTCCAGCTTGGGAGGGGAAAAAGGGGCTGGAAATCAAGCCCATACTTTTCTGGAGGTGAAGAAAACAGTGGAGCGTTTGGGAGCGGGGATGGATGCAGACTCCCCTGGGCAGCTGTGGGCTGCCTGCCCACCCCGGCGCTGCCTCTCCAGCCTGTTTGCCCTTCACACGCCGCAGAGCTGCCTGGTGCTGCGAGAGCCGTGAGAAAAAGCGGCAGGAGGACGGGGGGCCTCTGGGCAGGAAGTCGGGAGCATGGGAGCAGCTGGGAGACGCTGCGAGGGCCCAGGCAGGAGAGGCCCCTGTGCCGGGGAAGGGCAGCAGCTGGGACCGCAGCCCCCCTGGTTCTGCACATTCCTGCAGGAAACGGCATTTTTGGGGGCAGACGAGCGCCTGGGAGAAATTCCAGGGCTGCCTTTGAGTGCGGCCGTGGCTGAGCTGCTGGGACCCAGAGCTACAGCAACGGTGTTGGGGAATGGGGGGTTGGTGGGGTGGCTGCTCCCTTTGGGCTCGGGAAGGCATCACCATGACTTGCAAATGTGCCAAGCTCCAGGCTGGCTGCTGGGAACAGTCCAGGAGAATCCTGTGGGTCCAGCCCTGGTTTGAAGCCTAGGCTCTGCTTTCCTTGGGACACTAATGCAGGCTGTACCCCAGGAGAACCAAATTTGGGCACCTCGTGCCTCAGTTTCCCCCGTGTAGAGCTGCCTCCAGGGAGGTTCTGGCTGGCAGTGCTGCCAGAGGGGTGTGCAGGGAGTGTCAGGCAGTGCCTGCGGGAAGCGGCGCTTCCCGTGCCTCACGCACGGCCGCGCGCACAGGGAAACCGAGTCACGTCCGCCCTGCGACCTGCCAGCGGTCACCTCCCGTTAGTCAGCGTGTCTCTGCTCGAGTCACGGCCACCGCCTTGCTCTCAGCAGCTCCCTGTCCCACAGCAGCACGACTTCCCCCCTCACAGGCCTGATTCTGGGAAAGTCCTCCTGCATACGAGCGTCCTCAGCCCACCGTGTCTTGGGGACTGTCCTTACCAGAGATACTCTGGGGGGGCAGGTGGAAACATGCCTCAGGGCCATATTTGTTCCCCCCCTCCAGGGAACATGCTGCTGCCATGGCCTGGCAGGAACAGAGTGTCCCCATCCCCAGGGATGTGCCTGCACAGGAGGAAGGGCTGGGGCGCAGCATTATCCTGGTCCCACTTCCTCCCACCCGCCCCACAGCAGGGCCCGGCCTTGGGATGCCTCTGGCAGTGGCTGCTCCCTGAGCCAGGGGCTGTGGCAGGGGCTCTGGGTTAGAGTGTGAAGGCGCAGAAATATCCCATGCCAAGACCTGCTCTGGTCACTCTCGTGCCTCAGTTTCCCTGGCAAGCAGCGAGGCTACACCCATCATCGGGGAAGCCCCCCAGGATGCAAAAATGCATTCGGCCCCCAGTTTTTGGGAACCCATTTCCCAGAATCAAGACATCCATGTGACCCACCCATGTCCCACTGCTGCTTGGCTCCCAGCCACGCTGGCTTGGGATCTAAGTAATTTCTGGGAGACAGAGGGTCTGGGTGAGCCCTCCGCACCCTCCTCGGGGACTCTGCCACTGCCGGGGCTCTCTGCTCACCGAAGGATGTGGCAGTGCCACCAGCCCCCCAAACCTCCGAGCCCCTGGCCCCCCGAGCTGGCCGCAGCCCCTGGCGCCGGGTCTGCTGCGGTTTCAGCAGCTCTTTCCTCGAGGAAAACACCACCACGGGCTGGGGGCCTCGGCACCCGAGCAGCGGCTCGGCTCCGGCATATGCGCCGCAATCAAAGCCCCTTCCCAGCCTCTCCCTGCCCATCCCCTCCGCTGTGCCGGGGTGCGAGGGGTGCCCGGGGGGCCAGGACCCCTTACCTGCCCTGTCCCAGGGTGGGAAACCTCCTGCCCAGCGCTGTCATCGGCCCTGCGGGATCCAGCAAGCCCTGTGCTCCGGGATGGGGAGAAGCTCTCCCGCGCTCTCCCGCCTTGCACTGAGCGTCGGGACTTCGGGGCGCGCAAGGCGCTGGCGGACCCTCCTCCTTCCCGTCCCAGCCCTCCTTCGGCCCACCCTTCGGGCCGGCAGGAATGTGTGGCCGGCACAGCCCGGCTCCCACCGCCGGCACGAATTTCTCCTCCTCACCCCGCTCCCAGGACCACCCGGACCTCCCGAGCGCTCAGTGTCAGGAAGAGGAGCCCCCGGCCCCGGGGCGGTGCAGGGGGAACAGGGACATCAGGGGCCACTTGAGTGCAGGGAGAGGAGAGTCAGGCCCGGGAAAGGGGGAGAAATGTTTTCAGGAGAAATTTGGAGTTGCCTTTGCCTGTGTCTCCGATCCCGCACGCCCTGCTGGACTGGGGTCGCGTTTTCTGGGCCCCTTATGCCCAGATGACGTGCACTGGGGGATAAAAATCCCTCTGGTTGATTCTGCCGTCATATAGCCTCCATAAAATCCCTCCATCATCTCTCAGCGGGCTGACTCTCCAAACCCGGAGTGGGAAATTGTGCCTGGAGTCGTGGGGTTTGTGCCCAGAGCGGGGGTTACTGGCAGGTGATGAAATGGCGACAGAGTGTCTGGTTTCAGCATTTGCCCCTGTGCCGTGGGAGAGGCAGTGCTGCTCGGCAGAGGGCGATAGGATGGGGGGGTGGAAAAGAGGAGAGTGAGAGGCTGAGGGGCTGTAACGGTGTTGGGCGAGCTCTCCGCAGCAGCACGTCCTGGTGCTGGAACGCAGCCGCCGCAGGACAAAGAGATGCCGGGGCTGCGAGATGTTTCCACCCCGTCCGGAAACAGGAGAGAGCAGAAATCCCACAGGAAACCTCGTTCCCATGGAGCCGCTGACCTGACCGTGCTCCAGCTGTGCTGTCCCACCGGCCAGGTGCATCCCGCTGGCACTGTGGCCACGGGGGGACATTGCAGTGACCCTGGCTTGTCCCAGCCCCCTCCTCTTGCCCTGGAGGAGCAAAAGTGGGGTCTTAGCAGAAGGCAGAGCAAACCTCAAGGGCTGTACCTGTCTGAGGAGATCTTGTCAGGATGCTCTTGTCCCTTTTCCAGCAGATGCCCGTTAGTGGTCTCTGCTGCAGCTGCTGTGTCAGGGCTTGTGGTTTGGCTGGGGTTTGGAGCCAGGCTGGAGCTTGGTGCCTCTGTCCTAGGGCAGGAGACATTTCCCACAGGCTCTTGGTCTGTCCTGGCCATTGCTGCCTCCAGGGTGTCCACAGGTTCAGCTTTTTCCTCCTCCTGCTCTGCTTGCCCAGCAGCCGAGGGTGAGTCTGTGCCTGGGCCAGGGGTGCTGGATATCTCAGGGCACTTGAGGCTGGGGAACGGGGCTGTCTGGGGGGTTTTGCTGTTGGGAGTCCCCTTCTCCCAGCAGTTCTGGCTGCTCTTGTCTTTGCCCAGGCTTTTCCCTGCCTTGCCCAGATTCACCCTGGGCATGGTGCCCATGTGGGAGTACATGTTGGACGACTGGGCATAGGGGCCAGGGCTCCTGGGCATGGTGTTGAGATCATCCTGGGTGCTGTCAAAGGGCTCTCCCAGGAAGCTGTGGGGAGGCTGGAGATGTGGACCGAGACTCTCGGGACAGCTGGGGACCACAGAGACACGCCGAAAGGTGAAGGAGCGGGGGATGCTGCTCAGGCTTCCAAAGCCTTTGAACTTGAAAAACTCTGGCAAGGAGAAAGAAGTGATGAGTGTGGGGTTACTGCTGGCACGGTGTGATGGTGGGGTCCCAGAGCCCCTGGCCCTGGGTTAGGGTGGGCATGGGGCACTATGTAGCCTGGTGTCACCCTCTTACACCCACACCTGCAGTCCCAGCTTGGCATGACATCCCCGAGGCCTGCAGTGTATGCGATGCTGCTTGAGGCATCTCTGCCCTGGCCCCTCAGGAAGCAGAAGTCTCCTGTGCCTGGCAAACCTAGTGGCTGCATCTTCCCACCACAGCTGAGGGGCGGAGGAAACACCCAACCCTGGCAAGCAGGCAACTCTAGAAATGATTTCTGCCTGCCTGCTTCCCCCGGGGGACTCTGGGCAGGGCTGTGCCCATCCCCACAGCCTCAGGGCAGCCCTGCAGGATGCAAGAACAGGACCCACGGCATCTCCCCAGGGACTGGGGGTCCTGGACGCACGTGACCTGCCCACACGTGCGTGTCTCACCAGCACGGTGGAGCAGGAACCAGCCACGGGCGCTGCTGCGGGCGGGAGATAACCTCCCCACTTCCTCGCCCGGGCCCTCGCCAGCTCCAGCTGCCACCTGCAAGTGCTGAGCATGAACATGTTCACCAGAGAAATATTTATAACTCCGGCGGGCGGCTTTGCATTTCACACCTCAGCCCCAGCTCAGCTCTGTGTGTCGCTGCAGCGCAGCCTTGGATGGTGCTGGTGTCAGTGCTCAGGGAGAGCCAGCCTGTGGCTGCAGTGCTGTTGGGCAATGCTTTCCTGCCTCCCCAAGTGCTGTGGGTGCCACTGGGGGTTTTGCAATGCTGATGCTGCCCTGGGGCTGTGCAAACCACGGCAGATTTGCCGGGGCAGGAAGCGACACGTTGCAGAGGTGCTGAGCAAGGACCCGGGTGTCCGGGGCTGCTTGGCCCTTGGATCCCCATCTCCAGCTGCCATCCATGGGCTCTGTGGGGCATCCCTGCAGCTCAATAGCGTGAAGGGGCTGCATCCCAAAAGCCCCTCTGCAAGGCAGAAACCTCGAGGCCTGAGTGCAGTTAGAGGCAAAACTACTTTGTGCTGAACATCCCCTTGGAGTCCAAGCATCTTCTGCTACCTGCTGCTCCTGGGGCTGCTGCGAGGTGGGAAAAGCAGCGCTGGGGATTTCCCCCATTTCTCCACCACTCCACCACAAAGGAAAATCCCAGCTGGGATGGGGCCGGGGGTTTGGCCAGTGGAGGGGTCCCCGGGGAGCAGAGGGACTGGCCCCTGTCTGGCGCCGGCCCCGCGGCAGGAATGTGAGAGAGCACAGGCCAGCGCTGGGAATGGGGTGAAGGCCACTGCAGCCTCCCCCCGGGGCTCGGGGGAAAGCCGAGGTCTGTGAGAAAGTGCAGAGCTCGCTCCCGGTGGGTATCGAGCACTTCCTCCCTGAAGAGCCAGTGGGAATCCATTCCCAGGCTCCCTCCCCGGCTCCTCTGTGTCACCCCCGTCCCTGTGCTGCAGGAGCACCCTGGGGTGAGGGTCCTAGCCACCCCTAGCACCTAGCACCACCTCGTACCCCAGCCATGCACCCTGAAGGGTGTGATGAAGGAGTGAAGACCCCCAAACCCTGCTGTGCATCACTCTGGTCACATCCCAGCATCCAGCACAAGGCTGGGATGCAGCAGACTGGTCCCAATCCCAGCACCCAGCTCCTGAGCCAGCACCCAGCCCTGTGGATGGAAACCCCCAAAGCCCTTCACCCCAATGAGTTTCCTAACAAGGGCTGAGCCTGTCACAGTTNCCCCATTGCCCACCCACCCTGTCCCGTGGCCACTTACTGAATTTCTTGAAGCCCCGTCGTTTCTGGCCCTCGGCCATGGCTGCACTGGCTGGAGGCCGTGGGGACCGAGAGGGACAAGTATATAACTGTGAAGCCCTTCCCTGCCCGCTCCTCCCTTCCTGCCCCCCCGCCACCACCCTGCAGTAACTCATCAGCGTTTCCTCCCCAGCGCTGTCATCTGCTCCCGGCCCTGTTGCTGTCCCTGCCCGCCCTCACGCTGTCCCCACAGTTCCTGCAGTCCCCGTGGCTGCTTGCACCTGCCTGGCTGCTCAAGAGTCACCTCTGCACCCGTGTTTGGGAATGTCTGCCAGATGTAGACAACCAAAAACCTCTGGGTCCCAGCTCTAGAGGAAGGTGCCAGCCCTAAAAGAGGATGCGAGCCCCATGGAAGAAGGTGCCAGCCCTAAAGCAGTGTGACAGCCCTATGGATGAGGTTGCCAGCTCTGTGGATGAGGCTCCAGCCCTGCAGACAGGACTCTGCCATGCACATCTGGTGCTCGGCCCCTGTGGGGTGAGAGCACAGGGGTGCACTCCCCACCAGCCATTCCCTTGTTCTGGGGACATTGACGTGCTCCATAAGAGTGTCTCCGTGCAGGACAAGGTGGCCTGGACCCGGCAGGGGTCCGGTGTCCGTGTTTCCTATTCCCAGGATGCCAGCAGCCCCCTCTGCCACGGCTTGGTCCTTGGCTCCCTGTGCTCTCCACCTTGGGGACCAGTTTCGAGCAGCCTGAGATCGAGCTCTTGGTCCTGCACCTGAACACAGCCGCAGCTGGAGGACAAACTCAGGGTCCCCTGAAGCAGACCCTGGAGTCCTCCTGCCTAACCATGGCCTCCTTACGTCACAGCCGCGGCTGCAGGAGCAGAAGTTTTGTTTAAGCACACACGGGGCACACGGCAAGGCGCTTTAGGGCCACCGGCACGGGGGACCGCTCGGTGCTCCCGGGCCATGAGGGGGGCACAACATGGCGGTGGCCCCGAGGACTGCAACGCCCACAAGGCCCCGCGCGGCGGCCGGCGGGTCACGTGACGGCGGCGCGGGTCACGTGGCGGAACGGGCGGGACGCGGTGCTGTGGCAACGGCGCGGCCGCCATGGCCAAGCAGTACGACATGGTCGAGTGCCCCTTCTGCGACGAGGTCTCCAAGTACGAGAAGCTCGCCAAGATCGGGCAGGGCACCTTCGGGTGAGTGCCGCGCCGGCTCCGGCCCTCCCTGGCCCGGCCCGGCCCCGGCCTTCCCCGGCCTGAGGCCTGCAGCCGGGGCCCAGCCCCGCGGCCCATGGCCGCCAGCCTCGGGTGCTCCTTGCTCGCGTGTCCCTTCCTCGGTCACCCCTCTGGCTTCAGGGAACCAGTCTGGCTCCTGGACCTTCTTTTCCCCAGCCTGAGATCTCGCTCTGTCCCAGCTCCGGAAGAGCAGAGTTAACCTTGAAAACAGTGAGGATGGGGACCTGTGACTTGGCTCCAAATGTGCAATTTGGCTCCAAGTGTGCATTTTTTTTTCTGAAAATGTGCTACGTTATTGAAAATCCTTGTAAAGCTGCAAGAGCTCTGGGTTCTCTGTTGGTTCAGTGAGTCCTGAGGGTCTTTGGCCCAGGGGGAATGTGGCTATTTTGGCTCAGCACAGAGCTCTCTGTACCGTGCTTTAGTGTGTCTTCTCTGGGCTTATTCCTTTTTAGGAGCACCTGGCTCCTTTCTCCTTGTGCTGCTCATGGTTTTTTTTCTGTTTTTTTTTTTTTTACAGGGAAGTTTTCAAAGCCAAACATCGGCAGACAGGCAAGAAAGTAGCACTGAAGAAGGTGTTGATGGAAAATGAGAAGGAAGGGGTAGGTGTGAGGCACGGCTGGATTGGGCCTGTTGTCACCTGGGCTGCAAGGGCACATGGCAGCAGCGAGGGGACTGGGCTGCAGTGACACTTCCCACGTGTTTCTTCTCCTGTGAGATCTCCAGCACCGGGCTCCACGCTGGCTGTGTTTGTGGAGGAGCTGGGTGGTGTGTGAAGCACGTGCTCAGGGGTTGGGTTAACAGCTGAAACAGAAAGGCAGCAGCCAGAGAGGCTGTTCTGCAGCTCAGGCTGGGCTGTACCATGTCCTGGTGTGAATGTAGACGGCGAGGAGAGGAGGTGGGACCTGCCAGGCTGCATGGTGGCACCTCTGCTGTTCTCTGGGCAGAGATGGCCTGGTCTCCTGCACCTCCCATCTCCATCCTCTCTTTCTCTTTTCCAGTTTCCCATCACGGCCTTGCGGGAGATAAAAATCCTCCAGCTGCTCAAACATGAGAATGTGGTGAACCTCATAGAAATCTGCAGGACCAAAGGTACTTTGCAGGGTCTCCCTTGTGTTAATGATGGCTTTTCTGAGCCCTGCTGAGCAGGCTGGTGTCTTGTGCTGGGAGTGGGGTGGTCTAGCTGAGCACGGGCGTCTGTTCCTGCCTGTGACCTGGGCTGACAGGCCACTTACCTTGCAAAAGAGTTTCTAAGTGAGTCAGGATGTTGCTGAAGCTCAGCTGGAAAAAGCTGTTGTAGCCAGAATATGCCTGTGCCATAGCAGTGACTGCTGCCTGTGCTGGGAAACTCCCTTCTGAGAGGCTTGAAATGAACCAGCACTGGAGAGACTCTGGAGCAGAGGCTCCTTAGCCTGGAGCTGCCTCTCCTGGTTGGCTTGTGATGGTTTCTGGCAGCTCTGAGCTGATGACACAGCTCCAGCTGAGGCTCACTCAGCATCTCTGTGTGTGGGTGATGTAACTGCTCATGCTGGGAGGGCTGGGACCCCACATGGGCAGTTCTGAGCTGCTCTTCCTCCTCCTCACTCCCTGTGCCCTCACTGCTTCCCAGGCTCAGCATGCCTGGCCTGGCTCCAGTGAAACTTTGCTAGAGTTTTATATCATTCTCTTACATGGATTTGTACTGGAAAAATGCTTTGGAAAGTGACAGCTGATGTTACAGCCTGTCCTTCCCTAGCCAGTCATGTCAGTGAAATGAAACCAAAACTGACTAGTGTCTGGTGTTTTTTTAAAAGTCCAGTCACTGAATGGGCAGAAATGTCTGGCTTAGGGTGGGAAATTCAAGTTACTCCTGTACTCAGTTGTGTGTAGACTACTGTCTGAGTAGGTATGAGTAAAAACACCAGTGACAAGTTAATTTTTAATTCAGTGTGTGATTAAAAGAGCTGCAATGATTGGGTGTCTGGCATACCAAAAGTAAATATTTTTGTAGATGCGTCATTTGTTCCCTTTTTGCTTATGTTTTGTTTGTATTCCAGTTTTCATCCAAATCTACCTTGACCTCAGTTTCTAGTAGAGTAGAAATGTTTCCTTTACTGTTCCCACACGTGAGGCTTTTCTCTTCTGACGTTGGAAGGGTGTTTGGGGCTGTGTCTGTGTGAGGAACTGCAAACCCAGTGTAGCAGGGGAGGAGAGCAGTGGGCTTCTGTGAGGGCTAAGCTTTTCTGGTTGGAGATGCTGATCAGCAGGTTTGGCTGATGACAACTGATGAAAATCAGCCTTTCTTTTTAATAACATTTTGCGTGGGTGCTCTAGGAACGAGATTGAAATCGATTGCTTCACTTAGAGTCTGCTGTCATTGACTTTGAATTGCAGCTGGAGTTTTATATCGCTGTGATTGAGATCAGTCCGTTTTCACAGATCCTGTTTGAGGTTGCAGGAAATCTCACTTCTGAATGTGAGATTAGACAGATTTTCTGTGTTTCTGCATTTTTCCTGGGGCTGTCTGTGGGTGCCTCCTCTATTGCTGGTGCTTGGCTGGCAGCCACGGCCTGCAGGGAGGAAGCCCCACAGCCGTTTTGTGCCCACAGCAGCACGAAGTGGAGCTTTCAAAGGTTGCCATGCCCTTTCCTTGCCTGTCTGATGTCATTTGCTGCACCAATCCTCATCTCCTGTTCTTGTGTTGCTAGTTTTGCTCAGTTCTTCTTTAAAAAGGACCTTGAGGCCTGCAGGCTGTCTGGTTGTCTGTGATCCTGTGCTCTGAGATTGTGTGTAGGGGGTGTGGTATGAGGTGCAGGGCGGTGGGAGGTAAGAAGAGCTGTGATCTCTCGCTGACAGCCCCTCTGTGCCTCTCCTGCAGCCTCTCCGTACAACCGGTGCAAGGGCAGCATCTACCTTGTGTTTGACTTCTGTGAGCATGACCTGGCTGGCCTTCTCAGCAATGCCCATGTCAAGTTCACGCTGTCAGAGATCAAGAAAGTTATGCAGATGCTCCTGAATGGACTTTACTACATCCACAGGAACAAGGTAATGGCACAGACTCCTGCTGTGCTCAGAGGGTGGCTTTCCAAGGAGTAAATCCTTGTTTCTCACCTCTGCAGCCTAAGAATTGTGCTGACCCCAGGCACCCAAGGAGGGCACTTTATTCACTTAACCCTTCAATGTCTGTCCTTGTACAGATCTTGCACCGAGACATGAAAGCAGCGAATGTCCTGATCACGCGGGACGGGGTCCTGAAGCTGGCGGACTTTGGGCTGGCTCGAGCTTTCAGCCTGGCGAAGAACAGCCAGCCAAACCGCTACACCAACCGCGTGGTGACCCTGTGGTACCGGCCCCCAGAGCTGCTCCTAGGTAGGAGGAGCCCTGGGTGGGCTCTGCCGGCTGCTTGGCCCTTCTTGGCCCCTAACTCGGCATCTCCGTTTAGGGGAGCGCGACTACGGCCCCCCCATTGATCTCTGGGGCGCGGGCTGCATCATGGCAGAGATGTGGACCCGCAGCCCCATCATGCAGGGGAACACGGAGCAGCACCAGCTCACCCTCATCAGCCAGCTCTGCGGATCCATCACGCCGGAGGTGAGGATGGGCTCTGGAGAGCAGAGTGTGGGCAGAGTCCGGGACCAGCCACTCGGGCTTCTTCCCTGCCCATGCTCCCAGCAGTGGAGCGTGCCTGCTGCTGGCAGGGAAGCTGGAGAATCTTCTAGCCTGTGTTTTGGGGTTGTCACTCAGACAAACACCCTCAGTTTCTGCGAAGAGAAGGGTGGGGGTTTTTATTCTCAGGTGTTTTGCATGGTCACCTTGAAAAGCCTCTTGAATTCTGTCTTGTGATTTGTGGCATCAGCTCAGCTCTGGTGTGAGCACCCGGCCCCTTCTCAGCTCCTCCTTTATCAGCAGCTCGTCCTGCCCTCTTGTGGGGAGCAAGCTGAGGGATCTCAGACTGGGATCTGCGGGATGTTGTGCTGGCAGCTGCAGAGTCCTCATCCTGCTATCACAGCCATTATGTAAACATGCTGAAGGCGCTTTCTTCGGCATGTAGCTGCCTGCTGTGGTATCTCCCAGAGATAAGTGCTGGTGATTGCAGCAGGCTTTGCTTTCTAAGGATAAAAGGTGCCACATCCAGGTGATTATTTAGCAATCAGTTTTGTCACTTTATCTTTCTGGATGTGGTAGCTGGCCTGAACCCTGCTCTCTAGTAGTTCTTTCATGGGGGAACTGGAAATCCTTGAGCATTGTTTCCACACCAGGAAGACTGTTCTGACTTGTCCACATGTTTCCAAAGGCATTAGTGCAGCCTTTAGTGCCTCTTTGTTGCTGTGAGAACAACATCTGCCAGCTTGGAGGTTATAAAATAGAATGGTTATTTTGGTTTGCCTGAGGGTGTTTGAATCAAAAATGGCTTGTCCTTTCCATAACTCTTTCTTGCCAACCCCTTTTGCTGCCCCTTGGCAGGTGTGGCCGAACGTGGATAAGTACGAGCTGTACGAGAAGCTGGACCTCCCCAAGGGGCAGAAGAGGAAGGTGAAGGATCGCCTCAAGGCTTACGTCAAAGACCCCTACGCGCTCGACCTCATTGACAAGCTGCTGGTGCTGGATCCCGGCCAGCGCATCGACAGCGACGACGCCCTGAACCACGACTTCTTCTGGTCGGACCCCATGCCCTCAGACCTCAAGAACATGCTGTCCACCCACAACCAGTCCATGTTTGAGTACCTGGCCCCACCACGCAGGAGGGGTGGGCACATGCCCCAGCAGCCAGCGAACCAAGGCAGGAACCCAGCTGCCACCAACCAGACTGAGTTTGACAGAGTGTTTTGACATCCGGCGGGGTCCTGGCTGGGCTTCCCCACGTTAAGTGGAGATGTCCTGGCGAGGTCTTTTTGTCTAGGAAAGGACTTTTTTCAAGGTGAATTGACTGATGGTGTTAGAGCTTGCCTATCTCCTTGGCCACCACAGAGCTGCGTGACTATGGGAGGTGATATCTGTGAGCTCGATATTGTTTCCCTGCAGTTTCCTGTCTCAGAACCTGGTTTTGCCCCTCAAAACTCTGTATTGGTTACATTAAACTTGCAGATCAATTGTTATGGATCTGGTTATGGAAAAAGTGGCTCCATCCATGCTGGGGCTCTTGGCAAATGGTGTGGGGACTGGCAGGACTGGGAGTAGCTGCCCTGGACCAAACTGGGCCCTGCTTGGAGATCTCTCAGCTCTTTTGGTCTGTCATAGCTCCTGCATGGAGTATCCTCTGAGCACTGAAGCGTTGATGTAGGACCAGGCAGGTGCTTCTGAGTCATCAGATGTATCCTGGGGAAGGCAGACAGCCTAGACAGCATGACTGGCTCTCCCTGGAGACTTATATCTAGCCTAAAAAAGGGCAAACCAGAGAGGTGGGTGGCAGAGCTGGATGCTCCATGTAGCCAGGATTTACAGAGAATTGCTGGTCTCTGTGACAGCACATGGCATCCATGCTTTCTTCATTGCAAACCATGACTGGGAGTCACATTGGGTACATCACCTGAAGGCAGGTGCAGCCTGCTGCAGGGAAGCACTGCCCTGTGCCTGAGGTGAGACCTGCCCTCCTGCTGTCTGCAGGGCTGTGTGCCAGGGCTGGTCACACTTTGCTGGGAGCATGGGGACACTCGTGTGTGTAGCTGTCTTCTCCCTGATCCCCATGGATGTCAGGATCCCAGGATTCAACATGTGCAGCTGGTGATAGCATTTGGCACTTGGTAACTTGTCTGTTCACAATTACTGACAAAAGCCATGTCATTGGTAGTGTGAGGTGTCATGAGGGGAGTGGGGCCCCCACAGTGAGTGGGGCCATTCTCAGGATAAAAAATGGGCTTGATAAAAGACATGTACTGCCTTGGTTTGGGGCTCTGAAACAATGTCTGTTTGGAGGGGGACTTTTGTTTCTTTGGACAAATAGTCAGTTATGAGCAAAAAGCCAGTTGACTTGTGCCATTGTAGATGAACATGGTCCTGTCCCAAACAGCTGGAGTGACCCTCCTGTCGCTGTGCTGCCTAAAGCAGTGGGAGCCAGCACCGCCCCTTGCCGAGGGCAGCTCGGGTTTGGGCAGCCTGGGCCCCCCGTCCTGTTCCTGGGGAGCTGGGGGGCTCAGCACAGCACATTCACATCACATCACATTCACATCAGTACCGCCGCCACGAGCAGAGGAGGCTGCTGCGGGCACCCAGGGGCTCCGCTGGCAGCGGTGCTGCCGGGCAGGGGCTGCGCAGCGCCAGGGGTCCCTGTGGGGCCGTGTCCCTGTGCTGACAGACTGAGCGACCTGGA
>VXBQ01009071.1:14175-26832 GCA_013400175.1 Phainopepla nitens | reverse complement strand
TTTTTTTTTTTTTCATCGTGGGTATCTGCTTATAGAAAGCAGCTTCCAGTAATTCTTCTATAAGTGGAGCCGCGTCCCTGCCCAGCTTCCCCCGTGCACCGCGGGGCTCAGCGCCGCAGCCGTGACATCAGTGCGTGTCCCCTGCTGCCGCTGGTGACAAGCCCGGGGCACCCCCGGCCCTGGCACTCATCCAGGATGCCAAGGCCAGGTCACACCAGGCTAGGCCAGAGGGGTCCTTGCAAAACCGACCCTCCCCAGCGCCTCGTGGCCTGGCTCCCCCTCTGCTCCAAAAGCAGAACTGGGAGAGCTGGGAGGTGGCAGGGAGGGGAAAGTGTGGCGCCGGCTGGCCCAGGGCTGGGCCAAAATCGGGTGCTGGGCCCCAGCCAGTGCCAGGGAAGCCAGGCTGTCCTGCAGAGCTGCCTTGCAAATCCTGTGTGCTGGTGCAAACCCATGCAGCAGTGCCAGCCAGTGCCAGCGCCAGCCCCGACACTGTCCTGCACCGCTTTTGCCCCAAAGCACCCAGAGTGCAGCTATCCCCCCTTGGCATGGCCGTGCCAGCATTGGCAGACAGGTTTCTGCTCGCCTGGACACCTTAGAATGATATGCCTCCTTCATCTCTCCACTCTTTCCCCAACCTCTTCCTTCATCCCTCCTTCCACCTCTTCCTCCATCTTTTCCTCCATTCTACCTTCCATCCCTTCTTCCCTCCCCAGTGTGGTCACCACTGGGTACCCGTGGCTCTGCCCATCTCCTGAGCCAGAAGCAGGCCACTTTCCCAGGGAAATGGAGCGTCCTAAGGTGTCCAGCACAGGAATATCTGCCTTGGCAGCACGGGCTATCAGAGAATTTGCCTTCCAAGTCTTTACATTCCCATCAGGGGCAGAGATGCCCAAAGGCTGTGCTTGGGGGAGAAGCTGCCATGGAGCAGGTTAGTCCAGGTCCTTTCACTGCTCCTTCATTAGAGGAAGGTTTTCACAGCTGGGACACCCTGCCTGCTGAGCACAGCGACCAGGTGACAGTGCTGTGGGGACAGTGTAAAGTGACAGTGGAAGAAGTTCTGCGGGCACGCACTGGGACCCCTCTTGCTTACCTTGGACCACTTGATGCTGAGGACATGGACTTCATGGCTGGTGTCCATGGAGCTGTTGCTGACACAGCCCCACGGCACCGTGCTGGTGGTATAGGAGAGGGTGATGGGTGGCTCGGCTGTCACCGGCCGCAGGTCACAGCCCTCGGCTCTCCCGGGGTCTGGGCGGAAAACAAGAGACTGTCAGTCCCCGCCGCGTGGATGTGGGGTGACACGACACGAGGGGACACGATGGAGGAGGGGGCTGAATGTCGCCGCCAGCGCCGGCACTGCCCCTTCAGCCTCAGCCCCCGGCCCGGCGTCAGCACGGCCAGCACAGCACCCCCGGGACCATCGGCTACGTGTTCGCTCGAGGCCCGTCTGCCACCGCCAGTCCCCTCCGCAATCACGTTAATGACCCTTGGATCCGGGCTGGAAAAATCCGCTGTCCCTGCTCGGCGCCGCCGCGTGCCAGAACTCGCACCCAGCCGCCCCGAAGGCCGGGGCGGTGGCGGAAGCCCCCCCGCATTCCCCCGCCGCAGGAAAGTGGGAAGCGCAGGTATGGAAATGGCTGTAAAGCTCATCCTCCGCGGGCGCTGAGGCGTGAGCTTTGCCCCATCCCAGAGCCCCCGGCGGCGTGCGGCGAGCGGGGCCGGCCGGCGGCTGCCAAGGGAAATCCTGAGCGCAAACAGCCATTTGAAGGCCTGATCCTGTAAATCCCCACGTGCCTCGACAGTTTCCTCTGCCTCGGGCAGCCCTGCTGTGGCCAGGCTGTCCTCAACTTAGCCCCGAGGAACCGTCTGCCTTCACGGGTGCTCCCTTCCAGGGGGCTGGGCAGGACAGACCCCCGTGGTCACAGCCAGGGGCTTTCTGAGGAGAGACAGTTCCCGGGATGCTGTGTTTCCTTTGGAGGTGGCCACTGAGCTTTACCCCTTCCCACTCCAACTTTTCCCATCCCTGGTGGCTCTGGTCAGTGCACCGGGAGGTGGCTGGACCTCACTCCAGGTCCACCCAGTCACCCCCACCGGGACTGGGGCTAAGTTGAGGGTTTGATGCTCCAAGTCATTGAATTTTTGGGACGCAGCACCCAGCAAAGGGCCATTCGTTCCAAGTCGCGCCCATCACGGTGTCCCTGACCCGCGTCTCACCTTTGGGGTGGCCGGGCTGCGGCAGCGGGGTCACGGCATGGACCCCCGGTGACGTTGCCGTGGGCCCACTTATTGTCCGGAGCTTCCTCCCCCCAGCGTGGCGGCCGCGCGGCCGGCAGCATCGGGAGGAAGATAAACAGCCGCTTATCTGGGCGCCACAGGCTGCGTCCCTCTTCCCTTCCACTCCTGCCCTGCCGGCACCGGGCACGGCCGCGCTGCCCCGGCGCTGCCGGGCAGAGGACGGGCAGCTGGTGGCTCCCCGGGCAGCATCCTGCCGGGAGGTCAGGCAGGGCCGGGGGCCGCGCCGGGCTCGCCCCTGGCAGGGCAGGGATGCCGGCGGAGGGGATGCGGGGCAGCGGTGCCAGCCGGGCACTGTCTGTCCCTGGGGAAGGCAGCGGGCTCCAGCATTATGTCAGGATCAGATAAGGGGGCTCAGCTGGGCCGCCGGGGCGATCAGATAAGGGCACTGTTATTTTTGTACTCCAGGAAAGGGAAAAAAAAATTAAAAGGAAGAAAGAAAGAAAATCCACTTTATGTTTTTCCAACCTGCGCTCTCCCTCGCTTTGGTGCCGCTGAGATCAGGGAACGGGGATGGTCCTGCTGTGGCTCCCCCATGGGTCAGGGGCTGGGGGGGAATTCCTGGGGTTTTGGGAGCAGACGAAAGACTTGGGCAGAGAGCAATGCTGGGGTGTGGGCTGCAGGGCAAGGGTGGCTCTGGCAGTGCAGGATGCCCATGGATGGGCAGTGCCCCTTTGGCATCCTTGCAGCCGGCGGTGTTGCCTCAGCACTTGTGCAATGAGCTGATCCAGGACGGGAACGGGGATGGATCCTGCCCTGAGAGGGAATTGTCATCCTCTGAGCCACTGCTGGCTGTTGGACCACGCTGAGGTGGCATTGGGGGTCAGATGATGGGGTGGATGGGTCCAGGCTTCGGGCCTGACATGAGCCACATCATTCCTGCCACTCTCTAAGTCAGACAGGTGCCAAGAAGCCTCTCCTCAGAGATGGGAGGGGTGACCCAGCACCACGCTCACCCCACGGGGAGCAGTGCTGGCCCCTGTCAAGGGGGCAGAAAGTCCCCCACCTCTGGAAGCCGACTGTGTCTGTGAGACACTCTGACACTGCACCCACCACAGACACCCCAGTCCCACAGCACTGCACCCACCAAGAGCACCCCAGTCCCACAGCACTGTGTCTACTGTGGGCATCCCAGTTCCATAGCACTGCACCCACCACGGACATCCCAGTCCCACAGCACCACTCCCACTGAGAGCACCCCAGTTCCATAGCACTGCACCCACCATGGACATCCCAGTCCCACAGCACTGTGCCTACTGTGGGCATCCCAGATCCACGGCACTGCACCCACTGTGGGCACTCCCAGCCCCAGAGGTTCCTATGAGGAAAAAGCAGTAACTGGACGGGATGTGGTGAGTAGTACAGGTAGGGGACCATGTGTCACAGCTACACAGGACATGGACCATACAGCACAGCTACTCAGGATGGAACCACATGGCACAACTCCATAGGACAGTGACAATAAGGCACAGTCATATAGGATGGGGTCCATACAGCACAGCTGAGTAGGTTAGGGGTGGTATGGCCAGAGGAGGTGGTCTGTTTATATGGCAGAGTGACACAGGACAGGGACCATACAGACACATACAGTAGGGACCACATAGCTCCATTACAGAGCACAGGCACTGTGTGCCACAGCTATGTAGGATGGGGATCATACAGCAGAGATAAAGAGGACAGGAACCACAGGAACAGACAGTCAGGGTGGGGAACATATGGCACAGGTATGTAGGACTCAGCCCATACAGCACAGCCCTGTTAGGGCATATATGACACAGCCATATAGGGTGGAGACTGTTGGGGACAAATACAAAGGTCACGGACACATGGCACTGCTACATAGGACACAGGTGACATTGTACAGCTGTGTAGGATGGGAACCAGATGGCATAGCTGTGTGGTACAGGTACTACACATCACAGACAGGGGGGACAAGGCCTCTGTGGCACAACGACACAGGATATGGAGCATATGGCACAGTTATAGGATGGGGACTGCACAAGAAAGCTACAGTGGAGACAGACTTACTGCACATCTACGCAGGACAGGGACACCATGGCACTGCCATAGGGCAGGGACTGTGGCACAGCTATAGGATGGGCACCAAGCCTCACAATTACGCAATTACTGCACATCTGCAAGGATGGAAACTGTATGGCACAACTATAGGGGACATGGCCCACACGGCACAGCCTCACCAGACAGGGACTGTCTGGCACAGCCCCCAGACAAGGCTGTGATATAAGAGAGTGGGCGTCACGCCTGGCAGTGGGGCCACCCCAGCCCCACCCCTGAGCACTGGTCCCTGAGGTGACCAGGAGGGACCAACCCAGCCAGGACACTCAGTGCCGCTGGCCCCAGCCTCGCCGGGCAGCTGCTGCCTTCCCGGTTCCCTTCCCTCTGCCAGTGGGCTACGTCCTTGGTCCCCCAGCTCCCTGTCCCCAGCTCCACCAGCACTGGCATCCCTCCTTGAAATTCCTCCTGTGGCTTTGCAGGGATCTCGGGGTGGCTCCGACTGCTCTGGACGCATCTAAGCCCCCAACTCCCATGTGAGGCTTTAAGGGCTTTTCCCCATTTCTTGCCCTCAGCTCAATCCCACATTCCATGTGAGGTTTTAAGGATTTTTCCCCATTTCTCGCCCCCAACTCCAGCCCCACATCCCATGTGAGGCTTTAAAGGTTTTTCCCCACTTCTCGTCCCCATCTCGTGGTCAACCCTTCTATACTCCGTGGTGACAGGAAGCCACCAAAGCCACCCCATACCCCCCGTGTGCCACCGTCTTGGCCAGGACTCAGCCACGGCATCTTCAACGCCTCCCGCGCCCCAGTGACGCAGCCGGGATTTCGGGGGTCCCAGGGAGCGGCAGGGCTGTGCTGTGTGTGTTCCGGGAATCGGGATGGGTTTGTCCCTTCCCATATCGAGGCTGCTCCCCAAAACCTCCTCTCCCGGGGGTTTCCAGGGGTCGCAATCACTGCCTGTGCGGGCACAGCCGGCACCCTTGGGCCACCGATCCGGAGTCACGGGTGGGTCCCGCCGCGGCGGCTGTCCCGTCCCGGGGGTCCCGTCCCGCGGTCCCGTCCCGCGGGTCTCATCCCCGGGGTCCGGTTCCCTGGCACCCCCCGTCCCCACTCACCCGGGTGGCCGAGCAGCACCAGGAGCAGCGGCAGGAGCGGGACGGAGCGGGGGCCCATGTCCGCCTGCGGCCGCTCCCCGGGAGCCAGAGCCGAGTGCGGGCGGCGGCAGCGGCAGGAAACCGACTCCCTTCGGAGGAGGGTCCGCGGCGGAGGAAATGCCGCTGGCGGCGCTGGGGCCGGGCCGGCGAGGCCGGGGGGGCGGAGAGGATGGACCCCCCTCCCCCGGGGGCGCCGTGCCTCAGTTTCCCTGCGGCGCCGTGCGGGGCTGTCCCTCCGGAGGGGCGCGCTGGAAGCGCCCCGGGCTGGCACTAGTGAGTGGAGGGATTGGACACGGGGGTTCTGGTGGGGTCCACGCACTCAGATGATTCCCGAACTGCCCCTAGTGATGGGGAAGGGGGCTGCCCCAGGCGATGGGGAAATGTCCCCGACATTCAACCCTCCCTGCTCCCAGCCAGCAGCCAAGCAGGGTCACACGTCTCAGGCTGGTGGCTGCCCCACGGCCCTGGACGCCCACTCTGGTGGGCAGAAGCCCCCGAGCACCACTGCCTGCCTTGCCCGTGCCCTTGGCCAGGCCACAGACGGGGCTGCCCAGACACCGCTGCCTCGCAGGTGGGCTTGGGGTCAGGAGATCCTTTGGGGCAAGGGGGCCTGGGCGAGGGAGTCACGGGCAAGGGGGTCACAGCTGAGCGCCGCCAAAGGGGCACCAGGGACCCCCTTCTGCACTCCTGCCCCGTTCCTCCCCACGTCTCTCTGGTGGCCGAGGTGAGAGCCCTCACACAGCTACCAGTGGGGCTGGGACCCTCACGCCGGGGGTAGACTCAGGTTCCTGGGGGTAGTGCTCATCTCGACTCATGGTTCATGGGCATGGGGACAGAATGGAAACATGCCCGGGAAGTCAGCGACGCCTGTCCCCAGCAGCCAGGATGTCCCCGGAGATGTCTGTGACCTGGGGTAGGCAGCAACCATCTCCCATGACAGAGCACTGCCATCTCCTGGGGACCGCGGGGACGGGTGCTCAGCCGGGGATGGGGACGGCGATGGGGACCGGGACCCAGCTCCTCTGGCTCCCTCCCACCCCTCTCCCCGCGGTGACACCGCAGGACAACGACCAAGAGACCCTCGGTGATGGACACTGGGATGGTGGCAGCCACAGTGTGACGGAAGGAGGGTGGCTGTGGCTGTGGGGTGGCCACATGTGCAGCCCCCTGCACCCCATTTGGCCCAGCATCTTCCCCCCTTGCGATTTCAAACCAGAGGAAAAGCATCTAAACCCCAACCCCAAGCACTGAGGGCTGTACTGGGGAGCAGGGCAGGGTCCCTGTCCCACTCCCTGCCCAGGTAACCACCGGGGGAAACTGAGGCACACTCACAGCACACCCACAGAGGGCTGGAGGTACAAGAGAGACGTGTCTCCCCACTCCCCAGCTTTAGGCCACGGTGTCCCAAACCACAGGACCCCGCTGTCTCCTTGTCCCCACCAGCACGAGGCAAGCACTCGCCGGCCCCAGCCCTGGCTGGCTGTCCTGGCAGCGTGCCAGCCCCGGCCGGATGGCTGCATCCTTCCTGCCCGCCTGCCTCCCCGCGCTGCCCGGGCTCTGCCGGCGGCTCGTGGCCCCCCGAGCACGGGGCTGACGTCGGGCTGACTGGTGAGTTTGGGTTTTCGTCTCGGGGAGTTTTGTTTTTTCCCTGCTGGCTTCCTTTCTCTGCTCTGACTCCTTGGCCCCGTGGCCTTGGCTGACCCCAAAGCTGCCGCCCCTCCTGTCCTCCCAGCCCCCTGGCTCCGTGCCCAGCTCCCAGCAGCCCAAAAGTAAGTGGTGGGGGGCCCTGTTGGGGTTGCAGCTTTGCTACCTCCTGCCCTCACTGTAGCTGGGTAAAATCTGTCCCCAAGCTCCACCGCAGCCCCTCTGCTATGGCACTGTGCCTGGGTGGTTCTGTGGGTGCTGGGGAGCCCCCACATCCTCCTGTCCCCCACACCAGCACCCCCAGCTGCCTGTGTGTTGGGGGTCCTGTGACTCACCACCATGAGGGCACCCACCCAGTCCCCCAGTCAGGTCACCCAGCCTGCTGGCTGGGCTCATCTGGGTGTCCCCAGCACATTCTTTATTCCCCAGGGTCAGGGCTGAGCAGTGAGTGTCCAGGCAGTGAGTGTCCCGGCACAGCAGGACAGGGAGCACCCCACTCCAGGGCACTGTGCCACCACAAACCACCACAGTGCAGCCACTGCGTACCCCAAAAAACCCTGACAGCCAACAGAAACAAGGAAATGCCAAGGCACGAAAGTGGTGGAAATCCCCATCCCAAATCCGGTCGCCTCCAGCCCCTGGCAGCCAGTGGGAGAGGCGAGGCAGGGACGCATGAGCAGGACACGACTCAGATGCTGTCTCTGTGTCCGGACACACACCCAGAGCACGAGGGGGTTCAGCAATCAGGACAGAATGAGGGTGGCTGGGACTGGCTGGAGGATGCAGGCGCAGGCTCCCCGCAGGCCACGGATTGGGAAGCCGGGGCGAGCGGCCGGGATGCTCCCTCCCTTCCTCTGAGCACAGCATCCCACTGCTCCGGAGGGATAAACACCCGCTTCCTGCCCTTAATCAGCTCCAGAGGGGCTAGGGGGGGGCACGGGACAGAGGGGGAGAAAAAAAAAAACAACAAACTTCTGGAAAGAAAAACTCATTTCCTGCCACAGAAGAAAAAGATAAAGTCTGGATTCATTACAGTGAACTTTACTGGGGAGAGACGGGAAAGAGCCAAACACAATGTCCTTGAAATTTCCTCCGCACGGCTCCGTCCACGAAAACAGGATAAAGCCACTTCCGCTGTCTCTGCTGGAGTGCACTGAGGGAACTGGGGCCGGGGGTTCGGTTACAGGCAGTCGAGGTGGGTGCAGACCTGCTGGAAAACCTCCTCCACGGAGCCCTCGGCGTTGAGCTGGGTACAGAGGGGTTAGCTGGGGCACTCGCCCGAGGGCTCTCATCCGAGAGAAACTGCAACTCTCCCAAGGATGCATTTGGGCCATGGGTGAAGAAACCAGGGCTCATTTAGGGCAAAGGGGTGCAGGCCATCCTTGGAGGTGGTTGTGTTGGGAATGAGAGGGGTCAGGCCCACCCCAAACCAGGCAGGATTGAGTTTTCCTGCTTCCCTCATCATCCCCATTCATCACTTGCCCTCCCCTGGGACACAAGCCCCAAGCTGTGGGGCTGGAGGGTGCTGGCATCAGCCACCTTCCTGCTCACCTGGCGGACGATGCCTCTGCTCTTGTAGAAGGCAATGACAGGCTCAGTGGCTTTGTAGTAGGTCTCCAAACGCTTCTTGATGGTCTCCTCATTGTCATCCACCCTCCCGCTGGTCTCGCCTCGCTTCAGCAGGCGTTTCACCATTGTGTCCTTCCCCGCGTCCACGTAGAGCAGCAGCGTGGGGGGGGCGATCTGTGGACAGAGGGGACGTGGCTGTCACCACACTGAGCTGCTGTGGGTCTGGTTTGGTTTGGGGGGGGTGGTGGTGGTCAGCATGAGGGTCACAGATGTCCCCATACCACCCTCTGTCTCCCTCCACATGGGTCTTGGGGCCACCAGGACACAGAGATGTCCCCACACCATCTTCTGCCTCCCTCTGCTTTGGTCTGGGAGCCATCACACTGCTCCAGTGGCCTCTAGGGCCATGTAGAGGGAGGCAAAGGGACACTGTAGCCAAGCCTGGCTCTCTGCCATCACCATCATGTCAGCACTGTTGTCATGATCTGTCAGCCTGAGGACACCCTGGTCCTTCCCACTGTGCTCTGGGCACAGGCTGTCCCCGAGGCAGGGGGCCCTGCTGCCCAGTTTAGACCCTTCTGGGATGTGATCTCTGCTGGGATGGGGAGGCCAGGCTGCTGCTGGATTGAGTCCCTGTGCTAAGCTGGTGTGTGGCATGGCCCAGCACAGCACAGCACGGCACAGGCCTCACCTTCTTTTCAAACTCCTCTCCCTGCTTCACCTCGCGGGGGTATCCATCGATCAGGAAGCCCTTGGACACGTCTGCCTTGGCCACCATGGCGTCCCGCAGCATGTCCAGCACCGTGTCCTGGAGGGGCGAGGACACAGCTGCTGCAGCTGACACAACATGACTCCCACCCAGCATCCCCAGTCCCTGCTGCAAACCCCACCCTGGCATGGCAGGGCCAGAGATGCCTGAGCCGTGTGCCAACCATTACTGTGGTGTCTGCACTGCCACCCTGCACACCCCGGCACGTGGCAGCTGGTGGGGGCTTACCAGGGGCACCAGCTCTCCCTTCTCCATGATGGCCTGCAGCTTCTTGCCCCGCTCCGAGCCCGAGCTGACCTCTGCCCGCAGCAGGTCCCCCGTGGAGAGGTGGGTGTAGCCATACTTCTGCACGATCTTCTCACACTGTGTCCCTTTCCCCGAGCCGGGGCCACCTGCCAGGCACACGTGTGCCCCAAGCCAGGGGTAAGGAGAGGGAGGGGTACATGGGAGCAGCAGCACAGACATGCAGGAGTCCTCAGAGCTCAGTGACTGTCAGTTGGTGTCCCCAAGCCCAGTACCAAGTGGATGGACAGAGCTCCTCATCAGGCTGCCAAAGTGCTTGGGGGTGGCACGGGCTGCTGGGAATTGGCATATGGACACCACTCCCTGATGGCACCCAGGGCATCACCACCCAGAGTTTTGTCACATTACCTCCCAGGGGTTTGTTGTCACATCAACCCCCAAGGGTCACATCACCCCAGACGCTGCCACCCCATGCCTGGCCAGAGGTGCCCTTCTGAACCCAGCATACCCCATGTGGCCTCAAGGAGCCAAGCTGGAGCCATGGCCATCCCATAGCACCTGGGAACAGCCCAGTCTCAGCCTCCAGCCCTGTTTCCCCAGCCTACAGGTACAGGGAAAAAGCCTGGGCTGACCCCACCAGTGACAGGACCCGGACACAGACTTACCCACCACAAAGATGATTTTGTGCTGCTTGAGCTTTTCTGGAAGAGAAAAAGGAAAAAAAAAAAATTATCAAAAGCCAAAAGGTCCATAAGGGAGTGAGGTGTCCCCAGGGGGTGCCAGATCCAGGGCAGGCATCCCTGGGGATAGAGGGGACCGATCCAGGAGAGACCTGGGGGGAAGATGGAGAGGGAAGCAGACGTGTGTCCTGGTCACCTGGGCAGGTTGGGATGTCTGGCCACATCTGAGCACAGAGACCCCATGGCACCTCGGCCATGGGGCTGGGATTCCAGTGCCACGTGGTGTCCCAGAGGTGGTCATTGTCCACGGCTCCACCGCAGGCAGGGACTGGCCTCATCCATCCCTGTGGCTGGCTTCTCACCCCGCTGGGCTAACTGGGGCCGTGGCAGGCTTGGCTTGGTAGGGCCACCTCGAGCACCTGGCACAACCCTGGCAGTCCCCAGACCCAGCATCGGTCCCTGGACTTGGTGGCCGATGTGCAAGTGGCACTGAGTGCCCTGTCCCCTGCCCAGCACCCTGGCACAGGGCTCCAACCACCTGTGGGATCTGAGCCCCAGCTGTGGTGTGGGGTGATGCCAGGGTGCCATGCCGAAGAGGGAAGCACAGCTAAAAATAAAGTCGAGCTGCTCTGGGGCCGCTTTCCCATCTCCTGATTACAGTGGGATGAAATTTCAGCTCCTTGGCACCCAGCACTCCCCAGGGCTGGGGATGGAGCCAAGTGTCTGGCAGGGACCAATGGGATGTGGGGCATGTGGGGGGGCTGGAGGGACACGGGGGATGGACAGGAGAGAGGGAGGCAAGGACGCAGGGGCACGTGGAGGGGAGGCATGCAAAGAGGACCAGGGGCTGCATGTGAGGGGGACAAATGCAGAGGGGACAGAGGGGACAGAGGCAGGGAGGGAAGGGGAATGCAGAGGGGGTGGATGCAGGGGGGACAGAGGGGATTAATTCCAGGGGGGATACAAGGGAGACAGGGAGGTACAGGGGGAATGGATGCAGGGGACACTGAGGGGACGGATGCAGTTGGAATGCATGCAGGGAGACAGATCACTCACCTGTCGACATGTTGCCGAGGTCCAGGCACACAAGCAGTTAAGGCTGCCAGGAAAGAGTAGGATAAACAACTCAGCACATCAGGTCAGCAAGTGTCTGGGGAGAAAAACGGTCTGGTGTCCCTTTTTGGCCATGATAGTGCCCAGCTCCAAGGCCAGGCTGGGGGGTTGGGAAGGAAGACACAACTCCTGTCTCGGCCCCGGAACAGGGAGCTGAGGGATCTCTGCCTCTGCGGCCATCACTCACCTGGTTCCCAGCAGTCACCCTCCGCATCCGGCTGCGGTAAGGGCATCCCCATGCCGGGTGACGCGTGGTGACGTTTCCGGCTTCCTCCCCTGCCCTGCCCACATCCCAGTGCCTGGGGTGCTGCCCGACAGCAGGAAACCCGCTCGGGATGCCCGGTGCCACCACAGCACGAGCGATGGAGGCAGCGTCCCCAGCTCCCCATGGGCTGGTTTTCGGGGGGTGTCCTAAGGAGGGGGTTGCAGCACCCCACTGCACCCCCAGGACCTCGAGGGGATGTTTGGCCACCCTGCCTGCCCACACCCAGCCCCGCAGCGCCCGACCTGCTTGGCCACAGTGCGTCACCCCAAACCGGCTGGACGGGGTGCAGGGACGGGGCATCCCGTGGCCAGAGGAGCCCGAAGCCGCTGACAGGTCGTGTTACAACCTCGAAAGGGCAGGGGCTAAGAATGGCCGGACTGAAACCGGCACCGGGTCACATCCCACCAGCGCTGCGGGGACAAAGTCCTGAGATGGCCCCCACGGGGTTTGGGGGCTGCAGAACCCCCAGGCCCCTAATTGTGGGGATGCTGAGACCCAGGACAGCTGGCACCAGTCTTTGTGGGGCGATGGGGGCTGCGGCCAGCCCTGGCCCTTGGTGCGAGCTGGGTGCCTGATCCAGCGCGGTGCCGGGCCCGTGGGTGCAGGGTGAGGGCGATGTGGAGGTGCCCGGTCCAGAGGCGATCGGGGGGCGCTGACCCGCTCGGCTCGGGGCTGCCGGGGGCTGCAGGGTGGCCTTGCGGCTGCCCAACCACGGCCACTGCGGGCTGCACCTCGGGGTGCCCCCCACCGCCAGCTCCAGCCCATCCCTCCCATTCCACCGGCACCGCCGCAGCCCCTCCCTGAGACCCGAGCCCTGGACCGGGCTGCTCCAGCACGGCTGCAGTGCCCCCGCCACCCGGAGCGAGCGCCAAGCAAAGCCCCCCGTGCTGCCCCCGTGCCCGCCGCTGGC
>VXBQ01009069.1:285721-312231 GCA_013400175.1 Phainopepla nitens | reverse complement strand
CGCCCGCGGCCCGCCGGGAGGAGGCGCAGTCGTGCGGAGCGCACGGTGCCCTTGCGAGCGGCCGGCAATGTCCCGCTGCCCCCGTGGTGGGCGGGTGGTGATGATGTTGCGGGTCTGGAGGCGCGGCGGGTCAGGAGGGTTTTTTTTTTTATTTTATTTTATATTTTTATTTTTTCTTTTGGGTTTTTCAGTGGAGATCATACGTGGAGGGCCGTACTGGCAGCTTCCGTATGCTAAATAATTTCTGATTGGCGACAAGTTTTGAGTCTCCCGTGAAAATCCAAGCTACAGGGTTTTGCCTCAGTAACATAGCAAAATTCCTTTTTGAGATGTTGCTGCTTGTCTGGTGTTGTAGGTTGCTGCAGTTTAAAAAGTTGAAACCATCGCATAGGTTTTATTCCAAATTAAACTAAAGCTTGAAATAATTCAAATAAATCGTTGCTTCTGTTACAGGAGATGGTAAAACGGAACAAAAGCCTGGTGAGAAGAAGAGGGGAGTGAAGAGACCACGTGAAGACCATGGCCGGGGATACTTTGAATACATTGAGGAAAACAAGTATAGCAGGTAAACAGAATTGGGGCTGGACAGCATTTTGTGATCAGCAGGAGTAGAGTACAGAAATGGTATTTTAACTTTGTGAAAATACGTGTAGCTTTATCGTGTTCTGTATGGTTTTGTTTTCTCAGGGCCAAGTCCCCTCAACCACCTGTTGAAGAAGAAGATGAACATTTTGACGACACAGTGGTTTGTCTTGATACTTGTGAGTAAACACTCATTCCTTTCCTTTGGAAAGATGTGGTGTTAAGGCTTTTAATCTTAATGCCACACTTTCTGAAACAGGGAGGATACATTTGTTGATTTTCCTTACCAGGTAACTTAAAATTAGAAAAATACTCTGTTTCCACCTGTTTTTTTGCAAACAGAAGAACAGAAGGATGTATGAGTATGTTAGCAGTAATAATAGGCTTGATTTTCTTATGAGGTCTGTAGTGATAGACAGTTCTGTGAAGAAATCTTAACCAAAGCACTAATCGGGTGTGGAAGCTTAGGTGGGTAAGTGTAGAGTGCACGTAGAACGCCCTAGAGACAGCTTGATGGAGCAGCTGTCCAGCACTACTGCCCACAAAGCTCAGAGAGTCTACAGCAGAAGTGCTTGCAAAATACAGCTAGGGAAGTGAGCTTCCTACGTAAGTTCCCCTGTTTATGTACCAACCAGGGGAGTGGTCTTTCTGCCTTCTAATAAACTTAACAAAATCTGGTAATGCCTTCTCAAAAATGACCCATCCATGTAACCTGTGAGTGTGTGTGTTTTGAGTTATGGTTTGTGAGAGGGGGATGGCAGAGAGAATTGGTCAGCAGAGCATAGAAATTGAGAAGTACCTGCAAACGTGGGGTTTTTTGAGGCAGATTATAAACATTACTGTTACTGTGCCATCCCATAATGTCAGAGTTGACATTTGTATTCTTGAGGGTAAGTATAATGACTCAGTGCAATATTAGAAAACTTAAAGTAGAGCTTGAACTTGTTGGATCTTACAGTGCCACGGAAGGAAAGCTTAACTTTTGGCATTGTCTGACATATTTGTTAGAAGTTTCAGGTGGCTTTGTTCCACAAGAAGTGATTTGAAATGGAAGGAGGTATTAGTTTACAGTCACGTAAATTGCTGAATATGCCATCCCTGACATTTTGCTAACTCAGTCTCAAGTTTCTAGCTGCTAACTTGGTGAGTAGCCACTTCAGTGGGAGCTTTGGATTTTTCCAATAGCTGAGTAAATAGCTACTTTTAATTTTTACTGTTTCTAGTAATAATAGTATTTTCTAGTAGAAAATGTTGCTACTGGACAAATTTTGATTTAAAGTGTTGACAGACTCTTAAGAGATAAGATTCAAACACAGCTGTAAGGCTGAATTACGTAACGAATTGGCACTCTCTCTTCTGGATAGTGATCCAGACCTGTAAGAGGTTTAACCACTCTTAAGTGCTTTTTATTACCTGTGTCTTACAAAGAAGCTGTAACTTCAAATTCTGTTCTCATCTCCCGTTCTGAAGGCAGCCTGCAAAGGTGGGTTTCTTCTGTATGATGTTATCTGCTTTTCATGCAACAAACAAGAGTTAGCACTACTACTGAGAAGACACTTGGATCCCTAATATTTCTGGAATTAGGGATGGCTCTATGGAAACAAAACAAAATCTAGTGCATGAGAGTTGCCAGTAGTACCAGGCAGACTGCATTATTAATGTATTCCAGCACCATGCAGCTTTTACACCAGAGCAGAATTCCTCTCTATTTGGCCATTTTGCTCCTTTCTTGTAACCATCAGATAGGTTTGGAGCTGCTTTCGTGGATTCCTTACTCTGGGGAATTCAAGTGTTGCATGTTGCACCTCTAGTTGCTATTTGGCATTGTTTCTCTGAAACCTACTGGGAGATTCGTTTGCAAATTCATAGTGTGCAGCTCTGAAGGTGCTTGTAAAACCAAGGTTCTGCTTAGGTTCCTAGAGTGATAGGTGAATTCATAGTGTGTGGGTTGTGTCTCTGGGCTGAAGTAGGTTCTCTTAGCACACTCTCTGGGCTTAGCATATCTGCATCTGACTTAACTGCCTTTATTTTAATAGACATAATCTAATTTGACTTGTTAATTGACTATATTAACCAAAGATTGTGTTTGGTACTTAAATAAAAACATTTGTGTTCCCATGTACTTCTTAGCAGCCCTTAGGTTTGGGCTTGAGCTGTAAGACTGCTTCAGAATCGGGTCTCTAGAGGGTACTGTGGAGGGCACAGTGCAGATGGCTCTCCTTTGATGGAAAGAGGTAACTGACAAAAAGGGTTCAGACAGATAAGGTGAAAGCTAGGGGGGTTTAAGCAGAGGGAAATTGGGTGACAGAAGTGAAGATGGCACCTTGAAAATGACTTATTAGCTAGTTTTTCTTAAGATTTTTGGCTGAGCTTCAGTCTACAGTTCCATTGGGACATGTTGCTTCTCTGAAAGATCCTGGGTGCTCGCTGGCAGTTTGTCTTTAAAATCACCTTTGAAAGCCAGCATCATCTTAAATGCATAAAATTGGACACCTGTACTTTATTTGGTAATCAGAGTAAACAGAATGATTTTTATGTTAACAGATAACTGTGACCTGCATTTTAAAATCTCAAGAGACCGCTTTAGTGCTTCCTCTCTGACCATGGAAAGCTTTGCTTTCCTTTGGGCTGGAGGGAGAGCCTCCTATGGAGTTTCTAAAGGCAAAGTCTGCTTTGAGATGAAGGTGAGTTAATGTTTGTGGGAGACTTCTGCATGCTTAAATACAATACTTGTCACATTTTTTGGACTTGGTTGAAACTAATTGATGTGAACTGGACTCTTAAACAGCCTTCTCCTACAAGGAGCTGGCTCAGTTTGCAAAACTGTTTCCTCTTTTATAAGAACTACCATTTAACAAACAAATAAAAACCCAGAAATGAAAAAAAAAAAAACCCTCACGAAACACTGCTATTGTTCTGAATGTGAGACTTTTTGTCTCATTTTTTAACCGTGAATTCTACATGGCATCTCATGCATCAACAATGAAAGTATTTTACACTCTCTAGTCAGATATTTTGCTTGTACTTTCTTAAGATCACAGAAAGCTTGACCTTTTTTTTAAGGGATATAAATTATCCCAACAGTCCTTTCTGGTTCTACTTAGTCTTTAAATTTGATCTGCTCTAGGCAGGGATTTGGGCTGGATGACCTCTAGAGGTCCCTGTCAACATCATTAACTGTGACATGATGCATTGAATGTGAGTATTTAGCAGGTAGTCGAATTTTGAGAGCAGGAGTCCTCCTGAAGGGTAAGAATGGCAAAGAGCAGTCAGCCTTCTAATAAACTGATTTCTCCAGCTTGTTGATGGAAGAGGAACAAGATTCACAAAGCTTGAATTTATTTTTCTTATTCCTTTTTTACTTAACAGTGTTAAAGGCTTCTTTGCATATGATGGGCCTGTGTATAATAATCTGTTCTCTTCCTCTAGTGCTTTCAGATGTAACTGTTACCATGAGAATTGGGTAGTGATCCCATTATCCAGGCTTTTGCATGGAGTGATTTCTGTGTCTGTTGATATTTTGGAAGGCCAGTGAAGTGAAATTTATGTCAGTATTAATTGTCCTGCTCACTTTCAAATGAGTTTCGGCTCAGTCTACCTGACTGGGATAGTTGAACGGGTTGATAGGATACTGATAAGATTTTCACTTTCACATTAGTAAAGTTTCTAAAAACAGCTGGTTGCATGTAGATTCCAGTGAATTTAGGTGGCTCATTGGGGTTTCTGAGGTGTTTCTCTTTGTTGCCTTTTTTTTTTCTTCTTTTTTTGCTTTTGTTTTTAAATCTGGTTATGTTGTTTGGAAGCTGGCAGCTTGCCCAGGAAGTCTGCTTACAGTGAAAAGGGTTAGTGTAATACTTATCCTAGTCTCCAAGAAGCGGTTTTTTAAATACATTGCACATTTTCTTAGCTAAGTAATTTACCCTTAATCCGAACACCTGGGCAACTGTTTGGTTTTTGTTTTTTTTTTTTAATAAATAAATGTATTGTTTGTGATTTTAATGCAGTGTCAAAAGGACTTAAGGCTTTTGACCACTCGCGGGAACTGCTTTGACAAAGTGATGAAGGTTTTCAGACAAATTGATATCTGCAATCTTCATTCCTAAGTCAGGAGATAGAACTGTTAGTCACTAGTTGTGGTTTCATATTCTTGAACGTCTTTAGTTTCTGCAGAAGGCGATCACTTAGACTTAGCAAAGATTTAACCCAAGTGTAAAGGTTCCGAATGTTACCTTTTGTTCTTCCATCTTGTTGGTGTATAATGAATACTGCTTACCTTTTACTGAATAATTTAAAAATAGGTTACAGAAAAGATTCCTGTTAAACACCTGTATACAAAAGACATTGACATACATGAAGTGCGAGTTGGCTGGTCACTGAACACAAGTGGAATGTTGCTCGGTAAGACTTAAATGTTTGATTGCTTTTGTGTTGATGTGGCTGAAGTTTGAAATATTTTTTTTTCTGAAGCAGGGGGGCAAGCTTATTGATTGTAGTCTGTGTATTGTGAAAAGTAGTCTTAATTGAGTCATTCTCTGGACATGGTGTGAGAAAGTTCATTACTAGGACCAAATAAAGTCATAAAGTGTTCAGACCTGTAAGGGTTAAGGCCATAACTTAAGAATTAATTCTCCCAGTGATCATGTATGGCAGTGACAATGTGGAGAACACTGTCGAATACCTGACAAGATAAAGGACTTGTCTTTTTCTTGTAGTGTTTTCATAAGTAGAAAAAGGGGAGTTGCCCTTCCCTCCACTTTTAAAGGGTGGGGCATGGTATAAAATTTAACCCATGGTAGTTACATTATCTATTGGGTTTTGCTTGGTGGGAAAATCGTAATTTCTGAAAATAGCTGGAAAGAAAGAAGTACAACTCCATTTTATATATATATGACAAATGGTAATAATAATTATAACTTGTTGCTGAAACACATCTTTAGGGGAAATATTGGTGAATTGGTATGTTCTGACATCAGCAACAGCTTTCTACTTAAGTTACACTTGAGTCCTTGTGTTTGACACTTCCTGTTAGCTTGTTCCTTGCAGCTTCATCCTCAGCTGTTACATAGGCTGACTGTCTGCTAAACTCCCTTTAAAATGGGAGGGGTAAGTGCTCCTGGAGACTATCTTCAGAAAGCCTTTCTGACTACGTTTTACAGCAGGTATACCACTGCATAATCAGGTCTTCACTGTTTAAAAATACTTGTTCATGTCTTTATCTGACAGTTCAGCTTTTATCGTCAGCATGAGTCTGGAACCAGCAGCATAAGGCTCTTTGAACAGGGATGAGGGAACACTGCTGTTGTATCTCAATTGTAAAAGTACTGACTAGAAGAATGAGCTTGTATAGCTTTTGGGGGGTGCCATGGCTTGTTTTGGCATTAATAAAAATACTCTGAACAGCAGCTTACTTAAGTAGCTGTAAGGTGATTTATGTCTAAAAAGTTAGATGGGAAAGCCTATTCGTAATTAGTTTAAATTGTTCCTCCAGGTGAAGAAGAATTTTCTTATGGGTATTCTCTAAAAGGAATAAAGACATGCAATTGTGAGACTGAAGACTTTGGTGAGAAGTTTGATGAAAATGATGTGATTGGATGTTTTGCTGTAAGTTTTCACTTATATTTTCTTCTGAGGGAAAACTTGCTTTAATTTTTTTTTTTTTTTTGCTTTGATATTAGAACCAGTAAAGCAAATACATAAAATCATGGGAGGAAGACAAGTTGTTTTAACATAGGCAGTAGAAGCAGCAGCTATTACTAACAGTGACTGTTGGCAACATGATTTCATATTCATGGACAAATGTCTTTAAAGCCTTTTAACAAAAAAAATCAGATCTTGAACAAGATAATCATTGACAGTGACTCATTAGAAGAGAAAATTGGCTTTAGTTCCTTATGAAATAACAGTGTTAGAGAAGTTGAGTGAACATAGCCAGTAGAGTGACTAATTACCTAATTAACTGTATAAAGTGAGTTAATTTTATCCAAAACAATGCTTTGTCTGAAAAACAGAATTTTGATGGTGATGAAGTGGAGCTCTCATATTCCAAGAATGGACAAGAGCTTGGTGTTGCATTCAAAATCAGCAAGGAAGTTCTTGATGGGCGACCACTCTTTCCACACGTTCTCTGCCATAACTGTGCGGTTGAGTTTAACTTTGGTCAGAAGGAGGAGCCTTACTTCCCTGTACCTGAGGAGTATACCTTCATCCAGAAGGTCCCCCTGGAGGATCGGGTCCGAGGACCAAAGGGGCCTGAGCAAAAGAAAGATTGTGAAGTAAGTTTCTTCTGATCATCTCAAAAGTTCTTGAAACAGATGGGTGGTAGAGTTAAAGAGACTATTCCACCTCATTCCTGACATTTTTGTTTGGGAGCTGTAATACATAGTGTCTCGTGGCCTGTCCACTACCACTACCTTGCCCACCCCCACACCCCCCCTCAGTATCCATTAGGTTTGCTGGGCTAAGTTGTGTATGAAAGAAAATCTTTGAACTAGTATTTCAAATACAGAATTTTTTATCATAGGTGGTGATGATGATTGGCTTGCCTGGAGCTGGCAAGACTACATGGGTTACCAAACATGCAGCAGCAAATCCTGGGAAATACAACATTCTTGGGACAAACACTATTATGGACAAAATGATGGTAAGTGATAAGACATTTTATTTCTTGAAAACTTGCTGTAGATCAATGGTCTTTGGCTGCCATGGGGTTCTTTTGTATCAAAGAAACTGGCTACTGGTTAGCTGGTGACCATTCTTGTTGAAGAAAAGACTGGCTGTGGCACTTGGTGCCATGGTCTGGTTGACAAGGTGCTGTTAGGTCATAGGCTGGACTGGTGAATCTCAAAGGTCTTTTCCAACCTAATGATCCTGTGTAAAGACACTATTACTTTGCTGAGCTGCTAATTTATGCATGGCAGGATTCTGAAGCTTTTTGTGGTAATATGTAAGAAATAGTTGGCTGTTGTTGACTATTAAACGTATTTCTACTTCTCTGTACATCACTGTTCTCAGAACATTCAGCTGGAAATTAGTATTGTGATGAATGGTACCAGTTCTCCTGGAGTCTTTGTTTATAAATCTCTTACATTCTATGAGGGGTTGAGAATTTCAGTTACGGGTTTGCAGCAGCTGTGGCCTTGAATTGAACAACCCTTGAAGTGTTGTGGAAAGCATTTCCACCAACAAAGAAAAATGTCAGCCATGTGTATCAGGACTACACTGACTAACTCTGGGAAATCTCTCCATAGGTTGCAGGTTTTAAGCGTCAGATGGCAGACACTGGAAAGCTGAACACACTGTTGCAGAGAGCGCCACAGTGTCTTGGAAAGTTCATTGAGATTGCAGCTCGTAAGAAGCGGAATTTCATTTTGGATCAGGTAGAAGCTTCAGTGAAAAACGGTTAAGGAAATTTGTTATAGGCTGTATTGTAGTAATTAATTGGGATTAAAGTTATATTGTAATAGCAGTTGTTTCAGTTACTGACTTTACTACTCATTCAGGGGACACAAAGTTGAGATATTACTACAAATGCTTGTCTGAACTTCTCTAGATTTATGGGATGTGGGAGGAATAGTGTTTTAACACGTTGATACGAGCTCGTAACTTTGCATTATGCAGCATCTTTATGTCCAGTTATTTGTAAACTTCATTGCAAGCTCTTGTAGAGGTGAAGTCTATACACCATAAGTTGACTTCCTTAACTCTTACAATGACAGCTACGTGTAGTAAGTTACTGCATTTTTTTCAGACAAATGTGTCTGCAGCTGCGCAGAGGAGAAAAATGTGCCTGTTTGCAGGCTTCCAGCGCAAAGCAGTTGTTGTTTGCCCAAAAGATGAAGACTACAAGCAAAGAACACAAAAGAAGGCAGAGGTGGAGGGAAAAGATCTTCCAGAGCATGCAGTTCTCAAAATGAAAGGCATGGAACATAATCCTATACTGTGTTTTAGGATGCTGAGTATCTGTTTAAAGGATTAAGTAAACGTGAAGTCTAAAAAATCACTTTATCTTAAACAGTTGTACTTATACAAAACTGGAAGACTATTGTAACTTGGTAGGATAACACTATATTGTGTTCCCTCTGCTGCAGTCCTTAACACTACTCAGTTATGGTGATACGCTTCATGCAGATGCACAAAGCTGTCTTGGCATAAAGTGCCCTATATACGTGACATATTTGGCAGAAACTGGTGTTCTGAGTGGAGGCTTATAAAAGAAAAAAAAAAAGATAGGCAGAATGTTTTCGAGGTTTGGAACAGTACTGGCAACTCCCTGAAGACCTGTTTATTTCCTTTGTCACTGTTCTATTTCCTGAATGCTCAGATTATGTAATTTTGTCCCTATGCTGAGGGGATGGAGAGGGTGGGAGGCAGAATGGGGGAAAGGTGGTTAAATTGCAGCTGTGATTGTAGCTGAATGTAGATGCTGAATACTCAGTGTTTTTGCAATTATAGGGAACTTCACACTGCCAGAGGTAGCAGAATGTTTTGATGAAATAATCTATGTAGAGTTGCAAAAAGAAGAAGCTCAGAAGCTTTTGGAACAGTACAAAGAAGAAAGCAAGAAAGCTCTTCCGCCAGAAAAGAAACAGAACACTGGCTCAAAGAAGAACAAGAAGAGCAATAAAAATCAATTTAATAGGGGTCAGAGAGGACGTGGAGGATTCAACATGCGGGGCAACTTCAGAGGAGGAGGTGAGCCTAGAAATAAATCTGTGACTTCTGGAGGTTGCTGCTGCTGGGGAAAAATGTTGTAGTACTTGCATTGTGCAGTTATTATGTAGTGGGAACCTTGATCTCAGTTTCAGTAAGTTTAACGTTTTAGTGCGTACTTAATTGTCCAGCTCGAGTGAGAGGCTTGTCAGACCTTGGATTGCACTGTTCATCTTTGTGTGGGAAATACGTAAGAACTAACAACTGATGAAGGTAACTCTCTCCCTGCAGTCCCTGGCAATCGTGGTGGATACAACAGGAGGGGAGGCAACATGCCTCAGCGAGGTGGCGGCGGTGGCGGCGGTGGCAGCAGCGGAGCGATTGGCTACCCATATCCTCGCGGCCCTGTCTTCCCAAGCAGGGGTGGCTACTCAAACAGAGGAAACTATAACAGAGGTGGAATGCCCAACAGGGGAAACTACAACCAGGTGATGCTTTGAGGCGGGACTGACTAGTTCAACTTCTTCAGTACTTTGGATGTTGTTTGACAGCTGTGGCACCTGTGAGGCGTCACAACCTTGGCTGTGGTGCTGCACTGATGCCATGCTGCAAGGCCTTTCTAGTTTAGTGCATGTGCCCAGGACTCTTGAGTGTTGTGTAGCAGCTGCTGACGGGGAGGGTTCATGTTAGGGCTGTATCTCAGTCCTGTTAAAAATGAAGATTTTTAGTGCACGTGTATGAAGGCTTGTCTTCGGGTTTTTTTGTGTGCTTCTTCGCTTTCCCCAATAATGGTAACCGTTGTTTGGCCTGAGGGTCAAAGTGTATCTTTAACAAACATGTAGGGAACTTTCTGAAAATAGCTCTGCACAGAGTCTTTGTTTTGGTGTCTGGTATCAAACACAACTAGTAAAGACACACTAGCCTAGATCTTACCTGATGGAATATCGGTGGAAGTGTTGGAAAACAAAATTGGGATTACTGAAGAGCCAGCAGATGGAGCCCAAGCCAGTAAACATGGCTCAGGTTTGCCTAATACTGACAAACAGGGGAAAAGCAAAATTTTATCTACTTGTATCAATATCCCTTTGTTGTACCATAACTTCTATTTGAAGTTTGGTGGGCTAGCTCTTCTATTTTCAGTTGTGTGACCCATATCCTTTTGTCTGATCAGATAACATATCCTTGTAGCAACTTCAGCCTTTCCTAACTAAAAATAGACAAGCTCTTGTATTTTTAGTTGTCCTGGTGCATTTAGCAGCTGGAAATAGGGTGAGTCAAAACTGGATTAGCCAGCTTTCCAGACCAGGCAACAACAGTTTGAGCTGGTTTATTAATTCTGGGGTTCTTGCCCCATGTTTAAAAAGCAATTGCTTAGAGGAGGGGGAGGAGGTTTTCGGTATTCTAGTGTTTTTCAGGGAGGGATTTTTTGGTGGTGTGTTTTTCTGTTAACCTGGGGCTGATACTTGTGTATGGTGGGTGATGTTTTGACGGTAATAAAGATTGGTATTAGGACACTTCTGAAAAATGCATATAGACAAAGTAGTTAAAAACTGCTGTCCTCTTACAGAACTTCAGAGGAAGGGGAAATAATCGTGGCTACAAAAACCAATCTCAGGGCTACAACCAGTGGCAGCAGGGTGTAAGTAGTCCCACCTTTACCTTTGATTGTTAACGTGAACGTTGCAAAATGCTGACTAAAATAAATAGATGCGTAGTCCAAAATGGATAGCAAAATCTTCTGATGCTAGGTAATATCACTATAAATAGCTTCCTGTGCAAAACTTAATCTGCCTTGATGGTCTTGATATATCAAATACCAGCTGTGGCTTAATGTTCTTAATGGTATGTCATACTTGGCTTCACATTACTGCTGTGGAGTGAACTCTTAACTGCCTTCAGTTGTTCAGGAACTTGCTATTGGAGAGGACTTTAATCTTCTCAAGTTCCAGGGGAACTAGATGTTTGTTAAATGCTTTATTTTCTTTCCCAGGTAAGAAACTTAACTGTTATGTGATTGCAGGTCAAAACTAACTATTTATTAATCTGTTGCAGCAATTCTGGGGTCAGAAGCCATGGAGTCAGCATTATCACCAAGGATATTATTGAATACCCAAATAAATGAACTGATACATATTTCTCCAAAACCTTCACAAGAAGTCGACTGTTTTCTTTAGTAGGCTAACTTTTTAAACATTCCACAAGAGGAAGTGCCTGCGGGTTCCTTTTTTAGAAGCTTTGTGGGTTGATTTTTTTCTTTTCTTTTTTTGTACATTTTTAATTGCAGTTTTAAAGTGATTCGTAAGAGAACCTCAGCATTGTGCACGAGAAGAGAATGTGTCAGTATTTCAGGGTTCTACATTTTATCTGTAAAATGTGACTTTTTTTTTACCACAACAAAAGTAAAACGTTGCTTTGTACCTGGTGTCTTTTTATTAAAGAATTTTCTCCTTTTTCCCCATCCCCCAATTTCTAAGAAACAGTCGTGAGTCATGTCACAATATGATAGAAATGTTAGCAACCAGATTCATGTGGAGGCATCTTAGTAGCCCTCAAATACCATGAGATTATGTAAAGCTCCCTATTACACTCCATCCTCTCTATGAAGCTCTAGGGTGGGGAGGGGAGGAGGGGGAGGCAAAAGTTTCTGGCAATAACTAGGACTTTTTTGTAACATTTGGAACTCAAAAAGATGTTGGGGGCAAAGAGGAAACCTGGGGCTAAGTAGTGATGGTGGAGTGTATGTAGAAGCTCTTAAAGTTGTAAAACTCGGTTGCTTTATTTGTGGAGGCTCAAACTTGTGAAGGTACAACACCATAATTTTTTTTCCATTTGTTCTGCATTTTGATTCTGAAAAGAAGCTGGCTTTGCCCATTTCTTATTAAACAAAACTTGTTGTAAATCCAGTTGTCTAATGGGATCTATATGAAGTTAGCTGTGTGTCTGTATAACTCTTTCCCCACAAAATACTGTATACCTAGTGTGCTTGTAGTAGTTACTCCACCATTTTGTAAGCTAATGAAACTGTGAGTCACCCATTTTATATCTTAATTTTTAATCATGTCAATTCTCAAATGGGTGTATCTCCTTAGCCTGCTGATTCCTTTTCTCTTTAAAGATAAAGTGGGTGGAGAAGTTTAACTCTAGACGTTTGTTTGCAATAAAATAAATTCATTTTACTCTTGTTTGGGATTGTCGCCATCAAGGTCTAAAATCCCGTTAATGCTATAAAGAGGAAGAGAATGTATGAAAGCGATGTTGGACAGTTTTAAAGTCATTACTGTACATGCTGAAATACTTGTGTTTCTTTAAAAAAACTGGTGGTTGCTCTGTTAGAGATCTTTCACATGTATAATTCACAGCTTAACATGGTTATATGTATAGGGCAAAAGTCTTTGAGTTGCGCTTGCATCATGTAAATCCACTTAACCTCTTTATTGTAAAATAGACGTTAGGGAAGGAGCAGGAGGACAGGGAGTAGGGCAGGAGGAAGGATTGTCACAGAGTTTAACGGAGAGCTTCAATTTGTTTAATTGCTATTTTGTTCAACTTTATGCTTCTGTACAATTGTAGTGGCAATGTTAGCTGCTAACTTGCATTTTGATGCCGTAAGACAGGGAACAGATGTACCCCTTGTAAGAGGGACATGGGGTACACGTGTGAGAACACGTGGCACTGCCGCCTTAGGGGCCCTGGGCTGTGCTGGCAGTCCCCGTGGCACTGTATGCACTAGCAGAGGCTTCCTGGCAGCAGCCTAGAGCTGGAGTCGTGCGCTGTGCTTGAAACTTCTCTCCAGTATTAGTCAATTTCTAGTAGTCTTCAGAAGTAAAGATAAGCTTGTGTTGCTCTTCTAGCCTTTATAGCAGATGCCATTGCATATTGACATTAAACATTAACGGCACCACCTCCTTGTTAATAGTGCTTTAAATCATCCCTTTACTTTGAATGAGAAAAATGTAAATTGTCTTAAAAGAAACACTATTTAATGAAATTTGGGGAATTGAAACCCAAATATGTTTTGCTGAAATGGAGTTTTCTTTAGACTTGCAAGAAAAAGTTTAGTGTAATTAAAGTCCACTTCCCTTCTACCCTCCTCACAGGAACTAACACTTTGTATGGAGTGCTGATCCTTTGCTTATTTTGGTACTCTATAAAATGATATAGTCTTAAACTAAAATATAAGAGCCTACACTTACCATGTGGTTGTAAAGCCTGTATTTCAATTCAAAAGTCTGGGATGTTTTGTTTTCAGTTTCTTTGCTGTATGGTGTTTAAAAAAAGCCCCAACAAAACAGCCACACGTGAAGTGCTTCAACTCTCACACTCGAAAAGGAGTATCCTGTTTCTATCAAAAATACTCCTCTCCAACAAAAGCTGTTTTGCTAAGTTCAGCACTACCTGAGGAACAGAATTCAAGAAAGCTTTAGCACATGCTCTACCTGGGACACGTGTAGCTCAGAGAGGGGGTGGAAAAGTCCACGTCCATCCGGCCTGGTTTTTGTCACAGCTGAGTGGAAAGCAGCGCTTGCATGGAGCCGTGTATTCAGCCTGGGTCCGCCCACACAGACTCACTCCCAACGTAGCTCTGAATATTCCTAGAGAAGGGATTTGCCTTGCCATGTGAAAATGGCTTCTATAGAAAAACAGTTACCTAGAGTCACTAATACTAGAAAAAACAGTTTGCATTTAAAAAATACAATACAAAACTTAGCTGGTGGCTGTAAAAAGGTGAGGGGGGCACACGTTTCGTGATTTCTTGCAGCTTACAAGGGCTTTTTTACATGCAGGAAAGTACCTGGATTAGAGCAGCCGTGCTGCTGGTGGCAGTGGCACAGTAGGATACAACACTGGGGTTTGGGTTCATGTTTTGGGGTGTTTTTCCTTTTGGAGTGCAAACTGGGTTTGGCTTTTTCTAACTGAGGTGGGTTTTTCTCCTAAGAGAGTACAAACCTGGACAGGCTGTGGCTCGGCTCTGTGGCAAGAGTAGCGCGGCACACGGTGCCTGTGCGCTGCTGGCAGCAGTGCTCTCCCTGCGGCCCTGTCTGAAGGAGCTGCCGCCATCTCATCCTGCAGCAGGCTGCGGCCGCCCCGCCCCGCCCCGCCTGAGGGGCCCGCGCCGCTCAGCTGCAGGCCCTAGGCAGGTCTGGGTGCGTGTCCCGGGAGGAAGCGCCCGGTTAACAACCAAACAAACTCCAGCTGTATTTCTGCCTTTGCTAGTAACAGTCGCTAGGATACACGCTGTGTACATGGAAGTGCTTCCCCGACACGCCGCGGTCCTGGCGAGGGGTGGTGTCCTGCGAGAAAGGACTTTCTGAACAGACTCAGCTGTGGGACATCAGGGGCAGGCTTTGGTTCTGGGGTGCCTTATGAGATCCCTGTCCCCAAACCCGGCTCTGCTGTCAGAAGCTGGCCTTTCCAGTCTGCTGGGCGGCTTCCTCTGCTGCACCGGGAGCGCTCGGCAGTGCTGCCACCTGTGTGTAGGAGCTCAGTGGAAGTGGCACCTGTGCAGGAGCTCCTTTCGGTGCCTACTGCAGGACAGCTCAGCAGTGAAGAAATTTTTAGACGTTGTGCCCACTTTTTCTGATAGTAGAATGAATTAAATCAATGTTCTGGCAACACCCTGTGCAGTCCAAGCCACTTGCATTAAAAGAAAAATTTCTACTCATGGTGTAAGCTACTAATTTTTTTTTCTTCTTCTTGCTACACTCCAAGCAATGCTTTTAATAGAAATAACTGATGAAGTCATCTTTTAAGATTAGGAAGTTTCCTTGTCCATGACCTTTTGAAAAACTAGGCCAGTGCTTTCTAACAGGTCAACCTCAGACTAAGCCACAAACTGAGTTGCAGAGATGTGAAATAGTTCGACACTTCTGCCGATGCTAGCTGCCAGGGGCTGGGCTCTCCCAAGCAAGGAAGTGTGCACATGCTGTATTTGTGAACTAGCAAGGGAGGAGTAAGTACAGCTGGAGACAACTTGGCCCAAAGCACTGTGGAGGATGGGGAAAGCTCCAGGGTGTCAGAAAAAGCTGCTGAGGGGAAAGCGGAAACTCAGAAGAGCAGCTTTGTGACTCAGGTGTGTAACAGACTGGCTGTGGTGAAGTTAGAGCAGCGCCTCTCTCACACACATCCTCATGCCAGGCAAAGCCTCCATGCAGGTAGAGAGGGGAAGGAGGCCTTGTCTTTAAACTGTGGCAGATTAGTGGTTACTTTCGTGCAGCTTCTCTGCTTTGCTAGGCACCAGCCATCTCCTCCAGCACAGAAGGCCTCTCCAGAGCCAGCCCTTACAGGGATCTGGCTGAAATCACGACTTGGCCAGCAATTACTCTGGATGTGACTCTCGCCTTAGTCTGTCTTTCTGCCAGTACTGGGAGTGGCAGGAGGATTCAGCAATGAACTGGTTGCTATGTAAACTTAGCTGTAGCTTTAAAAAAGATGCTCAATGCTTAACATGTTGTTGTTATCAATAGCAAAAAACAAAGGCAAGTGTAAAAAACCTAGAAAGACAACTACTTGTGGGTGACTTGATATGCAAGTGTTACTTCAGAGCGAGGTTTTGTTATCTGTTCTGGTTTAGAAGACAATCTTTGTTCTGCAGAGTACTTTCAGTCCTAGAAGTTACTAAAATCAAAACTATCTGTAAGACAACTCAGTTTTTCCCTCAAACTTTTTCATGCTCAAAAAGTTTTTACAACTTGGTAACCCAAGGCAGATTCAATTTCCACTAATGATGGGGGGATCTGCTGCCTGGTTAGCACAAAAGGATTGAAAGGGTATTTGTTCTCCCAGTGTTAACTCTCTCTTAGCTAAGATCAGATGGCTGCTTGCTAGGACACCTCTGGTAACACCTATGGCATATAAATGCCAGTATGTGTCCTCTGGTCTGAGTGTGGCTTTAGTTTATGTCATGTTAGCCTGCAGTAACTCTTCTGCCACTCTGTGCTCTGGAGGTTTTCCTCCAGGTATTAACAAAGATTTGTTTGCCTTAGACACGGGGAGCTCTGAAGTGGTGCTGATGCCCAAGACAGCTGCAAAATTAAAAGGCCCAAAGTGGTACTGAAGATCTGGACTTAAATACACACTTAAAATACCAGTGACTGTTTACAAGGTGGGAGATGCAGGAAAGGTCTGATTCTCTCTTTTTCAGTTTCCATGTAACCTACTCATATGCAATCTAGAGCTATATTTGGGCTCTGCTGAACTTTTGGCTTTATGGGGCTGTTGAGCAAGCAGGTAAAATAAGCTTTATACTATAAAAGGACTTTTGTCTTTGCTGTAAGAAAGTAGTGAGAGATGGGGGGAAGGAATGAGTAAGTCTCGAAGGGGGTATTTACTTGTAATATCTTTTTTTGAAAGAAGTGACACTCGGGGTTTGCTCACCTCATGCTGAGAAACAAGACTCAGAAAAGTTGAGCTACCAGAGTCCACATGCAGCATCACACGCAGGTTGTGAGCTGCAGAGCTCTGTACCCAAAGCCTGGCAGCTCCAGATGCTGCACACCGTCTTCTCTGCTATGTGCTCCCTGCTGCTGCCAGAGCATCTGTGATGCTGTGGGGCCTCCCACCCAGCCTGGGAGCACTGCATTGGAGAGAACAATTCCTCAAGGCAAAAAGGGATGCTCTTGTGTGAGTCAGGTTGTCCTCTGCATGGCACTGGGCTTTTCCTGCCTCGGGTTTTGCAGATTCTCAGTCTCTCTGGAGGCTGCAGAATCATAGCGATTTGCTTCTGGACATGGAGTCCATCCTCCCACTTGTGGCAGGACTGGCACCTGTGCTCAGGTCAGCTGGGGCTTTGTCTAGATGATGCTTGAAAACCTGCAAAGGGTGGAAATTACATGACCTCTCTGGGCTGCCCAGTGCACTGCCCTCAGAGTAAACCAGGCCTGTCCTTTTGCCTGGCCTGGAGCTGCCAAGCTGGCGTTTGTGGCCATTGCCCCTGCAGCTATCAGGAGACGTTTGGCTCCATCTTTGTAACTGTCCTGCAGACCATACTAGGCTCTTATTAGTTCACCCAACAGACTAAATCCAACTCCTTCCACTGTCTTTCAGAGGGCATGGCCTGAGCTCTGTGGACACCTTAGGAGCCCATCACTGGAGTCTCTACAGTTTTTCAACATCCTTGTTGAGCAAGAAGCCCAAATCTGGACAGCAGTGTTAGATGCACTGCTCAGCAGTGTCAGTACTGGTGGATAAGTGTATCCCTTCATTCTCTGGCCACATATTTCCTGATGGAGCCCAGACTGCAGGTTGACTTATTTGCAGAGAGAACACTGTGCTGGCCCACATTCAACTTGGCAGCCACTCTAAGGCCCATCCTCTTCAGCAGGGCTGCTACTCAGCCAACTGCTTCCCAGCCTTTAGTGGACATTCCATTAGGCAAGCAGCTGCCCTATAAAACAACAACAACAATAAAATCTAATCTATTGTTAAATAGTGAGACAAGCACCTCAAAAAGAAACATCAGATGTAAATTACTTGTGCAAATTAAATGTCTTGTGTGTTCACCCTGTTTAGTCTGAGAGACCTTGGAGAAAGCAGCTGTGATAGTTCAGTAAGAACTATTTCAATACTTAAGTATCAGTGAACACTACACTTAAATGTCACAATCTGGGTATTTGGATTCCAAACCTAGGCTATTCCATCAATCACACCTTTTGCATGAACTTGCCTGCCCCTTTGTTACAAGAAGTATCTCCCGTTTGGAGCAAAGCACACCAAGCATCACACCAGCTGCCAAGGCTCGAGATGACTGGCTGGTTCCCATATGCGGCTGCGAAAGGAGCTGCTTCCTCCACAGGACAGGAGGTGGGAACAATCACTGTGCTCCAGTCCGCAGGGCTGGGCGCTGAGGGAACGCCACACTCTGCTTGGCGGTGGAGAAGGTGGTGGAGGCCGGGAGACACTTCCTGAAAATCAGCATCTCCCCAGCGGCTCCCGGACATTCCTGGGAGGAGGGGGCTGCTGCTGCTGCTGCTGCTGCGCTGGCACAGCCCCAGGATATTTATGTGCCTCCACAGCCTGGCAGCCAGCCAGGCCCTTTTTATTTTTTTCCTTTAAGGAAACACCCGCAGAAGGGAAACAGAAACTCCAACCGTTTCTTTCAGCAGATCCTCGTGCAGACAATGAAGAAAAGTTTTCAGGAATGGTCTTGCTTTTATAGGTACTTACTGCCTTGAAAGGTCCATTATTTACCAAGTACAAGTATCCTCCTCTAGTTCCAGAACAAACCAGGGAAGATTACTGTGCTGAAAGCAATGGAAGGGCTGGTGGGGGAAGGGAGGGATTGCATGGGCTCCTCCTTGAATGGTGGCGGTATTCCAATTAGCCTGTGGATCCCACAGCAGGCCGTCAGTAGAGGGACAGTGCTGCTGCTATCTCAGTATCTGAAACCCTTCTGAATTTTGTCCGGTTTGGTGCCATACAGGAGTGCGAGACTGTGCTTTGTGGCCTCTCACAGCACTCCTGAAGCGTGGGGAGCTGCACGGGTGTGTCCGCACAGCTGCGGGGCATCCCTGCTGGAACCCAGCAGTGCCCTGGGGGAACGGCTTCCTGGCCATCTGCTCGGTGGCCACTCTGTGACCCTGCACTTAGGTGCTCTCCAGGTAAGTCTCTCTGAGAGCACCGAGTGGGTGACAGAGATGTACACACTGAGGTATGGTGTCCCCAGCAGAAGGGCAAATGGTGAGAGAGAAATTTCTGAGCAGAAGTCAGTGCTGACTGGCTTTCGGGAAGGAGAGGGCCAATGTGCTAGTGGGGGTAAGAAGGCCTCTTCGGTACTGGTTCAGGGGACCTTGTGAGGTTTAGGAGGAAAAGGCTGAGCTCTTTTTATCTCTCTGGGAGTTTCAGTAGGCAGTAACGGAAGAATACACGCTGGGATACTATCAGAGCTAAGAAACCGAGTCAAACTAGTTCTGTCATGGCCTCCCAGTGCTGCCTCGGGACAGCCCTCAGGGGCTTTAAATACTGGATGAAAACATTATAAGCACGGCATGTAACTGGTAGCTCCAGATTTCTTTGAGAGGGTCTGACTAGGGTATTTGCCCTTGTATTTTGAGGAATAGGCTGTTAGAATTTTTTTTTTTTGCTCTGTGAAGAACGCCTGCAACAGCCATTTGCAGTAATCTATCGGCCCAGTAATAAACCTGTTATTGGCTTTGCATCTTCAGAGATATTGTCACTATCTCAGCCAGAGCCTGAAAGTTTCCTGAAAGGGAGGGGTATTAGCTTCCCTTTACTTGCTTGAGTAACATAACAAAGAGCAATGGGCAGGCGGGCTGCATCTCTCATCCTGTTTCCACAGTATCTGTGCAGTGTCACAGTGATGACTCGGTGGAGAAATATCTCTCGCTGTGGCCACCTAGCAAAGGTAAAGGTGGTAAGAACTCTTGACCTGGATGACAGAAAGCATGAATATCAGCGAGAGTTGTAAAGCTTTTAAGTGAACTCCAAAGACCTGCCATGCATGTACATGCAGGGTTGAAGGCCAAGATGTGTCATGGATAAAAGCACACTGTGAGCACCAGAGTTATCACAAGCCATTTGCCATCAATAGGAGAGATGAGGATCTATTGTCTAGGGAGAAAACTCACATTGGCTGAGAGCACACCTGCTGCTCTTTGTTACAGCATTTGACAAAATAAACAAGGAGTTTAAAAAATAATGCAAAGCATGTGCTTCCTTCTCTCTAGAGCAGGAAAAGAGGGAATCTTTGCTTCTGTTAAATAGATCACCACACTATACAATCTGGCTATTTTAGGAGCTGTGGCCAATCTAAATAGAAAGATCCCTGCAGTGGTAATTGTCCACTCCCATGGTACATTTTAGGTACTGCCAGAGGGCTCCTGGCACGTTCAGGAGAGTTGAGGGTTTTGACGCACTCTTGCTCATGATAGATGACAGAAGCTGGCAGGATTAAAATAGCCTCAGAACAAACTGCTCTTAATCTTGAAAACAAGCAGACATAAGGATGCCGTGACCTATTCCCGCAGGAACAGGCAGACCCCTTTCTGGCTGGCTCTCAGGCAAACTATGAACTCAAGCAGAAAAAAAACAATGGAGTGTGTGAAAAAAGAGGGGACCTACCCTTAGTGAGGGTGCTGTCAGCTATGAGCATGGCTATGTTTTGGATGTATGAAATGCTGTGTTTCCCTCAAACTGTGTCATCCAAGGTTCTACCTCCCACTAGCCTCCTCCTCCACCACCATTAGAAGGTTTAGCAGCTGTACATGCTTAATGTAATATTTTCATTTTAAGTGTAAAAAGTTGTCTGTTCCAAGGCCTTGAGTCACATTGACTAAAATTCAGTTCCACTTCTGATATGGAATTAGTTACTGGTTCTTCACTTAGGGGGAAAATAATCGAAGTATTATCTTCTTGATCATCTGAATATGCTGTAAAACTTTGCTTTGAATGATTTTCCAAGGCAAGAATAACCTATTTGCTTCAAGAGTTAAATGAAGCAAGCAAACAACTTTCATGGGTAACCACTAAGCTCTTGAGCTAAATGTCAGGATAGGAAAAAGGGAAGTATGGGAATTAGTATACTAAGCTGGAGAAAATATTTTGCTTGGGAGCTCATTACAGCTGAATTCACACAGTACTTCATTGTTACCTGGATTGCTTATACCAGAAATAACAAATGTACTTCCTCCAGATCCAAATAAAAAAACCCTACCAAAAGCCAGGCTCAGTGGCAGGAGATGACCTTTCCTTTGCAGCACTCGAGGACTTGGGGCGGGCGGTGACACACAAAGAGTCTGGAAGCCTGCAAAATGCAGCGAGGGCCAACATCTCCCCAAAATCTCTGCTTGGGTAAAGAGGGAAATGACAAGTTTGGGATGGCAGCTGTAATTGCCTCTGCTGTCGCCTTCAGAAAAGTTCTTGGGTTTTGAGCCTGCTGCATCTGTCAGTGGCTGAAGAAGGACGTTTGCTCCTGTGAGAGGCACCGAAGAGCAGAGGCACCTGACCACAGGCAGCTCTGGGAATGCGGCTGGCAATTAACCTTAGATCTCCACGTTTCAGGCTGGTGCCTCCACAGCCACTCCCCTTCCCGGAGCACACACCTTGCACAAGTGGCCCCTGGCCGCTGCCACAATCCCAAGTGTGTGCTCCTGCTGGAGCAGGGTGCAAAAGCCTTTTCCCAGAGTATCACGACTGCGGGGAACAGGAAGAGAAAGGTGTGGGGGAGCAGCGGGGCCATAAACCCGTCTCTTTACTTTGCTGGGGGTTTGGGCTGCTTTAAGGAAGGATTTCACTAACTTCAGGGATAAAAACTAACTGCTTGTCAGTCACTGTTCAATGACCAAGTAACATAACTGTTGGTAAAATAAACAGGGTTTTAACAACTTACAATTCCAAGCTCCTATACTTCCTTCTCTCTCTTTCTATGGTTTATTCTGAGGGGGCTGAAAACCAAACATCTTCAAAATTACTATTTGCTTTCCTTCCTAGTAACTGTCTGGTAAGTTTTAATTTAGGCAAAGCAAACACTATCATATCTGTCATTAGCTGCAATACTTTTCCACTTCAAGTCTGATAATAAAATACAGAGGTGTGCTACGTATTTCCACCAGTGACTTCAGATTTATGAAATTAGCCATAACAGATAAACAGAGATACAGCTCACTAATTTAAAAAATACTTATGTCATTGTTTTCAAACGCCATAATTACTTAAGTAACAGAAATTTTTGTTTTCTAGCATTGAGATTTTTTTGTTTTATCCTGTCTCTCACTCTTTCATTGGGGTAACCCCATCAGTCACTTTCAATTGGCTCTCCATAGCTGGCACGGAAGCAGCTGGAACCAGCACTTCTTCAAGGAAGTATGCCAGACTTTTTCCCCTGCATGTTTGACCATTAGCATTCCTCCCCCTGCTGTTGCAGGCCCCCCTTTCACACGGAGCCCTGCTCACCACTTCCTTGTCTTATTATCCCTGCCCTGCCCTACTGGGCTAACACCTCAGCTTTTAGTTAATTTCACTTCAAGTTTTAGTAAACACCGAAGCTCCAAGGTGCTGGCCAGGCTGCCTGCACACTGCCTCTTCCCCAGTTTTTCTGTGAACATCTGGCATGCTCATTTTACACTCTGCACAGTGAAGGAGAAGTATTAGATGGGTTATCTACGCCATGCAGATACATCTAGCATTTCACAGTTATTGCTGAAACTGTAGCTAAGCAGCTATTGGGCTAATACCCTTAAATGCAGTAACTTATACCAACACCAATTAACACCAGAGTGGATTTAATGCTGCAGTTTTCCCCAGATTTTTTTAACTTACACAGTACCATAATGCTGCCTCTGTTTTCTCTCGAGTCACACTATTTGTGTGTTTTGAAGTATGCCATTTTGCACGTGCTAACTTCTTTCCCACCGGCACAAAACACCCTTCTCTTCTTTCTCTACAACTGCTCTTGGCCAAAGAGTAAATTTTCATCCCTGTGCTTTTGTTGCCTAAACCCCTCAGCTGACCTATGACCTCGCAGCCAAAAGACCCCCTGCTTAGGTTGCACTTTCTTTTCTTAGGTCAGCTAGGAAAGAACTCAACCATGCATTAAAACAGGAGCTTGTTAAGAGCAGCTTCATGGCTCACCCTGGCTCCCACTGCTGCTCCAAGGGCTTTATGAAGCAACAGCTCCCAGCCCAAGGAGAAGGAGCCTCCCATCCCCTTGGCCCCTCACCCAGCACAGAACCAGGGAAAACATTTTTCTATTCTGAATTAGCTACCAATTAACTTCTCCGTTTGGATTTTGCAATGAAGACAGGCAGTGTTTCATTGCATTAATTTTTCTGAAGACTTTTTATAAAACTATTGAAATCAATGTCCTCAATAAAATTTATCTTTGTTTCCTCCAGAAGAAACGTGAGGAACAGAGGGGCAAAAATGAATTAGAGTATATAGCTTTGTTTTCTTCTTATGAGAGGATAACCCACAGAGGGTAAAAGTTTAATTTTCTCAGTGTAAATAGCATGTTTGTTTGAAAATATGCTCTCAAGTGTATTTTCAAATAAATAAGTGGTGCAATACTGCAGTTTACATCTGGATTCCCAAACCTCCCTGCACCAATGTGAGTTAACAACAAATCACAAACTCTCTCGGACTAAGCACAGGGTGGGGGAAAAAGAACTGTTTTTGCTTGGTGAAATGCCTTTAGACCAGAAAGTGCTTACAGCATAACAGACCATAAATCATTATATGAAAAAATAAAAACATTGTGTCACTCATGCAGACAGAAGCAAGCAAGGAGTGACTCATCACTCATCTTTTCACCAATACGCTCCTAGACCTAACATTGTATTTCCAAATAAGATGGTTTCCCTGAAATTATGCAGTGATATTTTTTAACTGAAAAATGTACAGTGAAATAGTTAAGTAGACAAACATTGCTACTTACAAATAATGTAAATTATTATTCCACAAATAGTAGGGATGTATCTTAGGTAGCAAGATTTTTAATGAAGTAAAAAAATTATTTACTTGCATAGTTTAGACTGCTCTGAAGTGTGATTTTATTCATAGTTTCAAACAGACAAAACAAAGATGGAAATCCTTCAGCTTCACAGTGTGTGTAAGTTATCAGTTATCCTGCAGCTGAAATCTTACAAAGGCTGCTGCTATCACCCATCTCGGACAAGCAAAGCCTTCTCCTATACTGTTTAAATATTCCTGTTTTACAAACAGCACTGTTAACAACAGCACTGAAGGATAAATTTACTCAACAGGCGATAAAAATATTTTCCTGTATTTAAATGAGATGTAATTACAACTTTGCTAAAAGTTGCTCTGTTTATAATGGAAGTTAAAGCAGTCTCAAATCACTGTTGTTAATCCTCTGAGACCATGCAGGAGAACACATCAGGTCCCAGATGTTTAACAGGACATCATTCCAAATGTGTGCAGTCACATAATACATTCATACATGAAACAAAGAAAGGATTGTACAAACTTAACAGATTCACTATGAGTTTCCTGCTCAGATTTGCTAGGAAAACCATGATTTACCTGTTTTAGACACCTCACAGTCTTGCAGTGTAGACTGACTTTTTTTTTTGGACCACCTTTTCCCAAAGATGTATTAAACCACAACTCCTCCAGAGCAACCTATGCATCACTTTTTTCACTGCCAGTTTGTCTCTTTTGTGGATCAAGAGAAGTGCCTTCAAATAAAATTCTGTTTTTCATTCCTTCTTTAAGCATTCTTTGCTGGATCCTTTGCTGGGCCAAGTTGTACCTGCAGTAAAACCTAGAAGAGGGGATGAAAAGAAAACACAATTCCCTGCTTTATATGACTGGCAGTATCAAACCAGAGTCATTCAGGCAGCTGAAAAGTTGCAACCACATGTGATAATGCTAGTAAAATTCAGCATGCTGCCTTTGGAATTAGGACACAAGAATGGGGTATGCAAAGAAAAAAAAGAATTAAGAAAAATGGAAATAAGTGGGGGAGCTGATTGCTTAGGATTCAAGAAACAATAGGAAGCATTTAAAAATATATATAAAAACATTCAAACACATTAAAATGTTTTCCTTTAAAGAAGATAAGTATTTTGGGGAGAAGAAAGGCAGGTTTTTTTCTGTGGTTTCAAAACCAACATGAAACACTGTTTCTGAAAACTGAAACACAGGGATCATGTTGTACAATTCAGCCAACATACGCCTGTCAAAATTGAAGAAGCATTTTACATACCAGTATCCTAACATTGTGCAAATAAAGCCACCAACTGCAACATCACAAGATCTTCTAACTCTACCTGAAAAAAAAACCAAAATATGTTCTGAAAAGTCAGAAAAAACAACTTGTATGACTTCCTATTATTAACACCTAACAGCAAATAGAAGTTATTTTTTTCTTGCAAATAAATGTATATAACCCCAAAGGAGTAAGTACTTACTAGTTGCTAAAAAGTGTCCAAGACCCATAACTAAAGACCCCAGGGAGCCATAGAGCACAGATTCTCGTGCACATGGGACATTTTTAACATCGAGAAATCCCAGCAGTTTAAAGGACTGTAAGACAAAACAAAAAAACAAACAAATCACAAATTAAAAAAAAACACTTTTGTAGTGTTATCTTAGTAGTCAAGTATAACCAGTTGAGAACTTACTGCCTCCAGGGTTATAGCTGACCAAAAGTGAACAGGTACAGATATATTAGAGATGTTTTTGGAAGAGGTAAGTATTAATTTACATAATGTAGTTTTGCACAAAACTGTTGACCCATCCTTTCTACTGAAAATTAAAAAAAAAAAACTACTTAATTTTTTATCTTTACATTCCCCAAAAAAAGAAGGGAGAAGATCTCTAAGAACCCAGGATTTTTGTTACGTCACAACAAACAAGGAAGGTTACAATCAAGCATGCAGTTAGTCATGCCATGTAATTTTAGTACCTGAAACAGCAAATGTGCTTGAAAAAGGTTAAGTTACTGGAGAATAAGCATGTAGTAGACAACTTTATACTGAATGAAAACATTTATAAACCACTAATTTATGACTTAACCCTATGTCTAGGCAGGGGCTGGGCACGTGGGTCAGGGTCAAGGGGGCTGCCCCTCAGTACCACCTGCACAGTGTTCTGCTATCCATCCTGCGGTCAGGGACGGGGTGAGAACACAGTCCATTCTATTGTGCTTAAATCATTACAGCATGAGGAATCATGTGTGCAACTGTACCAAAATCCATCTCAGGTGATTGTTTTATTTCGCTGTGAAGGTATTCCACTTGGTCAAAGTAGATTTTGAAGACGGAGTAGGAGACTAAACTGCTTGTGGAGGGCTGACAACTCTGTGAGACAAGTCACTGTGTCGCTGTGCTAATGGGGATGGCAAGCATGGAAATCCCCATCATGTTTTATCCATGATCCCTGTGTACAAGCGAGACAGAAAGGATGTGGTCTACGCTGGTCGAACCTCCTAATGAGTAATTTCAAGTGCTCTCATATGGAAGAAGTCACTTGATATGTTGCTGTTGTTGGCTGAGGCGGTATCCCTGCTACATCCATGCAGCGTGATGCGTCCTTTTAAAATAGCGTCTCACCTGCTGCCAGCCTGGCAATAATTTGTTATGTCTCTGACCACTGCTGACCACCGGCCTCAGGAACCCTCCTGAGGCTTCTCACCACAGTGAGAAAGTCCCACGGGGGAACACAAACAACAACACCCCGCCGCACCCGCCTGGCCCCGCAGAGCCTCACTCCTGCCGCGCGTTTCCGTGCATTGTTCCCGAGTTATTTCCTCGGGCGGTGAAGCGGCGGGGGGGCGGGGGGGGGGGGGGCGCGGCGCGGGGCAG
>VXBQ01009069.1:253537-285246 GCA_013400175.1 Phainopepla nitens | reverse complement strand
GGATCCGCACGGCTCCCGAAATCCGCACGGCCCCCGGGGATCCGCACGGCTCCCGAAATCCGCACGGTCCCCGAAATCCGCACGGCTCCCGGGGATCCGCGCGGCTCCCGCGGCACGCTCCGGCATCCCGGGCGCCATAAGCCCTGCCAGAGGGGCCCTGCCGCGGTCGGGCTGAGCCGAGCTGTTAAAAGCTAAAAGAGAAACAGTGGGGCTGAGAGATGCAAACGCGCTCAGCGGGTAGCACCTAGTGGGAGAAGGAGGTTACGGGATCCTTCGCGGACCGTGGCCAGCCGGAGGCACGTGGGGATGTATATCCCCACCGCAGATGGGGAGGGCTGACTGTCAGGGGGAGCATCCCAGGGTCCTGGAATGGGACGAGGAAAAGATGACTTGTGCAGCTGGGCGAAAAGTGCCCGAGTGGCAGCGGGAAGCAGGAAGTGGAGGAAGAATTGATGCGAAAGTGCTCTGGAAAATGGCCTCCTGTGAGGCCGTGCGGAGCAGGATCAGGCACAGCCCCAGTGGGTTCAGCCGGGGTAAGCCTGTGCTAAATCACTTGGACGTGCTGGAAGTGACCCCTTAGGTGTGTAACTGTACCTGCAGTAAGGACGAGAAAAGGTAAATAGTGCCAGGTGACTTAGGACAGAGGTACAGTTCTCCAGGATACTGTAAAATTACATTTTGCTGCAAGAAAACAAGGCTCTCCCTGCTAAGTAGCGAATCACAGGGCAGGTTCAATTTAGGACCTTTTCCATTTTAGCAATGAAGTATAACAAGGATGTGTGTAATACTGCTCTTTAATCTAAAAAATAGTGTGTCCTGACTTACGAGGCATGAGATACCTTTAGACCTTGTTAAAATATTATATGTTTGGGGTTTCTTAATCCTATGCTAAATAAAATGGTCTTTTTCACACACTGAAATTTATGTCCATTTGGATTTTCTGTTACTACTCTTTTTTTTTTTTCCTGTGTTTGCGGGATTTCGGAAACAATGTACTTTAACACAAGCGATTTTCATGTTTCACTAGCTGAAAAGTGCTACTGCACATTAGCATGAGCTATTTTAAATCTCCCATGGTTTAGAAACAAATCTCAACCCTTCCCAACAGTCCGAATCTATCACTATTTGGTCACCTTTGTAGACATTGCAGGCAGAGCTCTGAATTCATGGGACACGCTGATTCAATACATTTGCTACCCATTTTAAAAAGATCAGTAGGAGTCACTTGAATTGTGAGTAGTCTGGCCTTTTTAAAGTTAATGTATATTATGTATGTATTCTGATGCAAACATAGGACATTTGCTATGTGATGTGAAAACCAAAATTATTGACATAATCTGCCCTTGGAAAAGCTCATAATGTCAGGTTTTATTTTAGTTGGTTTAAAAATTAAGCAGTGACAAATACTGAGGAATGTAGCAAGGAATCCCAGGAGAATGCTGGCATGTCTGAGATTAACAAGGGCGCAGTGGTGAAAAAGAGACACTGCTTTTACTGCTAATGAGGTGGCCTAGCCTACAGCAGCTCATATTTTGAAGGAAGAGAATGGAAGGATCTTTTTTGCTTTGAAAGAATTAAGATGCTGCAAAGCAAAGTACACAAATAGAGCCTCTTGTCTGATAGTCAAGAACAGGCTAAGGAGAAGTACATGGTTTTCCCTATGTGTCATTTGTCCTTTTCCCAAATATCCAGATCACACAAATTACACTGCAATGAACAATACCATTCTAACTTTTTCCCCCCTCTCCTTGGTACTTGGTCATTAGTCTGCTTTGCTGCTGCACCTCACAGCTCTGCTGCTCGTCCTTCAGAAGCTGCGCCAAAATTAATTACTATTAATTTTATTAACTCCTTTGTGGAGTTGGAAGTACACAGGGCTGCTTGTAGGTGCTTCAGATGAGTGAAGATGCTGAAGCTGGTGCCTGCTTAGATTAAGAGAAGAGGGACACGTGGGGCAGCCTGGAGCATGCAGCCGCCTTTCCCTCGTGTCCCATAGGGACCTGAGATGCCGGGGTGTGCACAGGGTGATGTCCTGCAGCACTTGGGGAGGGCAGGGCTCTTGGGGTGTGGGCCTTGTACTTGTGCTGCTTTTACCCTCACGTGCTCTGAAGGCTCTGGGGCTAGGCTCTTCTTTTTCACATCCTGGGTTCAAATGCAGATTAGGGTAGCTACTTCTGGCTCACTGAAAACTGTGGTTTAGCCTGTAAGTTGATAAAGGAGGTTGAGGCTGTGTGAGCATGTGGTACTTCATAGGGGTGATGACGCAGGGAATGTGAGAGCTGCTCGAATATGGCCACTGCCTTGCCAATGTGACTTGCTGCAAGGGCTGGACCAACTTGTTACTGTCTAAACCTTGTACACCTGGCCCAGCAGAGGCACATCCCAGAGCATCTTCCACTGTATCCTGCCAGTGTGCATACAGGGAAGGTGGTACAGCAGAAGCCTCTGTGTGCATGTCTTCCTCCCTAATCAAGGACACTGTGCTGTTTCTGGAAGCCAGGCATCTTGTATATATGCAAATTTGGAATTCCTGCCTTGAATGAATTTCTCACCCTAAAGGACACAACTGAGATGTCTAAACATTCTTGTTTCCTTAATGACATAGACTGGAGCTGGAGGCTCTTGGCAGACCTGCCTATGCATGGCCAGTTCTATCCATCATAGTGTGCTGACTGCTACCTGCTCTCGGCTGTTTGAACTTTTCCTATATTTATGCATTTCTTATTTTTAAGAACTGATCATTAAAGTGTAGCATCCTCAGCTGTATGCCTCTCCATCCCAAAACTGACAGCTGATCAATGGTTTGGATTGGTCTTCGACAGCATCTTTGTTCTGTCACCCTTCTGTCACCTTGTGTTTAAAGGTCAGGCCAAGCAAAACTCGTCAGACCACTGTGTACAGGACATGAGGCAGCAGACAGAAAGTGCTCACGTCACAACAGTGCAGACAGGAACCTGGCTCACTGACTTCTCTAGTGCTTATTTCCTGCATCAGAAGACTTCACTGAGGGGTCTGATCGCTACATATACGGGTCTTGTCACTTCTGACACAATCTTGGGCTGTACCATCCTACAAGGGTGTAATTTCCTCCCTTTAGCACTGCTTGGCTATGTTGTAATGTAAGTTATTCCTATACTATAGGCTGTTTATGTAGCCATGTGGAAAAGCAAGTGCCTGCAAAAGCTGTAACAGCCTGTCCTAAGAAATAGAAATACATTTATTAGATGGTGTGGAGGACAGCCCCTTTAGGTTGATGGCCACCATGGACAGATAACTAAACTTCCTGGTGAATTCAGCATCTCCTAAGGGCTGCATGCCCTGCCCAGGGCATTTGCAAAGGCTCTCCTGGTCTGTCCGTAGCACTTGTTATTGGCAAGCAGAGGCTGCTCTGCCTGTTCATATCCATAGATATCAGCTTGAACTGTTCTAAGGTGGGCTGCTTACACCAGAGGTGGTCCAGGCCCTCCTCCTCTTTGCTGTGCAATCCTGTCTTCTCTGTATCACCAGCTCTGCCGCCTGATGCAGCTGAAAGTCAGCCCTACACAAAAAGCTTTTTCCTGGCCATGATGTGGGGACAAACAGGCTGTTTTTTTGAGAGCAGTGCTCAATCACATCAAGTGCCTTAAGAATTTGCTCTGTTGAAGATGTTTGTAAGGTAGCAGGCCATTGAGTTCCTGGGCTAGTAGCTGAGGTATGCCTCAAGGCAAATTTTAGAGGTATCCAGCAGGGCTTTGTCTTCATGGTCACCCTGAAGCTACTTAAATAGCAGTGAAGCAATTGCTTGTGGTAACCATTTGCCATTTTGTAAGCTATGAAAGCAAGAGGTACTTAGAATTGCCAGAAGTCATGAAGAGATTGATTATTCCACTCATGTCCTCAGTTGCCTTGAGGGCGTTTGTCCTTCCAGAGGAGAACATTATGTTACTGAATGCAAGTGTGTAGGAATAATGAGTTCTGGAGTTATGTATTTCTGAGTTGCACTTGCAGCCCAGGAAGCCTGCTGTATCCTGGACTGTATCAAAAGAAGAGTGGCCAGCAGGTTGAATTCTAATCTACTCTGCTCTCGTGACACCCCAGCTGCAGTGCTGCATCCAGCTCTGGGGTCCTCAGCACAGGGAGGGCATGGATCTGTTGGAGTGAGCCTAAAGCCACACAGATGCTCAGAAGACTGGAGCACCTCTGTGGAGACACCCTGAGGGAGCTGGGGGTTTTCAGCCTGGAGAAGAAGAGGCTCCTCCTTCCAGTACTTAAAGGGAGCCTGCAAGAGAGCTGGAGGGGAACCTTCTGGCAGGACCTGTTGTGATAGGACAAGGAGTGATGACTTTAGACTGAATGAGGGTAGATTTAAATTGGGTATTAGGAACAAATTATTCCCTATGAGAGTGGTGAGGCACTGGAACAAGTTGTCCAGAGAGCTGGTAGATGCCCCAACCCCGAAAACATTCAAGGTCGGACTGGATGGGGCTCTGAGCAACCTGATCTAATTGAAGAGCTCCTGCTCATTGCAGGGGGGTTGGATTAGATGATCTTTTGCAGTCCCTTCCAACCCAAGGTACTCCTCTGTGATTCTGTGATTCTGTGATGGTTTTTTGGGGCTGCAGAGACGGCTGCAGAGACACTGTGCTGTAGGTTATGTCAGAGTAACCCTTGTGGGGTCAGGGCAGGCACGAGGAGTGAGTGCAGGCTGCTTGTTGCCAAGGCAGTCAGCAACCATGCTCGTGCAATCGAATTTTAAAAACCCCATTTCCCCCTCAAGCATTAATGTTAATGCAAATTAACTTTCAGCTGCATGACAGTTTTATTCTGGGTTGGCTTTGCTGATTGTTTCTGTAGGTTGACTTTGCCTAACTTATTTCTAACTGCTGGTACAAACGATCTTTTCATCTGCAACACATAAGAGATTTTAATTCTATGTACTCCTCTGAAAGCCAAGGAAATAAGGGCAGGCTTCTAATAGCTTTATTTTTTTCTGCCAGATCTTTTAATCTCTTTATGTTATTTAGGCACTTGATTCAAAAAGGAAGAGGGTTTTATATTAAAAAAGGCAGCTTATATAAAACATAAGGGTTATAATTGCAGCCATACTGTTGGATGTAGAGCTACATTTAAAATTTCCTGACTTACTTGCACTAAAGGATGCTTCTGACTAAAAATAGAGCAGTTTTTCTTAAATAAATTTTTTTTCATATAATGAAAATTACTTTGTCTATAAAGCATGTCTTAAATGTATTACTGGCAAATACTAACAGACACTTAAATTTTCTTGCATGTCACTATAATCCATTTCAAGCAGACGATGGTACTATTTCTTTCTGCATGTTTGGTCTTTTTTTCTTAATTTGCAGTTCTGTAAATTGCAGAACTTGTTGGATTTTTTTTTTTCCGAAACTGAACACCTTGAGAGCTATAAATTGCTTCTGACACAAATTTGAATGGTGACCTCGTAACCACAGGGTCATGGGCACAAGAGTGGAAGGGACTCCTTTCTTGCCTCAGAGCTACTTTCCTTTGGCCCTGCTTCATTCTTAATGTGTTATCTAACTTTACTTCAGAACTTCCCCTTCCATTTCATATCTTCATTTCTCAAAACACAGCAGCTGCCCTGAGGTTTCTGTCATGAAGGAATTGGAGGGTGGTTATTATGAACTCTGTGCCTCGTGTTCCACGTCTGTCATATGAATGTGTCAGGCTTAATCTTTATTAATTCCTGAGGGAAAACTGAAGACTAGAGCTAATAAGGTATTTGTATGGTAATTGTTTCTTTTGGGACGTGGTTTCTGAGAATTCATAACAAACTGAAAAGAGTTGCACGAGTATGAAATTTATTTAGAAATAAGCTGTTTAAATAGCACAACAAAATTGGAAAATTCATAGGGAAAAATATATTGAAGATTATTAAATGCTCAGGCACCCTCTCAGACATAAGAATTCCCTCAGCACAAGTCACTGGAGGCTGCAAGGATATTCTGAGGAGGTATCGTGGTGTGCTTCTCCTGTCCTTACACTTTTCCCTATATATCCAACACTAGATAAATTAAATTTTTGCATGATTCACCGGGGCTCTTGCATTTTTGCCAAGATTAGGCTAAAGCCCAGAGAAAGGAAAGTGATATAACACAGACAGTGACATCACTGAACTGAAGGGTGAGAAAGCAAGGAGATGGTGTGCCAGGAGCCACTTTGGTGATGTGTTTTGCATGCAGTGTGCCGTTCAAGTGGATGTGTAATTACCAGCATACAGGGAGAGAGGAGTCACATTCAAGGAGCAGAGCATATCAAAGTGGACACTCAAACCAGACAGCTGGAGAGGATGTTCAGAAGCCATGCCATGTATCAACTTCAAAAAATGATGATGTATCAGGTAGATCTCTTTGGAATTTTTTCCTTTTATTTTTTCTCTTTAGCGGGTGGGGGGAGAGCAAGGGTTTTGCTTTAGTTTTGTAATCAAGTTTAAAGTAGATTTCACTGGCTTATCCCCACCCCACATTGTCTGGTGACATGACTGTCTGCTAGTACCCTGCCAGATGCAAGGTGTTTTGTTCCACTGGAAGTTACAGTATATTCCTGAGACAGCTGCCATCCAAAATACTTGGAGAGATTCAGAGAAGTCAGTGTATGTTGTTTCATGCTACAAAGGCTGGTTGCAGTCTGCTAGGGCAGAATCTCCTACACAAAATAACACACCTTTGGCATGGAGTAAAGGAAAAGAATTGCACATGGCTTCAGAAGGATCTCACAAGAAACAGGTAGTCTGCAAGGATTGAGATTTGAGAGTTGAAAGTCAAACAAAACATACTATTTGCGAACAGTTGTTCCAGATTTGCAGGCACCTTAGGTGCCCCGCTGTGGTGTCCAGATTCCCTGGCAAGAATTCAAGGTTTTTCTTGTTCGTGACAGGAATGACTTCATGTCTTGCACACTGAGAGTGTTCATTTGGCATATAAATATTTCTCTACCTGGTGTGGTTTCTGCTGCTTTCTGAGAAGCAGCAGAGATTAAAAATACCTCATATCTTGTTGCTTGGTGTTTTCAGATCCAATATTTTTGCTCTTTTCCTGATGCCTCACTGTGACCTGGCTGAAGGCTGAGTCAGTCTGTTGGTGACTGGCTACCGAGGGCTACAACCTTCTGTCATATTTTGATTTTGTAGGATCCTGGTTTCCTGCCTAAAGCATTGGGTGCTGGGCTAAAGTCATTAACTCTAGAGAGCACCTGATGCAAGACAGCCATCAGAATTTGGTGGGAGGGGGAGAGCATGTGTGGAGCAGAAGCTGAGCTCTGAGATTTTGGAAAATAGGACAAGTGGAGCTCTTTGGGTGACTGGGCGAGCTGCTCCCAGATGGACATGGGGGTTTGTGTGCACTCTCTGCACTCAGCTGTTGCCATCCTCCTGCCTGTGCTGCTGGGGAAAGCCTTCCAGAGTCTCCCTAGGGTATGGCCCTGTGCTGTTGCCCTCACCAGTGAGACAACTACCTCCTCCCTAAATTGAGTTTCAGACCTCCTGAGCACGGGCATCTGTCCAGGGACCGCTGAATTATGCAGAAGGGTTTTTTCCTTTATACTGGTGGCTTTATTTTCCCATACATTTTCCCATGCAGATAGTTCTATTTTCCCAGCATGTCTGACTTGTGCCTCCTCAGTACCTCTGCAGGAACAATAGCAGAAGCTAAACACGTGCTTAATTGCCTCACTTACAAACTGTTTAAAATTCTTAGATAATTGATGTCTAGTAGATTGGTTTTTCTTGTCTGCTCAAGCTAAATTAGGCTAACAGCAGCCAGAGGTGGCTGGTGAGTTATTCTTCCAGTCCTGGGAAAGTCTGTGTTGGCAGAATATTCAACAACAACGATCACCAAATCCCGTGCTTCAGAAAGGGGCCATTTCTCAGGTGAGGAAGAGAAAGGAGGCTTATTGTGATGAATGGTCCTTCAGAGCACTAACTTGGGCTTCTGACAGCAAAATTCTGAATAATGGTGTTGGTTCCTTCTGATTCTCATCTCATTCTTGTGCTTGGGAGCAGTAAGTGCATTCTCTTAGTTTATGGTTTCCTTTTTACATTTGTTTGCCTTTAAACTCATCACTCAAGATGATCATTTCAACACAGCAGTTTGTCTTAAATCCCCCCAGCTTTTTCAGATGCTTTTCATGAATACTAGAAAACTAATGCTGTTCAAAGTTCTGGATTTTTTTCCCAACTTAACTACAGGCAAGTCTCAGATTTTGAACATATTAGAGGTCTCTTTAAAATCTTATCTATAACTGATATAATTATCTGCTCAGAAAAGTTGTGTCAAAAGACCAATCCCTAAGAAGAATCTCAGGCATTACGCTCTTAATTTTAAGTTAAATCATGGAATGGGTCCTCAAACCCTCACCCTTTCATTTATTAGGTCTTTCTCCAAAAAACAGAGAGCTGCTGTGCATTCAGAGGAGTAGAATTTAAGCATTTATTTTTATTTAAGCCTCAGTAACCATCAGCTCCTTAGTAACTAGGGGTGTGTCTGCTAAGAACAATCTGTCACCTGTCACTGAGCTTTTAAGTGACTGATTTCATATCCAGAGCTAAGACAGATAATAGACAAAATCATGCAGACTTCAGCTGAGGAAAGTGCTAATTTTTTTTTTAATATTATCGCTAAAAGTGCTGCTTTTTCAGTTATTTTCACAATCTTAGACAATTTCAATTTGTAGTTACAAAGAATGGCATGTGGATTGATTGTCGCTTATTTGTAAAGCTCTGTCACATACAAGTAGTCCAGAGTCTGCAGATTTATATAAGTGTTGGTTAAACGTAATTTTTTCATAATTATACCAGCTAAGTTTCTGAAAAGTTTCCAAAATCCCTTTTAACACACATTCACTGATGTTTTAGCAAAACCCTAACCTCCCAAAGTCTTAAAGCTGACTGGTAATTTCAAATTTATTAAGTTTGTTAGTATAATTTTTGGGGAAAAAACAAGTGGTAGAGAAACTTGAAAATGGCTCTGTAGGCAACAGCCACAGATGGAAAATTTGATAGAGGTTAGAGAGGTCAGAGGTGAAGCCGGTGGCTTCTGCCCAGAAGGGTTTGAAGGAACCTTCTCAGCAAGGAAACCTCCTCCTGCTCCTGTATGATTAATGCTTCTCTGTCTCTGCCCCAGCTACTGACCAAGGAACTCCCACCTGGGGGAAAATTCTGCTAGTTCCTGGAAGTGAAGTTCTCACGTACATACTGCCCTCAGACAGAGAAACCAAATGCATGAGTCAGTTCAAAAACCAAAAAACGCAAACAAACAAAAACCCACAAAAAAGAGAAAAACAACAAAACTAACCAAACCAAACAAAACAAAAACAACACCAAAAAAACCCCACCAAAAAAAAACAAACCCGCAACAAAAACCCACAACAAAAAACCTGTACTGTTTTATCACTGATCAGGATACACAGATTTCATATATGACTGGATATATAAATATATAAATATGCTGGACTCACCTGCAGCAGTTCTCAGTGTGAATCTGGCAGCCCCAGGTTTCTTCTGCCCGTGCTGAGGATGCTCGAGTCTCGGTGCTGTGGCACAGCGGCGGCACGGCAGCTCCGGGGAGCTGAAGGAATGCCTTGGTTTGTGAGACAGAGCTACAGAGGAAATGCTCAGTGACACTATCAGAAGGCCCCTCTGTTGTGATCTGACATAGAGTTCAGTTATCACTGTGTGATCGAATTGCATTTGTCAGATTCTCAGATAACAATTTGCACAGGGCTGTTGGGCTGTAGGTTTTCCTGTACTTTGTGTGCTGCTATGGGAAAGAGACACTGAGAACCAACTTAGAAACTTACAGTCTCCACTCTGTCACAACTGTGGGTCAAGCAAATTCTAGACTGGTTTGAAAGTTGATGTGGTTGGCTGAGTAAAGAAGGACTAATAGAACAGTCTGGGAGTCAGATGTGAGCATTCATCCCCTGATCTGAGAGTTTGACTGTCTTAGGGGCAGCCTGAGGCTTTGAGAGCAGAGGGAGGTAAGGACTGTCATCCCTGGGCTGGCAGGGTTGTTGTCTCTGCTGGGATGAGTCACCCAGGGTACTGAGCTGAGCTGACTGTGTACTGCTGTTCTCCACCTTTTATCACACTGCTGTCCAAGGCTGCTTTGTTAGAACAGAAAAGGAGTTAAAACTGACGACACAACTCTCTAAATTACATTGTAAGACAGAATAAAGATTTTGAAAACAAATCTGTCCTTTACATAGTGGGTTCTTAGAAGGAAGACATTCTTTCCTCTATGGTTTCCTTGAGTCTCTCTCTTCTGTCCCGGTTCTTGCCTTGTCTTCTGAACATTGCCTTATCGACCAAGCTCCCTCCTTAGTCTTAGCTGGACACAAAACCTGGCTCCTCTGGTTGCTTTGTGGGACCTAAGGGACCCATCTCCTGACTCTGTTCTGGCTCCAACCACTTCGACAGCACCCAGTCTCTGTGCTTTTCCTAGAAGCTCCTGAGTGCTAAGCCATGGCTGGACCAGCTGGAGCACAAAGCCAAGCAATTTGCAAGCTCATCATGAAAACTACTGAGCTGTTCTCTCAAGGAAGGCTGCCCACGTGGGTGAGAGGTGTTCAGAGGAGTTGGAGTGCTTTGAGATAGATTGCTCATCCAGGAAGAAAGGCAGTAGGCTGGAAAGCTGATTCCTTCACATCAGCCTCTACCCTCTCTGGCAAGGCTCCAAGGAACATCTGAGCCTTTTCTGACACGAGCGGGGAGGAAGGTTCTGAAGCAAATCTGGGAAAGGCTACATGATGGCGAGCTTACTCAATCCTGAAAACTCCATCCATGCTAAACAAACTCCTTTCAGGTGTGTTTTGTTACTCCCACGACAGATTTAAGTCAGCTGGGAAAGCACCTTATGTGCTACATCAAGAGGCACTCAATGCCAGTGTGTAGCTAACAACTGAATCATGCCCTGCCTGTCCAGCAGCTTGAGTCCAAAGAACCCAAGCAGAGCTTCCCTCTCTGTACACTTAATCACTGCCTTATGTATATCACATAATGCATTATTCTTTTGCTGTACTCTTCTATGGAGTGACCGTTATGTTCTTTTAAACACTTTATTGATTGGCTAAACTTACATGTGAAAGCAGGTCTTTGGCAAATCAAGTGTCTGTTCATGCTATGTATCTTCAACACTGCAGTTACAGGCATTTGTGAGCTACACACTTCTTCCATAAAACACCAGATCTGTCTTCTGTGGGGCTTTGTTCCTCCTTTGATGGACTATAGATCATCAAGTCCTGCTTCTAAATTAAGAGGTATCTGATTCCTTGTTAATTGTACTGTAAAGTTCTTTATGACTTGAGTAATTATGTTTATACTCCCCAGGCCTTCATAGAAGCACTTTAACATTGCATAAGGAGATGAAACACTCCACAACAGACTCCAAGGATTTCTAGTTTTGCATCCTCAAGTTTTGTAGACCCTTGCTGAGGGAGTCCATCCAGAAATGGGGTCATGGGTAACCTGGTGTAGTCATTTTGAGTGGATTTCACAGCAGAGATGCAGAAAAATATGCGTGGGAAGATACCAGGATCATGCAGCTCTCACTGCACCAAGGAACTTTTCAACTACAAACACTTGTTTGTTAGTGCTATGATCAACTGTCATTTGCAGGACTTGAAAAAAAAGTTTGATGTCTGACTTGGCTGCCTTCAGCATTTCTGTGTTATTGACAACATTTTTGTAAAATGTTGGATCAACTTCTAGAAACATCAAAAATCATGCTAGAAATTAATTCCACCCTACATCTGTTTCCAGATGTTCTTCGTGATTTGCCTGATTATTATCCAGGGCTGTTTTCTGCTGAAGGTATTACGTGCAGGTGCAAACTCTGCCTTAAGCTGAGCAGGCACAGGGTTCTACACAGCTGCCCTGCCTCCTTCCATGGGAGATGTGAGTCACTGCTGGTGGGCACAGCTGCTCTTCACACCACCGGTCCTGATCATCGACCACAGGCCTCCACCACACCGCCTAACCTGGGCTGTGGAGTTTCTCTTGTTAGGTTAAATACCTCTTTATACTTTCATGGACTCCTTCCAAATGAAACTTGATAGAAGTAATTAATAATATGGAGGGAGAGTTAAGCTTTTTAAGTTCTGCATGCTTTTGTGCCAGTTATTCCATCAAAGACTGGCTCGCTTTGTCGCTAGAGCTTCTCAGTGAGGCATGACCTTGGTTTATTAAATAATGCATGTATTTCTGAGAGCAACTTATGTAAGAGTAGACCTATCCAACAGGACTGATGTGTGACCACACGGTGTATGAAAGCAAACACTGAATAAAGAGTCACCTGCTCAGTACCTGGGTGAGAGGGACAGGCAGCCTCACAGTGGCTGCACTTGTCTCTAAGCCACCTGCCTTTACTGTTTCCACTCAAGGTGCTGCAGCACAGTCTCCTTGCAGCCTCTTGGATATCTCACCACATTGCTGGTTGCATCTGCTGGCTTGATGCTGGCCTGGACTTTGGAGGGCAAACAATAAATTTCTGCCCCCAGAGGTGGCAACAGCACTGCCTCTTGTGCTGGTGTGAGCTGCGCCCACCAGTAAGGAGCTAATGAAGTCTCTGCTCCTTCCTTCACCACCTTCTCCACCTCCTCCTCCTCCTCCCCGTCTCCCCTGGCTGGGGTTTGGGGCTGCACAGGCTGTCAGTGACACAGGGCAGGTAGTGCAAGCTGTCTTGGGTACCTGCAATTTCTCTGAAACTGCTTTCACACCACAGGCAGGGCAATACAGTGACGAGTCTCTCTGCTCCCGTTAGAGCAAAGCAAATCTGTTTGCTTTGAATCTCGGAAGTAATTTTCATAACATCCTTTCTGCAGCAGCCAGTTTCCATGGAAACCAAGAAACGACTGGCAGCATGCATAGGAAAGAAGACAGCTGACCTGATTGTCCTTCCCTGGCCCCTGTGGATGGGCTTCCCTCAGTCTGCACATGCACATCCTTTGCTCACTGCTGTGAGATGGACAAGCCCAGACTCAAAGGCTTCAGCTCCTTCCACTGGCAGCAGCCTGAGTGCAGTGTCTCTTCTGGCTGCTGCACATCCTCCTCATCCCACTTCATCCTGCCTCTCAGGGCAGCTTGTCCTGCGCTCAGGGGAGGAGGGCAGAGGGAGGAAGGAACGGTAGATGTTTTCATCCCCCTTCCCACCCCTGTATCATTCCCAGGCCTCAGCAGTGATGGAAGGACTTGTGGCTAGCTTCGAATGTGCATGTGTCCCTTTCTTTTTGACCCCTCAACCCACTTACTTCACATACTTTGTTCACTTGCTTATTCCACTGCTGCTAGAATACTCCTATAGGTCAGCTTGTTGAAGATGTATATTTATAATAAAGCCTTATATGCATAGCATTAAATTTACAAATATTCTTGGAATTTTTCCTAACTACTACCAGAAGTATCTGCTCTCCAAGTGAAGGTTCTGTTCCCTGTGGTGTTCCTTAAGAAGCCACAAAACTATGTCACAGTCTTCAAGAACTAGCAGTTTTGTCTATGTGTTTGGGCAGAGAGAGGGGACAGCTTTTGGCTGTATTTATTTGAACTGCATTCTGAGTAAACCTCCCCAGATGATAAGGAAGAAATATAGATCAGCTCATGACCAGTAGGATTACCTGCAGCTAAAACATCTGCAGGGGACAGACTGAGGGAGAAAAAGTTGACTCTCAGGAGCTGACTGCTCTGGAAGTGCTGTACACATAGGTCATGCCACAGGCCAGGACCAGGACAATGTGTAGTCAAGCTCTGAACAGGTTCCATTTTTTAGTTAGTTTAATTCTGCAGTATTAGTTTATTGTTAATAAATAATGACATGTCATTTTATTGAGCACAAAAGCTCTTTTTTCTTTCCCATTTGGAGACAGCAATATTAGCACCAATCAATTCACCTTTGAAGCTCAGTGCCAGCTGCAGAGGTGCTAGAGGCTGCCTGTCTGCCTGAAGGAAGCATTGCAGGTTCCCATGCCGTGCTCATCCCTACTCTCCAAGAGCATGGGCTGAGCATGGCACCCCTGGGTGCATGCCATGGTGTGGCATTTCACTGGGGGAGCCTTTGTGCAGGGAGCCACGGAGTCTGTTCTTCCTTTAAACTTCTTAAAATGCACAGAAGCCACGAGGCTCCTGGAAGGGCAAAGCAGCTTAAAGAAAGCAATTGCAGAGATGAGAGCATCCACAAGAGCCGGGCACTCCCTGAGGTGTTTCTCTGTCCTCAACTCCAGAGTGCTGGAGGGAAGAGCAAGCCCGGACAGCCTCCTCACAGTGCTTTTACTAAACTTTCCAAGTCTCTTTGACATAAAAAATAATTGACCTTTACAGTTGCATTTGAGCCAGCTACACTGCCATCAGCTCTTGCTAGTCCTCACTACTCAGTTCATGTTTGCTTAATGGCATGTGAATTAATTTGTTGACAACTGACACTTCACTGCAGGATTAGTTAGTGACACTAACACTGGGCTGGTGCATGAAATTTAGGATGCAGAACATCTTCTGTGGTAAAAAAAACAAAAACAAAAACAAAGGAGACAAATGCCAATGATTTTGGAAATCTTCACTTTTAGGATGCTATGACTGAGTAATGAATGAGCTGAAATACGGAAGAAAAATAAACCAAATTCCAGCTATTTAAAAGCTCAGCAATTCCTTCCAGGCAAAGAACAAGCAGCTATTGTATGCTGGCACTGGGAGGGCTGGGGGAAGGCAGCGTTTCCCACAGGCAAATTAGGAATGGGAAAACCAGGACAAAACCCGCAAGCCTCTGCAGCCTGAGTAGGGAACACAAGACATTTTCTGTTCAACATGATTTGTGTTGTCATTAGGTGGGTTTAATAGGGCTTTATACTTATTCTGGGAGGAAAGCCCTGGCTCTGCTTGAGCTAACAGTAATGACCATTCCGACTTGGGAAACATGAGGGAGCATTTGCCACGTCACTTAGGCACTCACTGGGAACAGAGGGTCTCCTACGCCCCCATCCCTGCCTGGTGAGGCAGTTTGGACACGTGTCACTGGAGCTGATAAAAACCTGTCTGTGGCCTGCTTGGCCAGGGGCTGTCTGGTTCACATCATTTGTCTCCATACTGACCATCAGCCACACTGGGACCAGAGCAGAGATCCCACAAGGGATGCATTTGAAAACCCCCACACTTCTACCCCACAGCTGCCTGGGGCAGCAGATGGGGCTGGCATCATGGATGTGGGAAATGCTTCTCTTATCCACGATGGCTTGTACCCCTTCCTAACTCTCCTCCCAAGCCGTCGTGAGCCCCAGCAGGAACAGTTCAGAAACACAGTCTGGGCTTCCTCAAGTTCTGTATCTGGGTGCCTTGTTTCAGGCCGTGTAAAGGTGAGATGGGACTGAGAGGTAGGAACAGCTCCCTAAAAAGAAATCATGAGTTAAAGCTCATGAACAACAGCTCCTGCAGGGCGCACGTGAAGCCCCTCCTTCACCTTCACTTCGTTGAGGAGACTAACAGTGATTTCTCTCCTTTCATACAAACACATGGTCTGGAAGCAGCACAGCTGGTAACCAGCAGGTGCAGCAGGCTTGCTGCTTGGAGGATTCCAGGATCAACAACTTTCAAAAGACCAGGAGAACTGCTGACCTGTTGGAATTTACCTCCCTCACCAAGGGTTCCCTTCCTGGGAATCCCCTGTGAAAAGTCTGTGCCAGGGTCAGGAACCAGGCATGAGACGGAAGCCTTCCCTGGCTTCGGTCTTCAGTTGTTTATTATTTATCACAGTTCAGAGCCTTAGGTGACAACAGGCCCTGCACACTTCAGTGACATGTGCCAGAAAGAGACAAAATGGACGATTCCAAGGATTTTTATACAGATACCTTATCCAATTGAGTACCACAACGTACCTAACACGTAGGATGTTTTTTTCTACCAATTCCTAATTATTCCAGTCACGTTACACCTGCATTGTGACTTTGTCTAACCAATCACTTGTGCTACCCAAAACTATAGAAAATGGAGTAGATGAAGAAGAAGGAAGAAGCTGAGTCAACACCCAAAGTCCTCCATCTTGTCTTTCATCTACCTTCCATACTAAAACCCAAAATCTACTTTTTCACCTTGTGATAAACTACAATATCATCTACTATGTACATTAACAAAAACTCAACTTCTCACAAAGTCCTGGAAGCTTTTTCCATGGCCAAAGGCTAAAAGCTGTACTTTCCTGAGAAATAAGACCTCTCAGGACAGGCACAGGAGATATTTCCTGTGTCCTGGATTCCCACACTGACCACCCATCTTAAGAAGGAGCCGTGTTCCCTTAGTTCTGTGTGTCCCAGGCTGCTGCTGAGAGACAGACGGGGTGGAGAGCCACTATGCTATGAGCAATGTCCCTCTCTATGGAGACCCAGAGATAGATGCAGCCTCTGTCATGCCCAAAGCAAGCTAAAACTATGCCACTGAAGGATCTTGCATTTCTTTATGGCTAGATCTTGGTTTAGTTCGCTATATGCTAATTTTAATGGATGAGATCACGTGAAAAATGCAGGATATCCCTACTCTAGCCCAGCAGGAATGGGAGTTGCCAGTGGAGCACAGCTGCTTTTCCAAAGGACTTCCATGGCTTCCCTGACAAGTTATTACATTGACAAGTTTGAAGGTTTTTTATGATCTGATTTACATCAAACCACGGGATTTCAGAGAAAGTCAGGAACTGTCCAGTAGCCATTTCCATTGCACTGTATGAAACACTGAGAAAGAATGTATTTATTCTGGGGTTGGGGGGGAGGATGATGGGACTAAGGGGCTACAGCCATAAAAAACCTCTGCCTGCTGCGAAGCTGTTCCAATGACAAATTTGTCATATACTTCTGCATGGCTGAAGAAACGTCTAGAAAATAAAATTTCATTTGGAACATTAATCTTTTCTTCAAGAGCAGCTCCATTACACACAGCCACTCACCCACTAGCAAACAATGCAGTAGGTACTTTTGTGTATTGATCAGCTTCCTAGAAGCTGAGATGCACTCCTGGCCATTGGATGCCAGAAGTGAGTTCATCTGGAGCTCTCCTTAGTTTTAACTGATGAACTATTGTCAAGTTTCCTTTCAATAGGTTACAAGTTGCTCAAAACTCTCTTGCAGGTTTGCTGGTGATTGGGGAAACACAGAAAAGGGAACACATCTGTGTCTGGACAGCTTCTCCAACAGCAGTCTCACTGGATAGTCTCACTGTCCTTCAAAACCATCGTTCAAAACCAAACATCAGCTTGGGTGGCGCTGCCAAAACAAGCTGTAGGTACAAGGGGAGTAACACACAAAGCCAACTTTTTTTTTTATAAAAGTATTTTTAATAAACTGATGGATTTAAGATGCTAGACAACTTGTTGCCATGTACAGGTAACAAAAGTCAAAATTCTTTGAATTTTATACAAATACTATGTAGTACAGTAAACTTGAATACAAGTTTACAAAAAATGCATCAGTGAATATTCAGCTTGTAACCAACTTCCAACAGTGAAAATTATCATCTATCAATAGTGATCAGAATTGCATTGCAAATTTTAGAAGTAATGCAACTATGTTGTTTTTTTTACCAAGCCACTCTGAAGTTACTGGTGCACACTGACAGTACATTGGATTTTTTTGGCTTGCTGAACAGAAAATGGCATTTAAATAAAATGACCGAGTTAAACAATGTAATACGTATCAAAAGTACTATCTCACAGAAAATTAAACAAGAATGAGAAAGTAAACAGAGCAGAACCCTGAAGTGGTGATATTTTTCTACCCGTTTTGATGGAAAAGATTCCACAGGTGTCCAGCTTTCTCACAGCATTCTCAAGTGTTCTAGTCCTAGCACAGTGTGGTCATTAGTAGACTAAAGTAATCCCTGCTTGGCAGTAATGCTGGTGAAAGGTAACTTGCTCTATTGCTAACAAATCAGAGTAACCACTGGCAGGGTGACTTCTTGCAGGCATCCAGCAGAGGCTGAGCTGACAGCACGCTATTGAAGTTACAGTACTGCTCGCTTTGATACAATACCCCACGACCTTCAGGGTTCAGGTGTCAGTTTCCTCACAGGATTTACAAATGGATGGTTTCGAAACAAACAAAAAGTCATCATGGAGCATAAGACAGTATTTTCACCTGTACAGCTACCCATAAAATGAAGGTTTTTGCTACAAACTTTCCAGTCTGCTTTATAAAAAATAGTCTTAGTTTTACTTCTAAATAAAAACTGTGCTGTGATCTGTCATGTTCTTGCATTGTACATGCTGTAATTGTGTGTGTCAATGGAGGTGTAGAGATTTGTGACCTAGCGCTCTGGATGTATCAGAAGCCTAAAAAGCTGATTTTGGTACATAAAAGGTAGCAATGAAAATTCATTCTATTTATTTTTTCCTAAAGCCTAGGAAAAGCTACAGTACGTTGCTAGATCAGTGGCCTCAACCCTGAGCTGAAATAAAGGACCTGCCCTGGCCAAGAGACTTAGTCACATTACTACCACAGCTGCACAGCAGAGACCAAACAGCATGTCTGCAGCCTGTTGTCTGAGCTGTGAGTAGTGCGAGATTCAGTTCTGTAATGCTTGAGAGTTGACTGGAGACCACCATATTCATTTTCACTACAGGGAAAACTAGGAAAAGGAGAACTCAAATTCAGAGTGGAAAGCACTCAACAGGGAGGGTCAGTATATCCAGCTTCTGGAGATCAAACAGACATTGAAGTTAGTGGCAGACTCACCAGTCTTAAGCGTTTCCCACTTGGTAGAAGAGATTATTAAAACATGTACCAAAATACAGTCATGGAGAGTTTTACTATTATCTCGCTCTTTCCAGAAAGAGTCTCACTTGATTTCCCCCCACCCCAGAACTGAGCATATCTCTCTCTGTACTACACTGCATCACAGAACGTAAGTGAAAAACCTAAAGTCTGTCTGATGAAGGATTCAACCCAGGTGGCAGCAGAAAAACTTCCACTTGCTTCTAACACAAGTTGGAGCTGGCAACCATAAGAATTCTTACTATGACACAGCTACTGCACCTTCCCGTAGGGTTCAATGGCACCACTACCCACGGCCAGGAGCATTCATAGCATGAAGCATTTTGCCTCCCAAGAGGACTTTTTTTTTTTTTTTTTGCTTCTAAACAGCAGAAACTGCAGAGTCAGCCTTTCATTCAAAAAACTAAACCCAGCAAAAGACTGCAAATAGAGCTCGTAAGAATCATTCATATTTCTAGTAATGCACACTTCTTTGTGAGCTGATTGTTTTAGGGATGGTATGTTTCTTGTTAGTTTAAGGCAGCAAGTCTTACAAAATACTCAAGCTCACCTCCCTCATGTTTGTGCTACTGTAGCCTCATGTGCACAATAGAACCTCACTAATTTACACTAATGATTGGAAGAACAATTCATTCTCTTGGTAAGTGAACAAGAATAAGGCATTCCATTATATATTCTGATCACTAATTATAATTTAGCTCTAATTATAATCTACCAGCAAACATACTTCTGTGTTTTAGAAAATAATATCTCTTACCTTCAGATATAATTATGTGTGCAGATTAGTGGGTTCTGCTGTGTAAACACGCAGGTGCATAAGCAATTTTCAGGTTTTTCTTCATTACATCTGATAAGAAAGTTAATGCCACAGATAGAGACTGTGGGAAAATAAATTAGGATTTCTCTATCATTTGTGCGGATATGCACAACTGGGCAGTAATCTATAGCTCAAGAAAAGGAGGACACGAATGTTTACAAACTCAAATGAAGCAAAATCAGCAGCAGGAAGTAAAGGCTATTCCCCAACCATAAATGGCTTGTTTTACACGATTCCAAACTATATGAAACAAACAAAAAAGGAGTACAAGTGCTAACGTATATATGGAAGTTCGAAATTAAGTAAAGCAAAGTGAAAAATTTGTTGATGCTTCTAGCAGATGGTATTCACATGTTTAAATCGTGAAGAAAACTGCAGTAAAGACACAAGACAGGATGAAAACTACATGGCTGAATTGAAAAAAAAAAAAAAGAAATGGATTGATGTGCATTGCAATGAGACAGGAATTTCCCTTCATATGTGCAAAAATCCACAGTTTCATTAATGAAGAGGTCATACTTCTAGGAACAGATTTTAGACCAAACCAGTCTCCCTACATCCTGGAATCTACCTGTTTACATCAGCCACTTTAAGCGCACAGTACCCTGTTCACATATATAGAATTCAGCAGTTTCTGGCATTCCTCAATGTAATGTTCTCCTGCCTTAAATCTTGAAAACAAAGGGGAAAGTTCATCCAGGGCATCATTCCACCGCTTTTGATTTATACCAACAGTTAAATCAAACTCAAATTCTTTCTTCTTTCATGGTAGCAGGAGTCCTTACAGGACTTGTAAACAGCAGTACACAATACTGTAAACAAATAATTTAAGTTCTGCTTTATGCAAGATGTTAACTCAGGTCTACCAAACAGGTGAAAATGAAAAGGGTGGCTTCACACAAAATCCTTCCCTTTTCTCCCAGCAATTCCTTTCACTACGTAAATAATCCTGAGCTGAAACAGGGGTTGATGAGAGCTTTTTTTTTTTTTTTGCATATAAAAACAATGTTCTGGAGTTGGCTCTCATGTTCTGTCAGGAAGTCAATTGCTGAAGAGATCAAGCTGAAGTATTTCAAACCATTTGCTACTTTGGAGGAGGACTTATAATTTGGTGTGGCGTCCAGTTCTAGACCCAGATGCCGAGCTTGCCAAGGAGGCTGACGCTGCTGCATCCTCAGCTTCCTCCAGCTCATCGTGTAGCTCCTGGCTAACACTGGACTGGAGGGCTGCAGGAGTTAGCCACTCCTTTGGCAGGCAGCTCTGGAGGAAGGGTATACAAGAGCTGAAGTAGGCAAGGCGATTCACCCATCGTGGAATCTCTTTTCCACAGAGAATCTACGGGGGAAGGAGAAAGAAAGGGTTAATTTGTTTTCTGGATTCAGCAGCAACAAAACTGCAGTACTGTAAATAAAAAGCAAAAGCTGCAGCAGCCTTACAGTTTACGTATCCCAAATGCCAGTCAAGAAGCACCCAAGTTAGCTGCACTATGACAACTTTCTCCATCAGTAAAGGCAGGATTCCAATTCCCACAGAGACACCTCCATGCCACTGTGAAAGCTGGACACCTGGTTGGTTCTATGATTTTCTTAGAAGTCCTGAAAAGCCTCACTCTTTTTGAATAACTTCTATAAAAACCACAGAAATTAGTTAATTACGTTTCTATTCAGTGCTAATTCCTCAGAAACAGAAATTGCAGGAGAAACCCCACCATTACAGAGAAGCACCCTGAAATGCAGTGGCCAGAAAGACAGTGTCGATACCACAGCTGTATGGAGTTGCACACACACACGAGCTGAGGCTCTTTACTGCCGTGGCCTCTGAGGACTTCCACAAGACGTCACTATCCTACAACACAGGCCAAGCACACACTTTGGGTCACTGGAACAAGAGAAGCTCTACAATGAACAGCTGAGTTCAACTCCTCAAAAATTCATGAAGTTGCATTAAGTACTTATTTTTACTGCACATCAGTCATGAAATAATTTTGTTGTCATTATTTAAGGAGTGAGCTACTTTACTACCTCCATGTTCACTTCTGGTATTACAGTGCAAAATGCTGTAACTGAGCAGAATTTAACTTGCAATTATACTCACTTCTATAGTCAATTTGAACACTAAATAGGACAAGACCTAAAACAGAAACAGGGTGACCGTGCAGCTGAAGAATATGTCAAAACCCTGGCCATACAGGCCAGATTTCACAGCAACTGCTGCTTTGTCAGCGTCTCACCCTACTTACTTGTACCAGCATTGCACATCAATCATCTCAATAAAATTTTCCACTACCACTGGAAGATCACATAAAACACAGGCCATACCATAAGTATGCATTAACTATTTTGGAAAAAACCCCAATTAAAATCTACGAAAGTTCACATGGGAAAAATAGCCATCCTTGTTTTGGAGTGTTTCAATGAAACATGAGAATAAATTCTGGCAAGCAGAGATTGTCAACTATCAATGAAAATAAAAGTTTCCATTCCCCTCTTTGTCCCGGGTTGCTTGTTCCTGACCCTTTCCCTTGTGTTCCTGACCCTTTCACACATGTGAATGATCAGGCATTCAATCATATTGGCAAACTGATCATGTTACAAAGCTGAGGGGGGAAAAGCAAAGCCCATTGGACTCCTCGGTCAGATACTTTGCATGACCACTCAAGTATCTACGTGACCAGGACACAGGTGCTGGCAGAGCAATAACTTGACAAAAGCCTCTCAAGCTTTTGTCAAGAAAGATTAGTGTTATCTGGGTAACTTTAATGCCTTTGCTATTCTTTAACACCAGGTCGTAACTTTGAAAATTATCTACAGTGTGATAGTTCTGTGGGGAAACACAAGTAATCTGATAAAAATAACATGCAGTTCTATCTTCAGCAGCAATCCCTGAAACAAGAAATCTTGTTAATACTTTATTTACTAGTTATCTCTTTAGGAATGCACCTCTGCTCTAACACAAGCTATATATGACAACAATATTTAGCAGCAAAAACTGGTGCTTTGGACATAAGCACAAATACAACCCAAAAAATGATGACATTTGCCCAAGGCAACAGAGATACGAAGTTGAAAATTAAATCAAACATTACAAAGGACTAGAAGGAGATGATGCTCTGTAGCCCCCTGTGAAGCACCCTTCTGTAGACTTTTTTTTTGTTTGTTTACCTCAGATAAAGCTGAAGAAAAGTGATTGCAGTTTTTGTGCATTAGGTGATAAGCATTTCCTTTGAATTCCTTTCCAAGCTCTTCTACTATTTTTTCTATATCATCTTCCATAAAGTCAGTACTGCCTAGAACCACAGCCTCTCTAGAAGAGAAATAGAGTAGAAGGTGATCAGGCTCCCATGTTATAGGTGGACTACTGTTCATACATTGCTCAAAAGTCACTCCGCTGTGGACAGCAAGATCTTTCTGTTCTCCAAGAAAAATAAAAGCTCTTTCTATTCCATTTTATGGCACCACTTTCATCTTTATATAAGAGATTATGTTTCCTTGCTGATTACCCACCTTGAAAAAGTTACTGCATTGCTTACGCTGTATGAGTAATAAAAGTTAGCCACAAGTCCACAAAATTTGTATGCATTTCAGGAATGTAATGGTATGCTAAAGAAAAATTCTTTGCTGTAGACACTTCATTGTCTTGTCACCTCTGTCCGTTTTTCATTTCTATGCAAACACATGAATTTCTCAGAAAGTCAGAAATCCTGTACAATTCAACACACATATCCTCAAAAATAAATGCAACAAATTGTCTTTTTCGTATGCTTTCCCAAAGAGCAAGAAAACAGGCAGTCTTTCTTACTTAAATTTAAATGTTTCTCCTAGTTCAGAAGCATTTCCTGGTGAAATCTCAAATATTCCAGAAAAAGGGTATGGATGACCACCATAGGCAAATTCTGAAAGAGAAAGCTCAGATTTAACAAAACCAGTATCTGATGACAGTAAAAAAACAGCAGAGCTCACTGACTGGAAGGTGACTTCACAAGGATCTAAAGCTAGCAACCAGACATGTTATTTACATGGGGAGCAAATGAAATGAGCTGGAAATTAATAGTTTTTTCAGTTACTACTCAGCCTAAGTAAAAACTGACAGGAAATTTCCTACATCAGTGTACAGGTTTAACTTGAATAACTTTGCAGTAAGTATATACTGTTTTCATTGTATAAGTGAGCATTAACAAGTTAAATTGTACATCTTTATACATATTTGTCTTTAGAATTCTACATACATACATCTAAATTGGGGATTCAAAGTACTGAATTCTCAGAGGTCTGATGGCATTTCTATTCAGTGTACACTACAGTCCTCAGTGTGGCCGTGCATAGTGGCCTAACAGGTTCTTTAAATTTCTTCATTTGCAAGAGTTCAATTGTCACCAGTTCTTTAGTATAACAAGAAAGTAAACCAGTGCATGCATCTCAAGTCTGCACACAGCATCTCCTGGCTTAAGCACTCACACTACAGGAGAGGATCACGTTGTGCTGTAGCCTCTGTCTGTGTCTGTAAGATAACAGAGCATGCTGCACCCAGAGTGTTAATAAAAAGCTTTAAGCATGACTTCACACTTCCTTCCCTCAAAACTCTTTAACACATCACCCAAGTCTAGCACTCAGTTTTATGGATAATCTTTTTTACAACAGGCTAATAAATAAAAGGTTTGATGTGCCTGGAAAAACGCAAATCATTGTTCTAGCAGGGGCATGACCTGCTATATGAGAAAGCTGCTATAATCCCAACAGGAAGGGAGGCACATGTATTTGGCACAGCTGAAAAACTGGGTTTCAGGCACAGCACCATTAAGAGTCAGGTCTTTCTGGGTCAGATTAAAACAAATCCAAAAAAAGTTTTAACAATAAGGATTGTATTATATCAATTTGTTGCTCTGGGAACACTTGCAAAACCAGATAAAATGTGACCATTAGAGTAGCTGAAACACAGTTTAAGATAAATAACTTTGGGCAGAGTGGTCTTTGGAGTGCATGCCCTGCCTTTTGCTCCTTCCCCTCGCCTCCCACCATATTAAAAAACAAACAACTGCAGTAGATTTTCCTTCTTTAACTGGAAGCAACACCATCACCTCGGGGTGTCATTATACTTTGGGCAGAAACACCTCAGACCTGAGCCCGTGCTACGGCGTGCACAGAAACACAGAAACACCTTCTGGCTGCAATGCAGGTTTCACAGGTGGCCTGAACACACCAGGAGGCTGTAGCACCCAAGCACAACCTATTCAGCAAAACTGAAAAGCATTGCTGTTATTTATCAGAAGGGCATCTTTTATGAACAGCATGCATGGCATGCCTTTGAAAGAAACTGTCTCTAAAACAAACCAGCCTACCAAAATGGAATAGACATTTTCCTGAGCATCATGCACTTTCAGGAGCCCCTCTGCGACAGATTATTGCTCCTGTAGTTAAAAATTAACTCCTTGCACACGTGCTGACAGAAAACTGAGGAAAGGATTCAACCATGCTTACACAAAGCACACATTTGTTTTATGTAGGGTTTTTTAAAGTATTTCCAAACCTAAAATAAAGATTTCTATGCCTGGCTGAATAAGTTGCACACTTTTTCATAGCTGCACAGCTTTATCCAGAAGAATGCACAATGGCTACCAGATTATTCATGTCCAAGGTTTTTTATCCAGAGGCAGAACAGATGAGAAAAGAGATTAATAGGTTTCAGGAGATAGGCTCCCCTCACTACCTGAAAAACGCTTTTTAAATAACAGTATCACTGAAACAAAAAGTAAGTTATGCTTTTCTTATACATACCTCGGCCATACACCTCTATACCTGAATGAAACACTCCAATTCCAAGGGAAGAAGTATATTCATTCATCCAATACTAAAAGGAAAGAAGGAAAAAGAGAAACCCCAAAATTCTAGTTAGTTTGCAGTACAGATTTATGTTCTCAGAGCAGGCTGTCCCCCATATCAAAAGCATTAAACCCTACCACAATGTGGAAACTGCACAACCCATTTTATGGCAACAGAACATCACTAAAATTCCCCAACTGCATGCAGTGAATTAATTCCATTAGGTTCTATTCCAGTGTTTTAGTGCTGTCAAAGTTCATTAGCCAAGGAGTCTGTACCTGGGAGAAATCCAGATCAACCTTCTATTTGTCAACAAGCTCTAGGTTGTAAAGTTTGCCGTTAGGTGCAATACATTCTAGAATCAATGGCTGTAATTTTAAGGAGCACATTTTTCTTCAAAGTACATTGGAATGCAGGACTGTGAGATACACACACCGACTGTCATTAATGGTAATGACCACACCTGCTTATGAGCAGATGAGCACAAGACATACTCAGGGAGGGACTGAAATTACCTCATGATATTTTGTCTTTGAATACTCAATTAGAGGTCACCATACAAGAGACAAAGCTCTCTCCAGGCTGTTGATGCATGGGGCTCCAAACATGAGGTTTAAGTCCTTTGCATAGGTCTGACACTTGTTTCCAATATATCGCTTATATTGTAGCCAGCAGAAAACAGAAGCATTTCAAAAAGAATCAGAAGTGAAATTTTTTTAGAAATAGGAAAAAATAGTAAAGAAAGGAAACTTTCCTTAGTGCTTTCTCTTTTCTTTTACGAAAGTGCAGCAGCAGCAAGTCTCTATCAGAAGCTAACTGTCACCCTCAAGACCTCAAAGATGCAGAACTCTGGAAAAGGTAAACCTCAAAGTACTCTTTCCCTGTCTACATCACCACCCTCAAAGTATCAGTCTCCAAGCATTAAAAGATTGGAGATCTCAAAATCTGAGAAGGAATTTGAAACAAAGTCTTAAAAAAAAAAAAAAAAAAAGCTTCAGTTCTGTCCATAAAACTGAAATTGGTTAGCAAGAGAAACCTCAGGAAAATACAGGGAAAACATTATTTTGTCCATTACTCCAGTAACAGGATTTTTTCTTCTCAGAGTTTCTCTGTGAGCTTTTACAAAGCAGACTTCAAAAAGTCAACCAGAAGGCAGGATACAGGCTGAGGTAGTGCCCCCAGTAAATTAATGCTGGTTTAGCAAGCAGGCAGAAAAAAAGAAGCTACAACCTGTTGACATAATCAGTGTTTTCTGATGCAAAGCCACTGTGCAGCACAACTGATGATAAAAACGTAAAAGGTTGCAGGTGCCACACTTGAAGATGTGCTGGCTGGAATCAGTGTGTAATTTACAGTGCCATCACAAACATTACAGCATGTAAGCTTTTTGTCTCCCAATAAAAATGATACACTAAACCTCAGGTTGACAAGCTATTAATAAAAATAGAAACGAGTTAAATGGCAAAAAGAGCATGTCATGCCAACAGTTAGAAACAGACAAGACAGCTGTGGGAAATTTTGTCAATACGAATTAAGAGAAGGCAGATTTTGTGCCCTATATTTATTTAAAGCTCAATTGTGATCCACGGATAAATTTTGCTTAAGACTAAACTTTACCATTTGCTTTAATTTCTGGCTTTGTCAGTGTAGTGCTATGTTAGCTAGTGGGGTATGGATGACTGTACGAAATCATCACCTTAGTCTATTTAAAGGGCTTAGCAATTCTTTCCTTCCACCCCCCAAAAAAGAGCAGAGAGCAAGTCTCTATGAACAAACTACATCCAGAAATATACTGCGTTAATTTACTCTGTACAGAAATACAAAGAGGGCAAGAAGGGAGAAGGATGAGAAGACTGCTCATCTTAGTGGGTTTGTGAGCATAAAAAAATGGATTCTGCTCACGAGGTAAAATCAAAGTCCCCAGGAAAACAGAAGAGCTACTGCAATATGAATGTGTTCCAGTTCTCAAGCCCTTCCTACCCCACAGTTTACCAGCTCACCATTTTGAAACAGTTTCAGGTTTATATTTATAGTCAAAACCGTAGGCAGAGTCAACATACGGTTTGTCATCATTGGAATAAAGTACATTTGCCTGCTGGGAAGGTGTATCCAAATGAACCTAATCTAGATCTGAGCTAGACAGGGTCTCTGGTGCTCTAGTCTGCCCCTCTCCCGGGCACTTGTGGCCAGAACACTCAGAACCTGGATGCTGAATTCCACACAACCTACATATCATGTACCCATTGGATCTGTTATTCCCAAGCAAGGCTATGGCTGCTCTCTGAAAACAGAACAAGACACAAACATAATCCAACATGCAACGGGATAGACTAAAGCCTAGTTGGTTATTAGACAGAAAAAACGGAGGGAAAAAAGTATTCACGGTACTCCCTACCCAGAGCCCCAGGAAACCAAACACAGGAGAGAGCAGCGAGCCGCCAAGGCTCTCACTGCTCCGCACAGAAGCTGCTAAAGGATGGAAAGCCGATCCAGCAGGGTACTCAGCACAGCCTGCTCCTGTCCAAGCACACGCTCCTCCTCCTGGGGCCACCTCAACACTCGGGGCTGCTACCCTGCACCAAGCCAGCACTGGTGGCAAAGAAAACCAAAGTTAGCAGCTTTGGAAGAAGTGCCTGAAGCAAGCTGGCACTTTGCTTCATAGTTCCAGTAAGAACAGAATAGGTTAATTGAAGATAAAAGAATTTCAATGAGGCAGAATTACTTTCCCCCTAGGAACAGTAATTATATCTTATTATTACTTAATCTGGATGAGCTATTGGAAGGTTGCTCCCATTTACTCATTGAACAAAATGCCTTATCTCACTGAAGGAAGAAATGCAGGACAAATGCAAGAAAGAGTGCTGAATTTGGCTGCAGCTCAAAAGATTATATACAACTTACAAAATAAAGATGGTATATTAAATTACATCTGTATAGCTCACTGATTCAGTAACATGCCCAAACTGATCCCAAATGCTACATCCTTGTTTCCATTACACAAACTGGATTCCCTTTAGTCTTGATATGGATTTTCCCATAGTAGTATGGTGCAATCCCATATCCTTAATATTTTGCAATTTGTCAGTCATGTAAAACAGGATTTCAGATTTAATCTATCATAAGAAAAATATTAGAGAATATTTTTCTATGTGCACAATAAAGTCATGTCACTGCAATGAAAGAAAAACACTAATCCCAGTGCTTCAAAAATATTTTCAGAGCTTTCATTTACATTAATACTTTATCTTGTTATCGCCTTATTTGAAGGGAAAAAATAGGATACTACTTGGGCACAAAAAAACTAGACTCCTAAAAATAGCAGTTAGTTAAAATGAAGCTATAAAGCACTCCAGTTCTCAAAACACAATATATCAAAGCCTTCACCCTACCCCTTTAATGATCATAAAAGATGTTCAAAGGCATGAACTGTACCATGTAAACACACCCTTAAGCTTCTCTCCCTCCATAAAGTTACCAGTACTTGAAAGTCGACTTTCTTCTACAACACATGCATCCCCCTCACACTCTGGTTGTATCAAAGACTTTCACTTTTTGAAACACTAAGGACATTGGAAGGGTATATCCTCCAAAAGCAACCAACTCAGTCCTGTAAGGAGTTCCAGCAGTAGCAAGGTCACTTAGTATTCCTCTGAATATCTAAGCAGCTGCTTGGGAAACGAAGCCATAGTTTGAGTCCAGGTTAAAATAAAGCTGTTCATTATTACAGTAATGTTGGTTCTGTCAACCAGGTGAATAACAATGGTCTCTTGTTCCAAAAGAGAAACAAAAAACCCCAATCTCAAACCTGAACTAGAAAAAAATCCCAAATCCATTTCCAAGTGACATGGAACGTCAGAAGCAAAGAGCAAACCTGCTAACATCTCAAACACACAGTTGGCATCGTTTGCTGAACTTCAAAACTGCTATTACAGAAGACTCCTCCCTTCTTCCACCCACTCCTAGTGCCCCCAAATACAGCAGTATCACTGATTTCAGCAGGCTGTTGTACAAGCAGTAAAAACTGCTATGCAACATTAAAGTGAGGCTTTGGTTTCAAACAAGTTTCAAATGAACCGAGACATGGTTTAGCAGAGGAGTTTGATGAAGGATGTACACTGGCGGTATCTTTCAGACATCACATAAACCTGTGTTTTTCTCACCAGTTTGAAGGAAAACTGTTTCTCTAATGGTCAAATAAAGTAGATATTGCTACAAAACAACAAACAAGACTGAAGCAGGAAACAGAAATATTCCCCTTAGTGGTTCTGTCTTATACTACATTTAATCTGTGGTGATGTGCAACTTCAACCATTAAAGTCACCCCTACACGTAATCAAACATCTGCAAATAAATGTGCTTGGCTGCTTCTTTTGGAGAACAAGTTCCTTCCAGAGATGGTAGCTTCAGAAACTATGTGAATTCGTGATGGAGGCACAGCCCCAGTAATAACAGCAGGATAACCAACAGTCCTTAGGAAAAATATGACACTAGCTTTTGGGAGCACACCCTTCCTGTTGCTTTTTTTCCCTCATTTCCCTCATGTCAACTGCCAGCCTTCCTAGGATGGCTGGAGTAAAACTGATCACAGCAATTCAGCTCTGGAGGAAAAAGAAAGGATGATGTGAATGAAAGAGCACACTATCACAAGAGAAAAAGAAACAGCATGCTGAGGTCACACCCCACCAGTGCTACCATCACCGTGAGAATGGAGTTTCTCAGAGGCCACGGCGCTACTTTCCAGGCAGGCATTCACACAGGAGTCAGTCCACTCTGTTAAGGCTTCACAGCCTGCCTGTGAACTGGGCCCACTCTGCACAACTAAGCAAGTCTTTGTGAGAACAGTGGCTCTTCCACTGTGGTGAGTCACAAGTGCATCAAGCCTTGACTTCAAAGATATTCTTACGTAAGAGTCGTGAAACCCAAGTCCTACTTCTTTCTCTGTACAAATATTTATAGCTAATATATGTAAAACCATCCTTTTTTATGCTAAAAGAGATTCCCCAGTATATATATATTCACACTGTAGTCCAGAGAAGTCATATATACGCATGTGACAGGGCATCCTTTTCTCCTCAAGTCTAGTATAAATAAGGCACACTGTCACTTTTTCTCATATTAGATCACATATGAGCTCAACCAGGTGAGCAAAGACCCATTCTTTTTTCCTCTCATCAAATCACCATGAACAGACTGTTCTCGTCTCCAATCTCCCCTCACTGTCCATAATGAAGGAAACCAAAGTTGAGGTAACAGGCTATATTCACTGGAGAGAGAGCTCGAACACAGGAGTGGGCAAAAAGTCCCCCCAAAATGGTGATGTCTGAGGTAAGTATTAGAATGAAAGAAAATAATGACAAAAATCTGGCTAGTTGCTGTGATATTGTAAATATACTTGATTTCAAGGCAGATAGCTCCCTAATGATTGCTGTTTAACATTTTAGCATTTGAATGTGACTCCTCCCAAGCAAAACAAGCTGTGTTTTCTCACTTCCAGCAGTCACTAACACTACACTATATACCTTCACCCCTTCAAAACAGCGAAGGCTCACTTTAAAATGGTGGTGGTAGGAAAGCCTATCCAAAATAAGCTAAGTAACACAACCACTGTCACCTGAAGCTAGTTCTCCATCTTACTGTTCCTCTATCAGTAGACTCAAAACTTGGCCTGAGAACTACCGCCACTCGTTCTAGTTTCCAGAGATTGGAACGCATTAATGGATAATATTTTATTACCTATGCAAACCTCCTGTTCCATGCAGGTACTTACTCCTCATTTGTTACCATGGCATTTGAGCAGCTTCCAGCTGAACATAAGACAATACCACAGTTGCTGTAGGTGCCACATAAAGATTATCCAGGAGGGAGGGAAGGTGAGCTCATACGGCTGCAAATCAAGCTGGAGCGATTCTTTTATTTCTATCAACTCGCAGCCATAACAAAACTGTTCAAAAATTTTGGTCTAGGAAGAAATCACCTTAATGACACTGTGCTAGAAAGCTCTTATCCTGGAGAGGTTATCCCGAGCTACCATCCTCCTGGAAAACTGGACCCCTTTCTGGTTTTCGAGAGCAGAAAGGCAGGGCCTCCCTGCTGCTGCGCTTTGGGGCAGTAGCGGAGGGAGCAGCACAGCCCAGGGACGCTCACGGCAGGCAAAGTTTCCCCCGCGACAGGCAGCGGATCCACCTGTCACTGGAAGACCCGGCCCGGCAAACTTTTGTCGCAGGTCACAGAGGGGCTGTAAAAATCGTCAGACCTCCCAAATCACCGCCCTCGCCCCCCTCCCCCTTGCTCCCCTCCTCGGCTTCGTTATTCCTCCCGCTCTGCCG
>VXBQ01009069.1:242226-253107 GCA_013400175.1 Phainopepla nitens | reverse complement strand
GGGAATGCGGCTCCCGGCGGGCCCGGCGCCGCCCCGCGGCCTGGCTTCGGGGGCTGCCCGTGCCCTGGCTGCTCGCCCTGCCTCATCCCGGCTGCGTCCTGGGGAGGCGTCCGGGGCGAGCAGAGAGCGCTGCTGTGGCTCCCTCGGGCCCCTGGGGACCTGACCCGACCGGGCCCGGCCCCGCCGCACGGCTGCCCGCCCGTGCCCGCCACTCGTGTGCCTAAGGTGCTTGGTTCTCAGGGGACAATTAGTTAGTTCCCGGTTCGTGTGGTGGCCGCGTTCACAGCATCCCCCGGCACCGCCATTTCACGTTTGAGTTGGGGGAAGAACGGAAATTTTAAGTGGCTCGGCAGAAAGAACGTCTGAGCCGTGCGGAGCTGGGGATAACCCACATGTGGATGCTGGTGAAGGCATGGCCGCTTCTAAGGCGGCAGGCACCTTCCCAGAGTAACCTTGCCCCGAAAGCTTCATCCATTACCTTGTCAAGCGACAGCAAAACAAAAATCCGTTTGTTAAAAGCTGGAGAGAAGCAGGAGGAAAAAATACGTTCTCTCTTCCCAGCAGACTCAATTTTATAAAGACAAGCAGTGCCTCTTCATAGCACTTTAAAAAAGACGCTGTTCACAGCAGGCTGTGGATGTGTCCTTGGGACAAAGGTGCTGCAGGAGGGAGGATGTTCCCACCCCAGTGGTATCCTGTCTTCTGCTATCATTTCTGGCTGCAGACATTGAGATGTTTAGCCCCTCTTTCCTAGCTAAAATTCCAGTTGGCTGCTGAGCTCCATTTTGTGTGCAGAGCAGCTTTGTCCTTCGAGTACTCCAGCATAGCTGATGCGGGCAGTTAAAAAAAACCAATTCCTGCTTTGGGGAGGGGTCTTTGGTTAGAGGAAACGAGTACTGTCACAAAAACTTAAAACAGGTCTGGCTCCTGATTGTCAGAACAGGTAATTCAGGCATCTGAGTGAGAACTTGAGGTTGGCAGTAATGCCTTACTTTGCCAGTAAAATATGTGGACAGGTCCATAAGTCCTTTCGGTCATATCCTTTGCTCCTTTGGCTAAAAGCTAGAAAATTTGTGGTTATTAAACCAAAACGTTTTGTGGGGAAAAGTTGCTTCCATGTTGAGGAATACTGAAGGAAATATGATTGTTTCTTAAATCTGCAGGGGTCAAAAACCTTACCTGAAAAGGCAGGTGCTCCATTTCCAACTAACAGTATGCATTAACTGGAAGACAGAAATAGAGTGTTGGAATGACTTGTAACAAATCACGTAGTCTTCATTGTCTCTTGTTTGTTTTCTGTCTATAAGATGCATGGTAAAGCAGGAGAGGAAAGCATAACTTGTAGCCTGTAGTGACAGGAGAAAGAAATTTCATGTTCTGTGAAGAATAAATCCCAAAAGTGTCATTTATTTGACTTAAAAATTGAATTTGGCATTTAAATACTAGACTTAATAGATAGAGGAATAACCCACTATTACAGCTCTGACTTCCTCAGTGATGCAGCTTACCTTTTCATGCAGTTATCTGCAAAAGACAAGAAAATCCTCCTTGTGAGCCAAAAGACTGATTAGGAAGGTGTCAGAAGCAATGTTAAGCATGAGTGAATACTGCAGAAAGTTATGCCATGTACAGTGTGTGTTATAGTGGTTTGAATTTATCTGAGTAGTTGGGAGAGTGAGGAAGGGGGCATGGGGATGCTCCAGGATGCTCACAGAGATCAGTCTGGCTGTTTGGTCAATGGGCAGAGGCCAGCTGTAGGCACTGTCACCACAAAAGAAGCACAATGTGTGAACCCAGGGACTTCTGCACTGTAAAATTGAAAAACAAGGTGTCTGAGCCCTTAATGGGAGCACAGAAAGTCTCAGAGAAGATCACAAACCAAAGTCATTGTTTACCAATCTGTGCTACGTTTACTTTATGCAGCGCCGTGTTTCTATTCTTGCATCGGAGCAATACACTCAAAGAGCAGTCTGGTTTCTTTGTCTTTATGGAAAATGCTATTATCTTTTTCATTTTCAAAGGTACAGAAATAGTCAAGATTAGAGGAGCACCAATTTTCAGCCATAAGTGAGAAGTTAGAGAAGCCCAAGGTGCCTTAGCACAGCAAAGTGCAGTTTCTGGACATTTTCTTAAAAGATTATAAAAAATGTAGAAATCTGGCACAAAGAATACATGAGCATTTAAAATCATCTGTTATTGATTGTCTTTTCCCCTTGATCATCACAGCTGTTCAAAGACAACGAAATGGCATCTGCCAGGTCTCTCAGCAGTCACAAAAGTATCCTGTCTCATCCTGTGACTTGTGCACGTCCAGCTTATCTAAGGAGTCCCTGTTTGGATCCATTGATACTGTAAGAAGTAACTCCACAACATTTAATGTTAATGGAGACCTAGAAAAACTGAAAACAGAATTTATCAATGAAGACTGAGGGAAGGAAGAAGGCACTAAATACTTCAGCCTTCTCTTTATCCTTTGTTAGTAGATCTCCAGCCTGACCTAGCAGTGGGCTCACTTTTCCATTTTCTTCCTTGTGCTACTGATGCACCTACAAACTCATCTTTTGTTACCCTTCATGTTCCTTGCTAGTTTCGATTCCAACCAAGCTTACATTTTCCCAATTCTGTCCCTGCCTGTCCTTGTTAGCTTGCCCTGCTTCCATCTCCTCTATAATTTGGTTTTGCATTTGAGCTCAATCATTATCTCATGTAAGGTATGTTGCTGGACCTGATTTAGAGTCATGCAGATCTGTTTATAGCTACAGTATATTAAAGTGCACTTCTATTTTAAACATCCCACAGTCTAACAAGAAAAAAGGTCAAAGGCTCAGCTTGTCTTCCCATTTGGACAGAGAATTCTCTTGCCTGTGCCAGGGGTAGTAAGACAAGACTTTTGTGGGTCAGCCAGGAAAGCTGCAGTGGCCTTGTGGCAGAAACCCTCCCAATAAAGAACACTGGAAGATTGATTCATGGGTTTCTTTCTCATGGTTCTTGCTGAATCAGTATGGAAATGGTACTCAGGTAGAGTCTTCTGGGAGCCCTGATTAGTGTTTCAAAAGGATCAACAAGAAAACGGCTTCAGTGTCTTGACATCTTCTCATGGCACTGTCAGTATGCCTTTTTATGGTACCTAAAGGAGAAATATTGATCAAGTCCTTTTATGAATATATTCTAGGCAGTACCCTTGGTCTGGGTGCCTGCAGTGTGCACTGAGGGGCTGGCAGTTCTGCCCCACTCTGCCTGACTGCTCCTTGTTCTTTGTCTGCACTGCCTCAGCTGCTGCTCTATGCTCAGCAATTGCCAGGCTGCCTTGTTAGGATCCACCCTCTGTGTCACATGAAATGTATCAGTAGATGAGACTGAGTGTCCAGTAAGACTGATAGCTTCCTCCTGCAAGCCTTGTTCCAATGGATATTTGTTGTGGCCTTGGAACTGGCTAATTTTGTCTGAGAGATTTTTTCCATATGGTCCTGCACTGTCTTGAAAGGTTTTTGAATAGAATAGCAGCTCAAAATCGTAGAGTAAGATCTGTCAAGTTCTTGTCGTGAACAATTTTGTTGGACATGGCTGTGTTGATGTCCAGCATGGGTCCACTGAACCTTACAGTTCACAGAGATGGACTGAGATTGGTCTTTTGTACAGTTACCAGGTGACTCAAGTAGCCAAAAATATACCATTGTCTGTTGAGTGAATGGCACCTGTTGATTTTCCTATACTAGCCAAGTAAAGAGGAGCAACTACCATGAGAAAAGACTTTATGAGGTTTCCTCAGGCTGGAATAATGAATAAAAGGACTTTCCTTAGTAACAGCTGTGTTCTACTTAGGAATTCCACATAGCTTCAATATATATGTAATTGTAATCCAAAAGCCAGTGCCTTATAATGACAGAAAACAGCAAAATAATCTCTTTTTGATATACTGAAAAGTTATCATGCCATTTTAGTCACCTTGGCAAAAATCAAAATTATCATGCCATTAAACTTCTAGTTAAACAGAATTGGACAAAAATAATCAAAGTATCTTCCTGTAAGAAATGCTAAGGCTGAAAACCAGTATGTTCTTCTTAGAGTCATACTGATACAGATGTAGGTATACAATATCTGAAGAATAAATAGCTCTAGTTTGCTAACTAGTTTGCTTGGTATATCTTTTAATGTAAAAATAATAATTTTAAGTCTTAACAGACCAATAAAAGGAGTTTTTCTCCTGCTGTCATTTACAAAAGGGTAGCTTCAATGATCTCCTACCTGAAATTTCTATTACTTTACCACTTAATTAAAAAAATAACTACTCTAAAATATTATACTCTTAACTGAGAGTAATCTGGTGAGAATAGTGATCCCATGAAGAATTCCTGATAAAGAGGATTTTGATCCAAATATTTGACAATATCCATTAGCAAATGTAGTAAATGAATCATCCCACAGCAGCCCAAATGATGCTGCATTTATGCATGTCATCCTCATAACAGACCTGCAAGGAACAGGTAAGTAAAAATTTTTTTAAGCCCCAAAATTATCTTTCTTCATTATAAACTGAAAAAAAAAAAAATGGAGGAGCTGCAGCCACTGTAGATCAGCAACAACATGAATTTAGATGGGACTGAGTCATAGATAACAAGCTCTCTAGATAAAGAAGCAGCATTTTGAAAATTCAAGAACTTCATTCAGTTTGCTTTATCTCCTGTTTTATTAAATGTTTCATTATATCCAGGAAGGTGTCCATGCTGCCAAGTACTTGTTTTCCACCCTGTTGGAGAAATGACACAGTGATTAGGTAAATAGTAACATCTCTTAAAAGTTTGTATCAAGGATGTACATCAAGAAATCAAGATGGTTTGGGATACATTTGCAGCTAATGTAATTGGAAGAGCTTCACTGAAATGCATTTACAAATTTAAGCTGTGATCCTAAAAATGATTTCATATGGCTGCATGAGCTCATGCAGTGAAAACCAGAGACAGTGTGCTGACCTTATGTCAAAATGTTCTTTAAATAAACTTGTTGCTGTCTGGTCATTTTTAATTCCAAAACCAGCATTACATCAATGGAAAGTAGATCTAAAATAGATTCATCCAGACATTTAATGAATACCATCCACATCTTAAATGTCAAATGAGAACTAGAGATAACCTACCTGCATTGGATAGACGGATGAACACCAGGATCTTGAGTGTATTCCACTTCTTTCACTTTCAGAAAGGTTGTGTTTTACTTTTAAAAGTACCATTTATTAAAAGTATGATTCAGTTATATGTTAAGTCACGTCAGTTACACTGTTGTTTACGCCTTGGGTCAAAGCACCTGGAGCTGCTTTTATTTTTGTGTAAGTTCTGAATCCATCCTTTATACAGGAAGATCCAACATTTTAAAACAAAACTGTTGTTGGGAAAACATACAGACTGCTAAATGGAGAGGTCATTGTTTCGTGGGGAACAGAGGGAGATTCAGATTTTCATGGCTAGGAAATGATTATTTGGGCCTTGGAACGATAAAAGAAATATTTAAAACAAAGCAATCCTGAAATATTGTTGACTTTCCATGCACTTTTACTATCATTTCATCAGATACTGCAGATCTGTTGAGTGTTCATAATTTGGAAATTGATGAAACAGCAGACAAACAGAGAAACTGGAAAGATGGAAACCTCAGTTAGTTGAACTGACTAAAAAACATTCAGCTACATGATTAATGTCATTCACAGAAGAGCTGCACCTTCAATGGTACACAAGTATTTCCAAATTCTATTCTAATTGCATAAGACAGATGATGAAATAAAATCAGGGAGAAAAATAACAAAATTTGCCTGCAGCTGGACTTTTAACTGCTAAGCTTACCAAACCATGCATATTCATATCTCAGTGCTGTCTGAGAACCATACCTGGCTGAAAGACTGGCTGAGTAACATTACAATGCCATGGAATAACAGAGCTTTCTCTGTTACTGAGGACACCTTCTCCCTGCCTTTCCCACAACCTCCTTTGAGCTACCAGGAGTGTGTAGAAGAAGGCATTTTAAGGAGAACTAATAGCAAACCATGTTGAGGCATACACCAAGCAGGTGATAGTTCTGCAAGAGTTGTGTCGATAAGCAGTAGGAGAAAATGGGACTTGAAAGAGACAACCTTCGTGTAAGAATAGGCTTATTATAAATCACATAGACTAGCAAACTTGAAACAGGAGTTTCTAAATCTTTAGAAGAAGAGTTCTTAGTTTCTTACACATTGTCTGTGTGTGTGCATGTGTCCATGCATCCCTAATCCACCGAAAGCAGAAAATGTTAGTAAGCTTGCTAAACAGCTAACTTAGAAAATCCTATAAAAATAAGAAATCACATTATGTAATTCTGTATCCTTATAAGCTTCATTTAGCCCTGCTGGGTGTTATTTGCTACATTATTAATGAATTCTTCTAAAGCATTCATTGATGGGTTCCTTATAGAGATCAATGATCTGTGTCATCCTCCCAGTTATAGGTACAAAGCCACTGTACTGCCACTTTATTTGGATATATGTTGATATGAACATGGCTCAAATACATCAAGTCTGGAGTGAGTTTGAAACCTATGAAGTTTCCTTGAAAACATTCCCAGGATAAAGAGAATGTGAATAATGAAGGTTAATTAACAGCCTTCCAATACTGCTTCCTTAATTTCAGCTGGCAGAATACGACTCATTAAAAACATAGGATAATAATGGATCTGGCTACAAAAGATCACCATCTCTGAAGCAGATGACTTGTTCAAATATCAAGGCCCAAGCAATTCTGTTTCAATACATCAGAATATAGCAGGGCTAACAGAAACTCAAAAATCAAACAATTCAGCTCAGTATTAAACCTTCTAATTGTGGCTTCAGGAGTGAATGTGATGCAGGACAGAACCTATTCTTACTCTAACTGTTTTGAGTTTCTGAGTTTCAGAGAAGACTTAAGAAGCCTAAGAAGTCTGTCACTAACTGTTTACCAAATACTGAGCAAAACTGTTGAGTCTGTTTAAGATTCCAAAAGCAAATGCAGCTGGTAGCTCAGTTAAGATTGTTAAAATAGTTAAGATTGTTTCTTTTTCTCTCACTTCACTGGAAAATGTATCTCCAGAGAAACTGAGCTTGAAATTTCAGTTTTCATACCCTGTCTAATGATAATCTTCCTGTCCAGTCTGACTAGAATTTGAATTAGTCTTTGGGCTCAGTGCTCTCAAGAAGGATGGTAAAGCATCTCTTGCATATGCTTAATGGGTAGAAGTTGCTTCATCCCAAACTTCCTTCAGTTGTTTCTATCATATATTAACTTCCAGACTTACCTCAGTAAATGAAATATTTGGAAAGTCAAAAATTATGCAAATTTTGCTCTTCTAGATGTGAACATATGTGCCACTGGCTTCAATTTAAGGTGTTTCCACAAAATAGCCAAACATATATAATAATTCAGCGAGATAATTCAGATAAACCAATGGATTCTCCTCCTTCCAATGTATTTGGTAAGAGAAAAAATACAGTAAATAAAGCAATTTTATTTTCTCTGACTTGATTATTCTGCACTGTAGTTGCATAAAAAAGTAGCAGTTACTAAGTAATGCTAGAATTCACACCATTAAGAAGAAATTTACTGAAATTTCCAGAATGCATAAGTTCCCATTTCAAGGGGGTAGGTGAATTATTTAAGCCCTGCTGTGAAAAACAGGAGAGGAAAAGCCCATTTGCCCATTTCTGGTTATAGCAACTTTTGTGCTATGTTGCCATCTAGTGATAAAATAGAAAGGTACAATAGATGGCGGCCGAGGGAGAGGAAACCAAACCTACATAAACAGCACTGTTTATCCCAGTAAAGATCACACCCATCTCTTGCAGTATAATAAATAGCGTTAATTACATACTGAAAGTAAACCCTTTAATAAAAAGAAGGTAAAGCCACAAAAAGAGAAGTGAATATTTTATAGCTGGTATTAAGAGAATGTACAAATTGGGTAAGGGTCAGATGGTGAATATGCTGCAGGAAACATCTGCAGTGGAGAACCCCTTGTAAAATATACATGCAGAGTCATCCTCACTACCCCATGAAAAAATTAGCTTTGATAGATTTGGATTAGTTTTGGATTAGGAAGGCCTGTGATGGATAAAATTTTACAGATCACAAAACTTGTGGCAAATACTTTTGCTACATGGAACTCCTGGTATGTTCCCATCATTGTTAGTTACTGCTTTGTTCTATTTTCTTATAAACTCTCAATCAAGTGAAAACTGTGAATTTTTGATCTTGCTTTCTACTTACTCCATAAGCTTCTCTTCAAAGAAAGTAGAACAATTACATGCAGTCAGTTTTTTAGGACTGACAGAAAGGCTTACTTCAATTTAGGTACTATGGTGAATGAAACAAAGGGCAGCAGGTGACAGCTCATCATCTACTGTCTTTAACCTGTCTTCAAAGAAAAGGAAAAATGGCAAAATCATTATTGAAGCACAAAGTTATCTGGAAGTAGAAGAAAGAGACCCAGACATTGGCACCTCATCAACAGCTTTCTTTCATTATGGTCCTACTATTGGCTGTTTGTAGAGTCACAAGTGTAACAATTTTAAGAAGCATTCAACAAATAAAAACAAACAAAAATTATACTGTATCCTAATTTTGGATGCTCTTGAGAGTAATACTTCTGTTTTTCAAATAGGTATGAACAATAGGTACCTGTCTCAAATTCCAGAAAATCTGCACAATCTCTAAAAACACTGTTCAAATAGAATAAAGTTTATTATTAATTATATTTTAGTCCACCTTGGATAAGGCTGTTTATTACATAATTTATTTTTTTAAATTCTTGGAAAATGCTTTGGTATTATAATATAAATTTTCAAACAATGGCATACCATTAAAACTATATTTACTTAGTCTAATCATTTCAGAATATACAACACAGTTTTCACAGCATTCTTTCCATAGCAGCAGACAAAAAACAAAACCACTTCCCTAATATCTAGTTATCTAACAGCAAAAATGCCTTCACAATACAATTAATATAGCTATCTTTTTCTTCTCTTTCATTTTAACCTTGAAGATACTAAAAAATGTTAAAAACCAAAAAAATATATAATGATGGCAACCTAAGAATGAGGAGAAAACCAAAATTAATTCTGATGCCATGGAAGCATATCTTGTGCCAGATAATGTGCTATAGACTAATTATTTTCCACCAGTTTAGGTCAGAAACTCACTCCTAACAATTTTTTTTTGGTCCATATTAATCCCTACAACTAATCCATGTGGGATAATCTCTTAAATGAATCTCCATTCAGTTCAGAGATCAATCTGTAGACATGAGCTTGTACAATAGGTACATTTTAGGTCTAAATTTAACAAGCAAATTGTTGTTGACATATCATGACTTCCACAATGCTTCTGCCTAAACCTTTTTCTGACAGTTTGCCAAACAGGTGTGTGAGGAACTCTGAGAAGAGTCTTTGGTTTGACTGTCACATTACTGCCAGTTAAAATTTCTGAATAAAATTTTCACAAACACTGAAACTTCATTGAATCACTAAAACTTACTAATTATTCTATCTCTATGAAATAGATAATAGGCTTCACCTTACTTATTATACTTGTGTTGCTGCTGCAGTATTGTGAGGAAAGAAACCCCTGCAAATTTTATTTTTCCTAGCACAGTTAAAGCAAATAAATAAAGATATATACGGATTATTTCAATAAGACATTTTCACTTTCAGCTGGTAAATTGTCACAAGACATGCATTTAACTTTTTATCTTAAGTAGCACAATTTCAGCTTGTGATGGAATAATTGTAGTGAGGTCTATTTGGAAGGATCTGCACTTTCAGGATCTTATAGCCACAAAATTAACTAAATTAACTTGTAATGAGTAAAAGAGAGACACATTGATAGTTTTTTAGCAGATACTAATTTATCACTGCAATAGCATTTGTTCTTGTGACAGCACACAAGATAATGTAACAATATTAACTTAGGTAAGGCAAGTGCTGTAAGGCACTTATACTGTGTTTCTTTTTGATTTGCACAGGCAACAACAACTGACTCAATCCCTGGAAAGGTCATGGAACGCCTCATTTTGGAGGCCATTTCTGTTCACATGGATGACAAGAAGGTGATCAGGAGTAGTCAGCATGGATTCACTAAAGGCAAATCACGTTTCACCAACCTGATTGCCTTTTATGATGAAACAACTACCTGGATGGGTTGAGTATTGAGAATGAGTATTGTCTACCTTGAATTCAGTGAGGCTTTCAACAGGGTCTCTCACAATACCCTCATAGGCAAAGTCAGGAATTGTGGACTGGATAGGTGGACAGAGAGATGGATGGAGGCCTGGCTGAACAGCAGATCCCAGAGGGTTGTAATCTGTGGCAGAGGGTCTGGTTGGAGGCCTGCCACCTGTGGTGTCCCCTAAGGATCAACAGTGGGTCCAGTATAGTTTCACCATTCATCAATGACTTGGAAGGAGGAGCAGATGCCTCCTCAGCAAGTTCAGTGACAACACAAAGCTGGGGAGAGCGGCCCAGTGAGCTGTGCAGTCCTCCGGAAGGATCTCCACTGTGGGCAGCAGTACCAATCACAAGAGGACTAGAAGCAGTCTGGCCCTTGATGGGCCACAGGTGTAACCAGTAAGGACAAGCCCTAATAAAGAGGGGGTTGGCTGACCCTAAGTTAGTCAGGATGTGCCTGCTGAGCTGTGAAGGTGTGCCAGGGTCTCAGAGTCTGCTGGCCGTGCTGAGAGGAGACAGGGATAGGTGGCTGGGTGAGGAACAGAAAAGATAAGATGTTGAATGAGGGACAGACAGGGTTAGGTGGCCATGTGAGGAACAGCAGGGAGTTAGCTGGTCATGCAGAAAGTGGGACAAATCAGAAGGCTGTGTGATACTGC
>VXBQ01009069.1:230840-241944 GCA_013400175.1 Phainopepla nitens | reverse complement strand
TCTGCCCAGCCCTGCTGAGGCACATCTGGAGTGCTGTGTCCAGTTCTGGGCTCCTCAGGAAAACAAAGATGATTAAGGGACTGGAGCATCTCTCTTACTAGGAAAGGCTGAGGGAGCTGGGTGTGTTCAGTCTGGAGAAGAAAAAACTGAGAGGGGACCACATCCATGTCTGTGAGTATCTAAAGGAGGAGTGCCAAGAGGGTGTATCCAGGCTCTGCTCAGTGGTGCTGAGCAATAGGACAGGAGGCAACAGGCAGAAACTGATGCACAGGAAATTCCACCTGAATATAAGGAAGAACTTCTTTACTGTGTGTATGACTGAGCACTGGAACAGATTGTCCAGAGAGGTTGTGAAGTCTCTGGATGCAATCCTGTGCTCTAGGATGACCCTGCTTGAGTAGGGAGCTTGGACCAGGTTGTTGTAGCCTGGATAGCTGTTGTTATGGTCAATGGTAAAGAGGCAGGAAGGGCCTTTGCATGGGTTCCACAGAGATGTTTATTCCAGCCACACTTGTGGGTAGTGCAGGGTCAAGGGCAGAGGCAAACGCTGGAGGCAGAAGCAGGCCTCATGGTGAGGATCCACGTTCAAGTATCGAGGTGGTTGGGGCGGGAGAGCATCAAGGGCCAGTTATCGGGGGGAAGGGAGCAGTACAAAGGTGGGGTTAGGATCTGGAGGCCAATGGGGAAATAGGGTGGGAGTGACTGAAGGACAGGAAAGGGGGCATGGGGCTGACCGAGGGAACAGGACAGGGGTACATTGGCATAACAGAATAGGGTCTCCAGAGAGAGAGAGAGACCTTGTGTCTCCCTAAACTTAGGGAATGCCTTTCGGGATCTCCACACCAGATGACCCACTGTGGTTCCTTCCAACATGCCCCATTCTGGGATTCTGTGAGGGAAGCAGCACCTCCTTTCTCAGAAATTAAGGAGGAAATGATAAGACTTGATGCAGAAGAATTTTTTGTCCTCTTGTGACATCACACTTCCCTCAGGATCCCTTTCTCAGTCTCTCTCCATTCTTGTGTGCTGTATACATACACACCAGAACACCTGCTGCCTCTCGTGCGCAGGTATACGCAGCCTGTTCTGCTGCAGCAAAGGAAGAGGAGGTACTCACTGCTGAATTTGTCAAGGAAATGTTACAAAGCTGTTATTTCAGTGTGTATCACGTATGCTTCCGTGACTGGCACATTGCTGACATACTGCTGTGTCAGTCATGACGACTAACACCTGGTATTTCCATCTCACGGTACATGCAAGAGGAATAAGCATTCAGTGGGATGGACTCAGCACCTTCCCCACCAAGTATAGCAGTGCAAGGATGTGCACGGAGGCAGCTTTTATAAAACAGCTGACGTGCTGCAAGTTTTATATCCTACAGTTTGCATCCTGTGGTTTCCTATTCATCTGCTCAAATCAAAGTGCCGAGTCTTGCAATCCATCCTTAGAATAGGGCAAGCTGAGTAATCATACAGCTGCTTGCTCAGAGGTGGCTGAGTAGAAGAACTTACACAGGAAGAATATAAGCTTGCCTCCACAGCTGTGAAGTTCAGTCATTTTTAGCAGACTGCAAACTACTGATGCATTCAGTTTGTTAGCAAGGACACTTTTTTTTTTTTTTTTTTTACTATTGAAGGCTTTCATATTTTCCCACATGATCGCAATTTCTCAAAGAGGGGTTGAGGTAAGAAATAATGTATGTTATCAACTCTTTATATTGAATTTGGCAGATGCTCTGAGATAAGGAATTTTAGAAATAAGATGATATTAGTTTACTGTACTGATAGAATGTTTAATCAGAATCATTGTATGCCTCACACACTTAAAAAATTTCAAACAAGTACAGAAATTCAAAGACATTAATAATGGGTTGGTCTGCCAAAGTCTGCCGTAATCAGCCTGAATTTGTGTGAAAATTGTTTTCCGTAAAAATGAGGGGAAAAATGGAAGAGCTAAATTAAGATATAGAGGCCAAAGAATATATTCAAATTTAAATTTACCTTGCTTTCACTGATGGAGAGTGGATCAGTTTTACAAAAATAGTAAATTATGTATTACTTTAAATGATCATTAAAAAGATTGCTGTTGAGTATTTTACACAATTTAAATCAGTCTGCTTGTATAAGATGTATATACAGTGTCTAAAATAATGTTTTTAACATACTGGCTTTGGTTGTTTTTACTGCATAAATATTTTAATACTTAAAGAGACCCTTATTTGCTGATGTTTCTCATTTTTAAACATATGCTAGGCATTTTTATAGGTTTTTTTCTAACATAGCTTCTCTCTTAACAAAAATATGTACTATGTAAAGAAAGCATGACTTCTGAAAATGTCGCCTTATTTACAGTTATCAGATTAAAAAGATCAGTTTTCAAGGAAGTTTATCTGTTGTTACACAATGAAGACCTTGCATTGTGCCCCATATGAGGAGAAGACTGGCTCCTCAAATAGAGGAGACACATCCCTCTCTGTAACATGATGAAGCAAAGTGCTGCTTGTGTTAAAATTAGAGCCTCAAAGTTTTCTGCAGCTTTATTGCAGCTGGAATGAACAAGATTTAAGAGTGAGATGAAAGGCAGGGAAACTGCTGTATCTTGGATGTCAGAAATACAATAGGATCAGGTTTGCATGAAATCAAAATGTTAAGTTAAAATTTATTTTAAATAAATAAAGTTGAATTTAAATAAAATATGTTAAATCTGATTAAGTCAATGCTAAATCATCCACTGCCTTCAAAAGAGATCAAGAATTTATCAATCAGTTAAAGTGGAAAAAAGCTATAGACAGTGATCAGAGTTTAAAACATGGAAGCATATTTTAATCACCCTTCCAGTAAAATGTTAAAGAACTATGGCAGAGCTTAGGGGTGATCAGTGGCGTAGAATTCAGGTGGAGGCCTGGAGTCACTGGCATTCCCCAGGGATCAATACTGGGTCCAATTTTATTCAACTTGTTTATCAGTGGCACAGGATAACCCTCAGCGGGTTTGCTGCTGGCACTGAACTGGGGAGTGGCCGATACACCTGAAGGCTCTGCTGCCCCTCATTGGGACCTGGACAGGCTGGAGAGTGGGGCAGAGAGAAACCCGATGGGCTACAGCAAGGGCAAGTGCAGGGTCCTGCCCCTGGGGAGGAACAACTCCAAGTGCCAGCACAGACTGGGCACTGACCTACTGGAGAGCAGCTCTGTGGAGAAGGACCTGGGGGTCCTGGTGGGTGACAAGTTGACCATGAGCCAGCAGTGCCCTTATGGCCAGGAGGGCCAGCGGTGTCCTGGGGTGCATGGGGAAGAGTGTGGCCAGCAGGTTGAGGGAGATGATCCTGCCCCGCTATTCAGCCCTGGTGAGGCCACCTCTGGAATTCTGTGTCCAGTTCTGGGCTCCTCAGCACAGGAAAGACAGGGAGGTATTGGAGAGGAACCAATGGATGCCACAAAGACAATTTGGGGTCTAGAGCATCTCTTATGAGGAGAGACTGCAGGAGCTGGCCCTGTTCAATCTGGAGAAGAGAAGAATTAGAAGGATCTCACTAGTGCATTTAAACCTCTCAAAGGAGGGTGCCAAGAGGGTGGTGCCAGACTCTTTTCAGTGGTGCCCAGCGACAGGATGAAGAGCCATAAACTAAAACACAAGCAGTTCCACCTCAACAGGAGGAACAGCTTCTTTCCATTGAAGGTGGAAGGCTGGAACAGGCTGCTCAGGAAGGTTGTGGGGACTCCCTCTCTAGAGACATTCAAATCCCACCTGGATAAGTGCCTATGTAACCTGCTCTAGGTGACCCTGCCTTGACAGGAGGGTTGGACTGGATCATCTCCAGAGGTCCCTTCCAACCTTAAGGATTCTGTGATCCTGTAACCACAGATTATCTTCAAATTTGCTGAAAAAAAACCTCTATAACTACAAAACTAAATGTGTAGTTATCAAGCAAACACATAAGTAATTTTAATTACTGTGTCTGAAGTGGAAGAAGAAAAAGTTTATCTATAGTTCTTCTAGGATGAGAGATTGCTGCTATTAAGGCTGTTTTTGGCTTCTTGTCAATCGTGTTTTGTTAAAGTTTGGTAACTGTGCTCAGTGGATTCCTTCCAGCAAAACAAAATTTAAAAGAGCAGTTAAGTGCTCATTTCTACAGTAGTATCTGGGAAATTTAGGAAGACATTCCCAGAAAATACTAACAGTAATCAAACAGAAGACATGCATGAAAGATTACCCTGGGGTTGACAGGAAAGAATCCAAGTAAGAAGCTTACTAGCCTACTATACAAATAAACAGAACAGTTACACAGCTTTGAGGGCAAGCACATGATGCTTTAGATTCACAGGAATTATCAGTAGGGTTCAAAACTCATGAGAAATAAACCTATTGCTATTTATTTCTATTATGTTTGGAGAAACAGGACTTTGTATACCTATTTTGTAAGCATAAGTATTGCATTAAAATACTCCTTACTAGCATTACAGATGTTTTCCTCCTCAATATATGAAGCAAGCCAAATACTAGCAATCTCCATTGATGATAGGAGAACAATACAAGTTACTGTTTTCACCTAAAAGTTAATGAGTTTATTCAGAAAATCTACAGAGCTTTTTTTTCAGTAGTCTTATAACCATTAGACTTTTCCTTTCCTTTTTCCTAATGCTTCCAAGTATAAGGTAATCATCGCTCTGGTAGGGCTTCCTTGAGTGACAAGTGCCAGAGTTCCTATGGGGTCTTGCTATGCTAAAATATGTGCTCTTATGCTTCGCTACTCATTTTTTCCTGGCTTCTCCAGCACTCTTCAAGAGCATTCTCTCTCCCTCAACACCAGTGGCACCCTTTGTTCAGCTAATTTTAATTCCTACTTCTTTGAGCAGATGTTTTTTTAGCTGCAACTTTATTCTGACTCCCAAGTTTGTCTCTTTGCAATCTATTGCTCATGAGCTGCCTTCTGCAATTCTGTCTTGAAATGCTGATTTACTTTGGGCAGTGGGTAGCTGTGGATTTGTTCAGTGCTATGTCTGAATTCACTTGTTAATATCCTTCATTTTTAGACATGTTCTAAGTACAGAAATTTCTTATGGATTTTAATTCAAAATGCAAATAAAGGAGTTCTCAATTTGACCTGTATATAGATATACAATATCCAACATTATCTGAAAATCATAGATAACAAATGGATAGATTTTTGTTATTTACATAGGTCATTAAATGATACTATTACATTGTTTATAAAAATATTTATGCAGAAAAAAACAACCTGTTTGTGAAGCTGCCATCACTTACCACGTGAAAAAATTAGAATTAACAGGAGTACATTTTGCTTTGATACACTTTGATCCTATCAGTTTATATTTTACTTGTATCAATATACATCTACGTAATGCTTTATTACTTGTGGAAAAAGCTTTGATTTATGGATAGTCCACTTGTGTTCAGTGAGACTATTTACAAACACATGGCCACGCTTGGAAACTCAGAGAGAGTTAGCAAACACAAGCAGGCATCAATAGTTTTGATGTTCATGAATTAAGTTTCAGCAATCTCATTGGGTGAGAGAAAATATGAAATTAAGAGACGTTCCTTACATTTTTTGCATTCATTGTTACTTAATATCAATAATGTCTGCATAATGATTTTTTGTAAGAATAAAATTTGGTAACATCCTACATTCCTTTTAAGCCTTAATCATACTACAGAATACAGAAAGAGGTGTAAAAGCACTCAGTGGTCATTGCAAAAGCTGAGGGGTTTTGCAGCTGCACATGATATGCAGCTGCCTTCTGTCCCCAGAGAAGGTATGGGATGCTGCTAGGTCTGTACAGCAAACAGAGGAGCTGGATGCTAAAGGGATACATGTAAAATATTTATTATTGCTATAAAATAAACGAGGCTATCAGAAATCTTAGATTCATTGATTCATCAAACCATCTCTGCACTAATGAAACTCTGTTCTTACTTGGCAGGTTTCCTTCACAATCTTTTAGCAATAAAGATGGGTTATTTTGTAAACAGCATGTCCAGTTTTGGAGCTCCATTGCACTACAGACTATGGTGCTATGAGAGACATCTGCATCCAAAGTATCACGAGTATACAATGGTCAGACCACAAATTTATTTACCACAGACTTTATTTTTGTTTTCCTCTGTGATTCTCAGCAAATGGACAATTCAGCGTTGGTTGTGGTGAACTAAAATTATTTTAAAAATAGCACACAAATGCTTAAGCTGTGTTAGCATGAGGTAAGGACAACTAAGAATGTATTTAGATTAAACCTTGAAAATTTAAGATTTCAGGATCCTCTGAGAAAAAACTCACATTTCTTTTAAACTGAGAATATACTACAGTTCACCATTCTAAAGACAGACAATACACACCTCTAAGACTGAATGATTGCAGCATTATTTATAAGCACACTGGACCAAATGTAAAAAAAAAAAAAAAAAAAAATTGGAGAGAAACTTGAGCCTAAAAGCATGTAAAATATTGATAAAGCTTATTGGCACAAGTTTTTCTTACATGTATGTGAGACAACCTGGCTACTGCACAGTATCAATGACACTTTGGGGAACTACGAGAGGACTGTCTCTGAGTGACAGGGCACATTTCCCAGACCCTGAGCTCTCCGGGAATGCCGAATGGGTGTCTCTGAGTGACAGGGCACACTTCCCAGCCCCTGAGCTCTCCGGGAATGCCGAATGGGTCATTCTAGAGGCTGACACATCTTGATCACCTGCCTTAAGGGCACACTTTGCCCCATTCACCTGGTTAATCTCATACTATCATGGTCCAAAACATCAGATAGAATTAGTAGCAAAAGAAATTAAGGGTTTTCAAGACTTGAGTATATGGGTTTCAGGTTAACAAAGATAAAACTCTTTATTCTAACCTGTATTTATCAACCAAATTGAATTTCTGTTGAGGCAGTAGCTGTTACCCACAGCCCTAGTTGCACTTCCAAGAGATTGTGAACTCAGGGTGCTGTTTTCAAACAGATTAAGCCTGTGTAAACTGGGGCTACCGTGTTCCCCTCCCCTGAGCTGACACTTTTGCAATGACCCAGATAAGGGAACTATTCTAACAAAAAAACAGACCTAGGAAAAAGAGAATGCTTTCAGTGAATTCAGTGTCTTTCTTTGTCACATAGTGTGTGATGCTTGGCATCCAGTTTTAAGGAATAAAAACAGATTTATACTTTCATTAGGGATTTTTTGTTTGTTTCTTTCCTTTACATAGTGCTTAGTTCTTTCTGACTCAGATGTATTCTGAGAAATTTATACATCTATAAACTCCTCAAAATATCTTCCACATTTCCTTTCTATTAGACTTTCAAAGGCTGATGTTGTTAGAGACTGAGAGACAACACAGTGTCTTTGTACACACTTAACCTGTAAAACTGAGAACAGGGAACTTATTTACAGCTGCCTGGAAGGATAACCTGCTGCTCAAATGGCAAATAGCAGTGAAATTCTGGAGAGAACACTGTAATAAAAGCTAATGTACAACATATATGTCCATTTTCATATTTAACATATTATAGGCTCTTTAATATCAATGTATTTAAATTACAGTATCATACATACAGAAATCTTAATTCCATTTCTGCTCTGCAAAGAGAGCAACTTCCTTGCTGTTCTTTTAGAGAAGAATAGAGTATGCAGATCAGAAGAACTCAAAATTGTTTATTTTTTTAGTATTATTATATAAAATAGCCGTATTTGCCATAGAACTACAATACAACAATTAATCATTTACAAATCTCATTTTCAGGCAAAGGATTTAGCTTTACAACTTTTCAACCATAGGATTTTATTTTCCTTTCTATCTCCAGTCTTGTCAGCTTCTACCTCATTTACACTTGCATGTAAAAAATGTGCATCTGTAAATGGCTACTGAAATTTCAAAAGTATCCTGTATTATCAGAGCTATTCTCCCACTGAATTCAAACTCCTGCTATTGTTATGATGTTATGATTCTTTACCTTTTATCTTCTGCAGTACATACATCAGGAACTTTCCACTCAATAAATAAAGTTCTTTCATATTCTAGATAAATCTAACCAAAGGGCTGAAACACTTGCTAGTGCATCCAAATATATAATTTGTGATAACATACAAAAGCATTACTTTGTAATGTTCTTTATCTCATTTTTCTCATGATGAAAAAAGATTAATGAATGTAACAAAAATAATTAAAGGAAATTTTAAATGGAAAAACTAATTTTAAAATAGTAATAACAGGCAACAAGCAGGGATCAATTACATTAGCACACTGTTCAAATAAAATTATGTATGTCCTGACTGTATAATGATTTCTCTTCGTCCTAAGCTAAGCTGACAGCTTTCTGGAGAGTTTGAAGTACTACAGATGCCAACCATGTCTGGCAAAGTGATTCTTAGGCTTTTTTTTTGTTTTTGAGTCTGACGTTTTCAACCTAATATTTTTTGTGAGTCACTGTACACCTTAACATCAACTTACAATAAGACAATGCTCTAAAGATGCTGTAAATAAACAGTAAGTAAAACTAATTTATCTTTTACTGGATGTTTTAATGAGATTAGTGAAAAATGTCAAAATTGTATTCTTTAACACTGTTCTGTAGGACATATGCAGATTAGCTAACTGAGGCCCAGACTACTTTTCTGCAACCACTGTTTTAGTGTAGATAAAATCTCCCTGTAAAACATCTGTGTATTACATCATTGTCACAGGCAATTTTAACAGAAAACTCCTACCATAGGTCATGTGCCCTGACATTTTCATTGCCAAGGGTCATTTCTTCAATCTGTATCTTCCCTGAGACTCAGAAATTGCTTACAGTAGTAGAAACCATATCAGAAAAGTATTAACATGACTCAGTAGTCCTTCAACACAATTAAGAAGTATCATTAAGGAGAAAGAAATAGCACACTCTGACCCTTGAGCTAACAGTCCAGCTGGCCTTCTTGCTTGTTTCAGCACTTTCCCTTCATTCACGCTCACTTTTGATTTTCTGAACTACTTAATTTCTTACTCAAAATCTCCTCTAAACTACTTGGTATGTAATTTTTAAAACTCATGATCAGAATATGTGGGATACTTCATTATTATAAATGAAAACACAGAGATGTGACAATTTCACATATATTTTAACAAATGAATGAAATGCAGATCTTACACTGCTTCTGTTCAGTTTTATAAAAAATTCCTGAGTCTCTTGCGTTTATTGGGAGGCAGGAAGTGCAGTCAGATGAAAAGCCTGAATGTACCCAAAACAGAGTGAAATTTGTGATAAACGTTAACTGCCTCAGTTCCCGGTAGCCAGTCAATAACACAGTAGGCAATCCAGAAGACAATACAAGCTGAGCTTTACCAGTGTGCACTCCTTCCACGGGTTTACTAAGTCAATCCCACATACCGTCTTGCTAATGCCAAAAAAGGCATTCATTCCTTTAATATGTACTCTTGCCATTTTGTGCCACCTCTAAATGCCCACCTGACCTCTCCCAGAGCAGATTCAGCTTGACCAAGCAGTGGGAAAAGCAAATACAGTCCATGTATGTCAAAGGAAAACCCCTGCACAGCGTTGCATGTTCTTGCTGGTTTTCTTGCTTGTACCAGATGAGTCACAACAAGTGCAGTGCCTGTTTTTGAAAAAGGGCATTAGACACCAGTCATGTTTGTGTTTTGGTCAAAAGTTACCAGGTTTTAGAACTATACTATAAGTACAGTTAGTGAATCGGGCCAATAAAGAATATTTAGTATCTTTTAGTATTAGAATGAAAGCCTCCATTTAATTTGCAATGAAGAGGGGATGGATGATGGACCCACATTATACCATATATTACATAAAAATTCTAAACCTTGCAGCACCAACCAGTATTGATTAACTCGATCTTCATTACATATATATACAGGTTTTTTGGAAGGGGAGAGTTTATAATTTTCTTCTCTAACAAGGAACCATACCAAAACATAATCTCAGAGCTCTCCTACACCAAATAAAACCAGCAGAACAATAGATTCCTGGGTCTGAGACTCTGGAAAGTGACATTACACTAACACTTCATTACTAGGACACTATGAACTCGAATTTATTTTGAGATCTAAGGTAATATTTGCTTTGGCAACAGTGAAGTGTTAATATGATTCAGCTACACTGGAAAATCATATCCTGGAACAATCTTGACCATTGCTTGAGGAGTCATGAGATGATCTATGGACTCAGAAGTGAGTGCACTGGAGCAGAGTTTGCCATTGTGTCAAGAGGATTGGAGAAAAATTACTTCAGCAGCTCCCTGTGGCTTTTAGTGACTTCCCACAAGCTCTGTGCAGGGATACAGAAGTACTTCGTCACAGCATGTTAGCACTGATGTTCAGGATTTATATATTTCCAGTTTAAAAAAAAATTAGAAAGTTCTCTATCAATGTTGTATTTAATTATGTGTTGCATACCTCTCTAGCTTTACAAGAAACTTTTTAAAAAAACTTTTTTTGCAGTGGCTTTTATAGATCTTCAACTTCTTGGCTGGAGTAAATCTGAGGGAGCGAAGAAGCAACTAAAATCAAACACTACAGCCTGCCAGACAGCTGCAGTCTGTGACTGCCCAGTGACTCAGGGCTTTGAATAACTGTCTTGGCAATAGTTATTACATCACTCAGATTTTTATGCCTTTTTAATAGCTACTTTACAGAAAAAAAAAAAAAAATCTTTCCTCGGGGTTGTTGGTTCTGTGAAGGAGGAAGGAATGAAAACAGCCACTGAGACATCAGTTCCAGTTTTGAGTGTGCACGGTGCAGGCGTTTCTCTGCTATGGTTTTTTCCATTATTGTTTTTTTTTTCCTCATGAGTAAGCCTGGGGCCATGTTCCGGTGTCTCTGGAGAAAATGGCCTCTACATTCAGCCCTCGTTCTCCAAACTTTAATTCATGGTCTTGTGATCGTTAGCCCAGCAAGCCCAAGCGCATAGGCAATGCTGTGACAGGCTGCACACACGCGCGCAGCTCTGACACCCGCGGCAGGAGCCGCAGGTACGGCGGCGCCTGGAACCCCAGGGGTAACGGGAGCCACAGCCAGCTGCTCTGGGACGGGCACGGCATCAGCGCCCTGCCGGGCTCTTCCCACGGCCGCCAGGTACGGGCGCCGT
>VXBQ01009069.1:216602-230392 GCA_013400175.1 Phainopepla nitens | reverse complement strand
GGGCGGCCCCGCCACCGGCCCCGCCGGGCGCTTGTGGCCGTCCGGGGAGGCGCAGGGCCGGGGGCGGTGGGGGCTGCGGGGCGGCGGAGCCTTCCCTGGCGAGAGCCCCGTGCCGGGCTCCGCAGCCCTCCCGCGCTTCCTTTGTCCCGGCGCCGGGGGAAGAGGAGGAGGAAGAGGAGGAAGGCGCCCTCCTCGCCGCCCGGAGCTGGCCCCCGGCAGGAGGAATGCGCCTGGGGTCGCGTCCTCCCTCCCTCTCAGGCCTCCCCCTCTTTGTGTCCGGGGGGCGCCGGGAAGGGGCCGCGCTCGGCGGCTCCGGCAGCATCGCCGCGGGGCCGGGATCCCGGCGCGGCAGAGGCGGCTGGAGCCCGCCCGGGCCGCGGCGCGAAACCGACCGCCGGTTGTGGGATGCACGTGGGGGATTCGTGTAGTCCGCCAAAACTCGGGCGTCTTCTGCTAAAACTAGCTGGTAAATGCCTCGCCTGCCCTTGTCCCAAGATCGTTGTTGCGTCAATGGGATATTAATAAATATATTAACTTACTTGTTAATATATTTATATTTTTTTTCCTCTCTCTGGAGGCCTTGTTCCAGCCAAAAAAAGCAAAAAAGCGAGTCTAGTCTGCAAGCAAAGTCCTCTTAATGCTTACGTTGAAACAACACAGATCTGAGATGTTTTTCTTAGCATCTCTAGTATAGTAATTCTGTAGAGCACAACACAGGGAGCTGAAGCTACACACAGTTTTTTTCTTAAAGTTGAGAGATACAGCGGCATAAAATGCCTGTGGTATGCACAGGTTTCACGTAAGTGTTGTTAACTGTGCTTTTGTTGAATGCGCAAATTAAATTTGCTCTTAAATAAACATATTTCGGGCGTGTGTACCATTCCCCAAAGAGTGCAAACGCTGAATGGTTGTTATCTAATGAGAGCTGCACATAAACTGGTGTTTTCAAAAACAAGTCGGTTGCAAAGCTGACAAATCAATACCTTGAACTTCAGAGACTTAAATTTTGAAGTAAACAAATATATTCTTAATTAGCTGTTTTCACAAATTAATTATTGTCTGTTTTTGGGTTTGGTGGTGGTGGTTTTGGTTTTTTGTGGGGTTTTTGTGGTTGGTTTGTTTTTTTTTTTTTGAATACTAATATCTGATGTGATGCTGTGATATGACTGCTTGTCTTTGTGGGTCATAGAACAGAGTGACTCAGTTCGCCTTTTGTAACTTTGTTCTTGAAGGGCACGTAGGTGAATGTGTATGCTTAATGCTAAGTTTTGGAGGAGAGATGAGAGATAAACAGTGGAAGAAAAGGGAAAAATTCTGATGTTATCTCCAGCTAAAATTTCACGGCCATATCTCAAGCCATGAACTTCTGCCATTTCTAACAGCTTGTTGCTCCTGATGAAGGAAGGAGTTTTTCTTCCTCCTTTCTTCCCTTTCCTGTTGATAGCTGTGCTCCCCGAGTCTCCACCCATGCACTAGCTCTGGCACTTGAGCACTTGTGAAAGTTGATTTAACTCATCAGAGTGGCAGGAAACTATTGCTTGTTGGATTTACTTTCTACTGTTCTAGTAAATAAAACCGGATTTTATTGGTTCAAAGGACCTTGGTGAAAAGAGGGGTCCAGGACAGGGTAAGCACAAAGGATGATTTCTCAGAATTAGAAGAGAAAAATAGGAATATTCTCCTTCAGTGGCACTGATATAATGAAATAATTTATTTTTATTGAATATTCTTGCTGTGTATACAAGCACATTTGTGACCTTTTTGTTACTGCTGGTAGATCAGTGTGACCCTTGAGCTTTTTGTAGTGGTACAAGTCCAGAAGGAAAAACAGTCACACACTTGATCTAGCACTTGCTAATATCAGCTTTTTGTAATTGGAGCTTCTGATTCTTATTTCACCATTACACTCTCAGTTATTCCAGGATGGTTCTTTCTGTTCATCATGCCACAGAGCTGCTAGAATGCCTGCTGATGACGTCAAATATTTCCAACGTGTTCTTGTGGAAAATTTTTTAGTACAAGTGTTGGAGGCCTAGAAAAGTTGATGTAGCTGCTCTGAGATGTCTTGGAAACTTTTGCTGTACTTGCAGTAAAACACTCTGGGGTTCTTCTCACTGTCCTTTGTTCTGGGCAGATGCAGAACATGAAAATGGTCCTGTCCCAGAAGCGAGACGTGACTTACCACTTGATTTTACGATGCCTGTAGAGGCATTGTGAGAGTTTGTACTCTGAAATCTGCGGCCAAGCCTTCTTGTCTCCTAGGCAGCACGTGTGCTGGGGACTCCAACTTGATCACCCAACTGTGGCATTTGGAACCAGGTGCTTATTGGGTGCAGTTAGCAGAACGTGTCAGGAAATAAGTTGCATTATGACTCTGCTTCTAAACAGCATTTGTTAGAGTATTTTATCTTAGGTTTAGAGGTCGTGAAAAGCAGTCTTGTGCTCAGAGGAAGAGAATGGTATTTTCTTTTCAGAAGACAGCTTCAGAATTTATCAGAGTTACTATAATGGTTTTAAAAACAACTGAAGCAGAAGCTAAGCTAGATTAAAATATGTCCAGGGGCTGTATGTATGTAATGCTAGTGCAACTGCACTGGTAACTGTGATAGTTTTGTGAAGATACTGCTAGTGCACAGGGTTCAGATGCAATTAATGCAAACGTGTATACACAACAGGTAAAGTATGAAGTTGTTCTTCCACTGTAAAATCTGAATTGCTTTTGATTTGCCCCTTGGAGGTTTCTAGTAAAATGATGCTACTGATAAAACAAATACATTGCTGAGACTTTTGCCCTTAAACCTGTATCTTTTCTTCAGTGTAATAAAGAACAAAGTCTGGGTACCTGGTATCCCATAAATCATAGTTCAGACTGTAAAATAGAGCAAGAATTGATTTGAGATTCAGGAATAATTGCCAGAAAAACTTTGGTTTTGTATGACTTGATTTATATAATTTCTTCTTAGTAAGCAGCTAGCCTTGACACCAGCAAACCTGGCAATTTTTGAGGTTACATTGTATTTTGTAAATTCCACAGATAATGGAAAGTTGAAGTAAAGCGTTTCTTGTTCTGCTTAAGGACTTCCTACCTTTACAGAATGCAGACAAGTTAGGGAATTAATTACCAGAGTTTCATTTGTTAGTGGAAATGGAAAATGGAAATGGCAAATTAATGCAAGCAAGTTATTTTAGATAATATTTTTTTCAGAACAGATACAGTACAAAAAGATGCTGTGTATCTCTTATATTAACAGCACCTCTCTACCCAATCTCCCAGTGTTTACCATGCAGCAAAAAATGTAATATCTGCACTGATTCTGTTCTCTTTCACTCATTTGATCAGAAAGTTTTTAGTCACTTCCTTTTCTTACTGTTGAAGGGAATCAGAGCATATAATTCACAGAAGTGAGTAAGATTTCTAAGCTTTCACATTTTTTTCCTGCCATATTCCCCATGCTAAAGAATCCCATTTTCTTGCTTCTTTAGTTCTGTCCTACGCGTCGTTGCCACCTTGAAGCAGAATTGCGGCTTCTTACACAATCTTTTCATCTGGTTTCAGTGTGATCTGCCTGCTGTGGGATTCTACTCCTGAACTGCTAATGCATAGGAATTGCAGTGTGTGAAGTCTTCCTACTCACTTTTCCTCCTCCGCCCAACAGCGGCGTGTACAGCAACGCCATTGCTAATCACTTGATAATGTGGCAACCGTGGTGCAACACCTAGAGAGGTTTTCAGTGTGCAGGTCCTCGGGGTTGAGCAGTTACCATCAATCAGCTGATAACCGATTGATAATGACTACCATCAATCAGCTGCTGACTGAAGTCCTCACACCAGTGCTGCCTGGTATCTTCACTAGTCTTTATATGGCTATTAAAAAAAAAAAAAAAAAGAAATTTTTTTAATTTCCGTTTGCCAAGCCCACTGTTTTTTTTAAATATTCTCAATTGAAAAAAAAATATTTTAGTCTAGAGCCTATGCAAGCCATGCAGAATTAGGAATACCAGAATCAATAGCTATAGCTGTTGGTGCTTCTTTTTTAGCTGCTCAGGCATTCATTAAGTGATGCCTAGCTAGAGCTTTCTTTAAGTGCTCGATGCACTGTTGGACCTTGTAGTGGTCGGCAGCGTGCCAGTGGTGTGCTCTGGTCAGGGAAGAGTCACTAAAATGACGTCTTTGCCTGCCCCATCAGTGAGTCCCATGCTTACAGACCTACTTTAAGCATCACTGGCAGGTGAGCTCTTACTACTGTAAACAGTCACACAATGTCTACGTTATTTTAAACAGAGTAACTGTTTAAATGGGATAAAAAAAAAAAAGCTCATAAAGTTTGTACTGTTAACAAAGAAGGCCTTAAAAGCACTGAAGAGCAAATTATACCTTGATCTACTGATTTTCTTAATGCTCTTTCCATCTTACTGTTACCTGTCAATGCAGAAGCTCAATGTATGTGTTTGTTGACTGAGATGCAGTACTCAGTAGCAGCTCATTAAAATTTCAAATGCATTTCTACTTTGCTACTTCACGCATTTGGAAGGTGTCCTCTGCAGGTGTTCCCAAAGTCGCTTTTTGTTTTTCATGTCGTTTCTTGAGTGTTGTTTTGACTGTAGCAGACATTGGTGAGGTTTTGTGCATTGAAGCAATGCAGTGCTGGACATATCTGTGCTTTGAATGTTTTTTTTTTTTGTTTTTTTTTTTTGTTCCTTATCTGCCTGCCTCACTTGATTTCTCTTAGGGATAGATTGGTCTTTATTCTGGACTTGAATAATGACCCCTGTTTCCTACCTAGCATAAACAGGCATTGCAGCAGAATAAAGTTTTGCAGGTCATGTAAAACAAAGTCAGAACAATCTCTAAAGGGTCTTTCTGAGTAACTCCTTTCAATAGTAATTCTCAGAGCTAATTCTATCAATATAGAGAAATGGATGGAGTTTCTTAAGATTAACAGATTTAAGATTAAGATTAACAGTAAAGTTAATGTTTTATTTGTTAGGAGAAAACAGGTGAATGTGTAAAACACAGTGTTATTTTGTTATATTCTGCCTCAAACCACATTCTTGATGCAACAACACTTGTACTACACATTCAAAAATTTCTGAAGTCTAGCCAAAGTTTGAGAAACCTTTATAAAGTGTGTAACATGATGGCTCCTTGAACTAGATTTAGATCTTGCAAACATGAATGGATTTGTAAATGAAGAAAATGGCTAGCTGCTGGCTACTGTTTATACTGAAGTTCGGTAGTAGGTTATACACTAGGGTTTGCTGTTTATTCATTGGGGATAGATAAGGGAGAGAGAGAGAGAAATTAATCACAAAATATATGAGAATATGAATTCATATCGAAACTTTGTGGTTTTTAAAATTGTTTGTACATTTTTTTAAAGGAGGATGGTTTGCAGTCTTAAGTTCAAAATACATTTTTGACAGTATGTCTTGAAATGAGAAATGACTAGCATAGTAATGGCAAAACTGTGCCTACTTAGGACGTGTCATGGGGTTCAGATATGTCTCTTCACTAGACTGCTGAGCTTTTTAAAGGTGTGCTCAGCATTCCCAGAATCTGATTGTGGCAAGAAGCAGCCTGTCTTGTTTCTTGTAAGTAATGGTAGTATCCAGTTTTCTTGGTGTATTTTTGACTTTTTATCTAAGAGTTAAATGAAAATGTTTACAACTGTATGATGCCAAAGCAACATTGACTTGCTTCTTGCCCAACTTGGCAGTCACTTGGATAGCTAGCTCAGAAACAACAGTGGTTGCCCTGAGCTAGAAATGAATGCTGGAATGTGGTAGCAATAAAAGTAAACTGTAGAAAAAATTATGCACACATACATCTGATGGAGAGAGTTGAAAGGAGTGTATGGCTTCTTCCTTAACATTGCGTGAGATAACATCTCTTTAAAGTAGACAACTAATTTTTATTCTAGAGGAAATAACTTGAAAGACTTCTTTGCTCTTCCCTGAGGCATCATATTTTTGAGATAGACAACTTGGCATGATCATGTCATAAGAAAAGGCAGTGATTGTCATCATAGACTTTTTGGGTAGATGGTTCTCTTAAATGCACATGTCAGTATTTCAAAGCTGCTCTGAATACTCTTGTATTTAGTACCACTTTAGAGAGCCATTTCACAATATGCTGTTAATTGCAATTTCAATCTGCTTTCCTCAAATCTTTTTTTTCTAAGCACCTCCACTGCTAAGTAAAGTTGTAGTAATGCAGAGCAGTCCTATAGCAGCTATGGGAGGACTGCTGTAGGCAAGGGGGTTTGGACTGTCTTGATGTGTTCAGGAGGAGTTTAATGGTTCTGGTGTTTATCCTGACATCTAGTCTGCCCTTGACTAACAAAGATGTGCTCTGAAAATAAAATACCTACTTTCAACATATGTAGATCTAAAATGGACAAAGAAATTCTGCTGTTCCTCTTAGTTTCACGTGCACTGTGTTTGTGTTCCTGCAGTGATTTCTTACTAGCATCTTCTATTTACGTATCTGCACATGTAATACTTGGCTAACACACATGGCACGCATTTATTCTTGCCCTTTTGCTCTACACAAAGATTTTCCAGAACAAGGAATGTTCTGCTGGCTTATTTTTCCCTTATAATGAGGAGTAATATTTTTGCTTTCAGTTTGTGAACAAGAACTCTGCTTTCCTTTTTGGTTTTGCTGAATATCTAAATTGGTCCGTTCATGTTTTTTATTAGATTTTTGGTACTTTTTTTGCAGAGAAAAAGGAAGGGAAAACCCCGAAGTTTTAAGACAGTCCCTTTCAGTTTTAAATTCATTCTGTCTTTCAGTGAATGATGGATATACTAAGTGTGTATATTTTTCCTGAAAGAGTCCCATGTGCCAGGAAGAAGGAAGAACTGCAAATTCTTACCCCTTAAACTGGAAAGACAAGTGGTGACGTTCCTTGCATGTATTTCAGGCACACCAGTGAGATTGTCTGCAAACCAAGGAGCACGGGAACTTCTCTGATCAAACTCACCAGAGGAAGAGTATTCTGGTTCAGGATGTCTCTATAAGCATTTGAGTAGGGCTTTGTCTAATTTTCAGTCTTTTTGGAAAGTGAGATTCTATGATTCCTGAGTTGTTGGCTTCACTCAGCTTCACATGAGCTCCTAACTTAACAGGCATTCCACATAAAATATACCAGAGCTGGTAACATCCAGTTCCATTATCTGATTTTTGGTAATGGCTGGTTATGTGCTGTAAACTTGAAATCTTAGCTGAAAAACTTTCTTGTGCTATTTTAATTCAGTAAGAAAATAATCTTTTGCTTTAAAAAAGAGCATCTCTCTTTAATCCTGGGAGTTGAGGTCATGTTGCAGAAATGTTGATTAAGTAGTCATCAGTTCAACTTTCTGAAGACCAGCATAGCTCATTACTGTTTTGTCAAATTAACTGTATTAAATTATCAAGACTCTTACATAACTCCAATAAAAAGGTTGGTTCTTATTTCTCCAGAAAATCAGCTTAATACATGAATGTTCCCTGGGGGCTTTTCACTAGTACAGCAATGCAATTCCAGGAGAAAAAGTGCTGTTAAACATTATTATCCGTGCTTCTTCTCCATGCTGTGTGTGTGATTAGAATGCTATTGTGCATGGACAGAATGTAGCAATCTAAAGAGCTTTAGGAGGGTTCAAAGTGAGAAAACTTATCCTTGAAGTTGCTCATACATCCTTAAGAGTTTACCAGTGTGGGTCCAAAGTATGACTTTATAATATTTACACTTCTAAAAATCTTTTCAGTCTTCAGAGCTATAAGGAAAAAAATTATAAAACTGCAGTCAGATCCTTGCATTAATATTGTTGCTAATTCTGTTCATTACCCAAGATGCTGACAGTTATGATATTTAAAAGCTATAGGAAGCAAAAGAAAGTACGTAATTTTACATAGCCGGGGAAGTGATTAACCTGAAATGATTAACCTTGAAATTACCATAGATGTCCAGTTAGAAACACTGTTCAGTCAGTATGTTTAAGATGTGTCCTCTTTGATACTATTCATTAGTCTTCAGTGGCTTTTGCAGTGATGTTGTCTGGACAAGGGCAGAGTGTTGTGTAACTGTTGTGCTTGTGTCAGGTACACAGGTGTAGTGTTTGTGGGAAGTGTTGCTTTCCAGTGCTTCAGTAGCGGCTTTTGGCTAGCAGGAGTCACTTGTTTGATTTATTGATGTTTCAAGCTTGTTTCTAGTAAAATGTCAGCTAGCAGATAATGACTTTTTCCCTTTTCAAACGAGTATTTTCAGGCGCTCAACACTCATGTAAAAAGGGTGTTGGCAAAGAGTGTTTATCAAACAACTCCCAGATGAGCAATGCTTGCAGCTGCCTTTGCTATCTTATGACCCCTCTGTGTGCGTGTCACTGATTCTGTTCACGTTTGCCAGGATAGGTATGTTTTAGAATGGTATCTTGTTTTGTGTGTACTACTGACCAACCTGTCTGAATTGAATATGCAGATTCTCGGGTGTGGTGCTTACACTGAGAAGGATTTTTTGGCTACTTAATCTTTAACAAGCTGAAGGAAAAAAAAAACCTTGGTGTTTTTGTTTACCTTAAGAAAATATCTCTGAGCAGCTTAGCAGTGTAAAAAATTTCAAAAATAGTGTTTTGTAGGGAATGTGTTATGGAATTATGTTTATAGAAAGGAGGTTGTTATGAGGTTTTGTTACAAGGATTGCTGTCAATCTTAGTAGTAGTAGTGTGATAATTTGTGTATTAGTGGGCACCTTTCTGTTTCCTCTAAATTTAGTTCTTCTACGTGTTGAATAACTTGGATATTTCAAGGTTACCAGCTAGTGAGCAGGGACCATATGCTTTTTCAAGGAAGTGATTTAAGCATACTGCACTAGTAAAACTGGAATAAGAGTTTTACCTTTTAAGAGTTCATATGTTCAGTTATCCTACACAGGTTTTGTTTAAATATTACAGATAAGGTAGTGATCATGCACTTGATCTTACTTCCCTATTCCACTTGAAATACTTCAAAATAATACTATAATTTAATAGTGTCAAGATTATGCAAGGAGAAGAAAAGCTACTATCTCTTAATAGGATTTTAGATTGTTCATCCATCAGAGCATCAAACTAAGTCCTTAGACTAAATCCTTGTACTGAAATCACAGACTTGTAGAATGTTTGGTTTGGAAGGTACTTTGATCATTTAGTTCCAGCCCCCTTCTGCTGTGGGGAGCACATTTCCCAAGGCTGCGTTGCTCAGAGCTGCATCCAGCCCAGCTTTAGACACTTTAGGGATGAGACATGCACCACTTCTCTAGACAACCAGTTGCAGTGTCTCACTGCCCTCGCAGTAAAGAATTTCTTCCTAATATTTAATCTCAGTCAACCCTCTTTCAGTTTAAAGCCATTCCCCCTTGTCGTGTTGCTACATGGTCTTGTAAAAAGTCCCTCTCCAGGTCTCTTGTAGGTCCTTTGGGTCCTGGAGAGCTGCAGTGAGGTCGCACCAGAGCCTTCTCTTTTCCAGGCTGAACAATTCCAGCTCTCTCAACCTGTTTTCACAGAAGAGGTGCTCCAGCCCTCATCTTCTTTATGGCCCTCCTCTGGACTTGCTTCAGCAGCTCATGTCATGTTGGGACACACAGCAAATTATCATGCTTGTTATTCATGATGATTTTCATGCTGTGTCTCCCGATAAATGGAAGGGAATGTTTTCATTTCAATCCAACTGGCACCCTTTTGAGCTGGATTTTACATTGTAATTTGATATAGCTGTGGGCTGCTGAAAGCGCTGATTCTTTGGTCATGGAAAATCCTTTGGGACTGGAGAGAGAACTGTTTGAAATACTGTGTTGAAAGATACAAGGAGAAAAAATAATGGAAGGAAGGGAGACAAACAGAATGCTTTTAACTTATTTTAGTGCTAAGAAGGTTGCTGACTTCTGAAAATCCAATTTTAGAAACCTTAAAGTATGCTTAGACTGCAATGCTACGTCTTGATAGAGAGGTACAAGTCAATGGCACGGTATTAAAGTGAAGTATGCTTGGGACTTCAGGTGTAGTGCCTGAACTAGCCCCTTGACAGGAGCATGGTGTTACTGGTTGTTGCTGGTTCTTACTGCTCTTTGATTTGGGTTGCTGTTTTATTGCCAGATGGAGAATTGATTCTGTGTTCTGGTTTTTGTTCTATTCCTATATACTCATTTTTCTGTGATGAAAGGGGCTTCCTCTGCTGCTGCTGTTCTGCAGAATGGGAAGAAAGCAAGCCAGTGAAGAAGTTCTTTGTTCAGAGTGCTGCTGGGGTCTTACATCTCTCATTTATACGAAGTTATCTTTCACTCCCCTTAGTCCTTTTGTGCAGTTGGTCTATTTGTAGTTGAATCCAGAGTTGCCTTGCCCTCAGAGCTGAGTATCTTGGCCACGGCACACTTGCTGGCTCAGCCAGAGGAGATCTTGTTGTGCAGGGAGAAAGGCAAAAGAAGCCCCTGCTACACGTGTGCAGTGTATTCCAGACTGCACAAGAGCATCCCTTGGTCTTGCTGCACATTTGTCCTCTGCCTGTGTTGGCACACAGGTATTTCAGTTTCACATATATGGGAGAGAAGTCCCGTTGTTTGGGTACACAGAAGATTACTGACATGTGGTAGACTGATTTTTTTTTTATTTAGTTAGCTAGAGAGTGTTGCCAGCCTCAATGACTGTATATTTTGACTGAAATGACTTGTATATCCTAATTTCCCTCTGGCAAAAGCTTTATGTAAGATATTGAATATCATTTGAGCATGAACTTTGTTTAACTAATAATGAAAATAATTTCCACAATTAGTTCTCAGTTAGTAGTGTTTAAACATGTGAATCAAAGGAATGTTAGTTTGAATGACCTAGTTGATCCCGATTGGTTTCGTTGGATGAGGGAGGAGGAGTGAGAAATCCAGGTGGAAAGCACAGAAGCTAGGAATGACTTCATCAGTTTAAAGCTTAAATTATGCTCAGAGGCAATAGTTGCCTGCATTAGCATTAACATCTAGAGAAGGGAAAAAACAACCCAAAACAAATTCAAACCCCATAACCTAAAAACAACCCTCCCCTTCACCTTGCCACCGCTGGAATGCTGAGTTCAGATTTCTGTAATTAGAATTGTTTACCAAACCCATGTTGAGCAATGTCTGAGCACACAACATGTGTACACTTCACTGCAAGTTCACTGTAAAGTGTACAGTGTAAGCCATTATTTTAATATATTACAACTCATGCTCTGTAACCACATGCTTGCACTTCTGCAGTTAGGGTAGAGCTTACCAGCAGAATAATTTTGGAAATCGAGTTCATGACATGCTGTTACTTTAATGCTCTCTTAAAATAGGGTTTGAAATTGAAAAAAAAACTTTTCAAAATTACTCATTTTGACAGAATGACATCAAGAGCAGTGTGGCAACTGACTTCATATTCTACCAGATAGCTTCCATCAATAGCACTTCTGGGATTGAATCTTTTCATATTGTAGGCGTCCTAATAGTATTATCAGTAATTTCTGAGATTCAGATTTGAGATTCAGATTTGAGATCCTGAGTCTAATCTGAAAATACACTTTTGGAAACCTTGAGGTATTCATATGGCTTAAGATGGTGATTTGTCACACGTTTTCTACTTAAGTCTCTAGCAAAATTCCTGCTCACAGTAAACATGCAGAATTAAATACCACTAGTTTGCTTCTAGGTGAAGCGTGAGTTCTTTTGCATGAACAGTTTGAGGTTTAAAAGGTAAAATGCCATATGTATTCTGTGAGCCATTGGGTATTTTTCAGTGAGCATGGAATGAATACCCTTGACATCACTCAGCAATGCAAAGATGAAATCTTGATACTGTCAGAAGTCAGCTCTTGTGACTAGCAGAGTCAGAGGCTGCGTGCTGTACACCTTGTTCAAGCACATGTGACTGCTGAACTTTTAAGTTGCCATGTCTGAATGACATTAGTAACTTGGCAAACTTTGGGACACTAAAAACGTATTGTTGATCATGATCTAATTTCTAGAGTGGCCAGTTTTTCTTTCTCTTCTTTTGACATTCATGACACTAGAGAACTTTTTTCTTTTCTTTTTTTTTTTTTAATAAATTGAGAAGCAAAACATGAAATTAACTTGTCCAGCTAGTAGAGAATTTCAAGTGAATAATCATTTACTAATGTTAGTGTTATTTATGGGTTAGTCCAGTTTATTGATGCTGCTGTGGGAGACTTTGGACTTGTCTTCCCATTTGTAAATTACTAATACCTCAGTACTTCGGTGTTGTACTTAGACCTATCTATTGAATTTTTCATTTAAAGCATTTCAGTGCTTGTGTTAAAGTTGTCTAGACTGATATTAGCAGTGAATCTAATAGAAAGGAATAATTTGAAGGAATCTAATGTGGAAGAAGGTAACCACCACTTTCAGCACAAGTACTTGACTGTAAGTGATACTTTAGTGCATAATTGTTCTTCTTTACCAAGCAAGATTGTATTCCTCAGCATTTATTACTTAAAAGAGTAAATTTCAAAAGCCTGCTTTCTGTCTTCGTTCAATATGTTTCATTTGTTGTGAATTGAAAATTTATCATTGTCTGGTTGAATCAGATCACTTGCAGTGAAAATCTGCATCCAAAAATTTTTACAGCTACTTTAAGGTAATGTTTACTGCATGGAAAAATTCTGCAGTATGTTATTTAAAAATTTAATTTTTATTAAACTCAGACATTTCCTTTGTTGGTTGAAGGTTTGTAACTTTTCTCTCTTTTCAGAGGAGGTGAAATGGTTGCAAGTCCTCAAATAAATAATGCTGAAATTACAAAATTTTCGTTGCTGACTTCAATGAGATTAGGCTTGTACGTGTGGCGTGTGTGTCTGTTTACTGGCACAAATATTTGATATCTACAACTACTCTTTATTTGTATTGTCAGATACAGCTTTATGTATTGGATTCATGCTTTGTAAATGTTGCAGAAGTAGTGAGTAGCTGTTGAGTCCATTGCTTAGAAAAGTTCATCTGTGATAGAATATTCTGAAATATTTCAGATTTATAATTCCATGGATTAATAATTCTTATAGTTTCTTTTCTTTTCATGTAACACCTTTCTTGATTTAGTCTTGTGGTGAAAGGTGGCTCAGCTTAAAAGTCTTTCTTTAAGGTTTTCTTTCTGTGAAGCAGTTTGTTTAACTCCTGGTGTGAGGTGCCTGTAAAGGATGTTCCTGTAGTTATGACAAACAGAACCATTTTGTATGTAACCTTGTCTTGCACAAATGACTGGGTCACAAGAGAGTATAAGCTTATTTTCAGAAGTACAGCGAACAAGAACTGGGGGTATTTGGTAACTGTTTTGTAATCTTTTTAGTTTCATAAGCCTTTCTTGACTGTCTTTAAGATTTGGTCACAAGCTTCTTTCAGTATTTTAGATGGATTTCATAGTTTAATGAATCTTTTAATACTCTCTTTGTCATAGTGAGAAGAACTAGAAATGTTTTAAGTGTTAGTTTGATGTAAATGGTTTCTGGTAACTTGCAAAACCACAGTTGTTTTAGTTGTCTTTTGGTTTACCCCTTAAACAGCATGTTTAACATAACATATAATTAACATGAATGACTTGTGCTGTTACATAACTCCTCTTATCAGTAAGGAGGTATAGAATGAACTAGGTAGTTTTGCTGGTTACTGTTCATAGAACAACATTTAAAAGACTGAACCTAAAATTCAGAACAAGCTGCATGTTGCCAGACAACAAGACTTACCTATCCCAATAACTGTATGGTTTTATACTCCCAGTTTAACTGGGGAATTGGTGTTTTTTGGTTTTTTTTTT